>CM074960.1:18897207-18988150 GCA_037577455.1 Pangasius macronema
ATCACACACCCACACACACACACACCCACACACACACCCCTGTATATATATATATATATATATATATATATATATATATATATATATATAACAGAAAATCATATAACTATTATAATTATGTTATTATATTATATAATTTGTTTTGATCAAGTTTAGTTCTCATTCTGAACATAAACATTATACTTCATTACTGCAGATGAAGCAAAGTTGGAAAACACAACGGGGAACTGGCTAAAAGCTAAAAGTGGACGGAAGAAGAGATGTCCTTACACAAAGCATCAGACACTTGAGCTTGAGAAGGAGTTCTTGTTCAACATGTACTTGACTCGAGAGCGCCGTCTGGAGATCAGCAAGAGTATCAACCTTACAGACAGACAGGTCAAGATTTGGTTTCAGAACAGAAGGATGAAACTGAAGAAGCTTAACAGGGAAAGTCGGGTCCGGGAGCTAACGGGCTACAACTTCAACTGAAGACAGGACAAACAAACAAAAAGCAACACAATTACTTTCATTCAATTTTATCAATACCTCGGACTTTCACACACACACACACACACACACACACACACACACACACACACACACACACAGAGCGTTTGCATCTCGGCATAGGCCTAACTTCATATTCCCTTTCAGACTGCAGTAATTGTGTAAATTAGCGAACATAAAGGGATCCTCGGCTCGTTCAGACGTTAGGGCATGTCTTGCTATACATGAGCTATCTACCTGATGTTATAGATTAGCTTGTTTGTCCTTAGTGCGCGTGTGTCCTAAACGATGCGTACTGTGTACTTTGCATGCCTACTGTTGATTTGTCAATTTCATTTTCAATTCGACAGAGTGTTAAATAAAAGGGGGTTGGGAAATATAATGTCCTTGCATCTCCTTCCCCTTGTATCCTCTTTAGCTTTCTGTTGAGAGAGAGAAATAACGTTAAGGGCAAGTGAGAGAGAGAGAGAGAGAGAGAGAGAGAGAGAGAGAGAGAGAGAGAGAGAGAGAGAGGAAGATTGTAGCACTTCCAATAAGAGTGGGAGTCCCCATAACGTTGATTTAAATATTATCCAGGTGACCACAGTAAGTCAAGGTCATAAAATTGTAATGTCATGACGGTCCTGCAAAGCGCTGGGGGTGGATTTTATGATCTGCAAATATAATGTGCTGGTGCAGTAAAGATGCATTAAAAAGCGGAGTGGAGGAAGGCTAATCCACATACCCAGGCTTGCAATGTGCTGGCCTCACTGGCGCGCTCTGCGGGCTGTTATAGAGGCAGGAAGCCTCTTTAATGGCTCTAGAGAAACATAACGCTTACACACCAGCCAGTCGACATGGATGTACGATAAGCATCAACAACAACAACAGCAGCAACAACAACAACAATCAATCAATACGTGGATCATACCATATACAGATAAACAGATTTCAAGAAGGGCTGAAAAGGTAAGACCGCTTTTTTCAATATGTTTGTTGAATCTTTAAAAACTATTTAGTCAGTCTACAGTACAGTCGGTAACAGCTTTGGTTAAAAAATATCTGCGTTTGTTTAACACGCTCATAATCAATGGACTTCTAAGACATTGCAGATAGTTGTAGTCGTCTTCTTGTTAAAGGGCTATAATCGGCACACTAATACATGGTTTGTAGATCTAATTTTTAAATGTCCATTTTCATAATGTTGAATTGTCTGAATCGTCTGTCATAGCTGCGAGGCTAAACTTTATAATGCTTTCATTTTGCTTACTTTTTAAGCCTGTAATTTAATTGCTTCTTCTCTCACATGCTAGTTTGAACTTAGTCATATTTTAGCTCTGTAATGCAAAAGTCAGTGTGGTTGCCTTTAAAGTTTAAAAGATTGGTACAAGTAGTTGACGGCGTTTAAGAATCAAGATAACAAACCCGAGCAAGAATTACTGGTGACATGTCATCTGAACCGATGTGAAGTAGACCAAAATTCTTACTTGTTTTGCGAAATGTTATTTTGTCTTCTCCTGTGAATAACGTCGTCACGCGCAGCTGGTGCGTGGTTTAGGTAGTTTCATGTTGTTGGGATTGAGCTTCCTGGCTCGACAACAAGAAACTGCCTTGATTACGTCAGTTCGGCTTCATCAAGGGCGACAATTGCCGTTAAATTACACCCTGTGCAGTGAAGTCTTCGCAAATGGCATTGTAAATGAACTAAACGGTTATAGCCACGGTGGGCTTCTTTTCTCTTTGCTCGCGTTTTAAGTGCTGGGCTGTAAAATGTTTTTAAGCTCTCAGAGGAGAAAAAAAGGTTGTAAACATTACATGGGGTAAACCTCGACCGCACAGAAATGTGAAGTCTCTGATTACAAGTTTTGGAGTTGGATTGCTTTCGCTGCGATGTGATAATAGTGGCATGCACGTTGGTATTCAGAGAAAATCATTCGACAGTGAGTAATGGGAGGAAAAAAAGGATAGATAGATAGATAGATAGTTAGATAGATAGATAGATAGATAGATAGATAGATAGATAGATAGATAGATAGATAGNGTGTGTGTGTGTGTGTGTGTGTGTGTGTGTGTGTGTGTGTGTGAGAGAGAGAGAGAGAGAGAGAGAGAGAGAGAAAAAGATAGAAAGAGGCTGAAATGCTACAATTGTCTAAATGTGCTTTTTGAAGTATTTTTTGAGAAAACAAACGAACCATATTTTATTTAGTCTGCTTCAATAAATTAGCTGAACTAATACTTATTTAAAGGTGAAAAACGTGAGCGCTGTCCAAAGATTGCGTTACTTTGAAGGTTTACAATAACATTAATAATTTTGTTATGTTCTTGGATTAGTGCTCAAATAAACATAAGTAAAATCATTACCAAACTATGTACGTGAGCAATCCTCCAGTGGTTTTACGTTTATCCTGTAAGGCCTTTGAATATATGCTTTGAAAATGTGTTCTTCATTGACATAATATCAGGTCAGTTTTAAAATTATATAATATATAAAATCAGGAAAATAAACCGTCCAGATATTTGAGCGTCAATATATTAAATTAGTTAAATAAATAAATCCGCCTACTTGAGCGTTGGCTTGTTAAAATATAATTGCCACTAAACTGTTTTATTAAACTGTTTTATTGATATCTAGGTCAGATATAGCCTGAAGACTTATTAAATTAAAATGGTTATTACAATGGTATTTCGCGTTCCTGTAGAATTGCACTCAACTAGGCTGTAAAATCCGTCAAACTCCTATAAACACTTGAAACTGAAGACATGTACACACACACACACACACACACACACACACACACACACACACACACACACACACATATGTATTTGTGTGTGTGTGTATATATATATATGTTTGATATAATAGCCTGTAGATTTCTATAAATGTATTATAAGACACCATAGGTCTTGTTGTGAAAATCGCAACACAGTGATTAACAGTACAAATTTCAAATCAAAGATGGCCCAGACGAATAATTACACAACCACAACGCAGAATTTTTTTTAAATTAAGATTTCGGTGTGTGTTATGATATGGCCTGTTTTTAAACTACGAGGGTTGATATGGATTTCGCCATCTTTGCTTGTTTTGTTAACCCCCCTCCACTGCCTTCAGCTGTTTTGCGACGGGAGGAGACAGTCTGGAATCCAAAGTCATTTTCATTCAGTTGAGTGAATGGGGAACTCCTCTGGAATGCGTCACCAACAAAGAGTTTACAGCATACGAAATTACCCCCACAGGACATTACCGCCTATAGTACATGCATATAGAGGCAATTTCTTTCCAGCATCTTACAGCCACACATATAAGTGATCATTTTTAAATTTAAAAAAATCAGTGCATAACCTCACACATACCCCGAAATTTGTTTAGCCAAAATACGTTAGCGTTCTAATCATTGGCTTAATGGACAGACTTAAAACATAATATATGATAAAGTAGCATGGTAAAGCGGATATGAATATCCTACCCAGTCATTGAACCCCGACACATTAAACGGTAGTTAAATGGTAGTTTTATAATGTGAATTAAGGGTTTAGAGAACACACTTGCAAATAATTACTAATTATTTTGTCATGTGGGTTTGCCCACGTGACGCATAATTAGCTAAATGTAATTTAATAATTAGCTTAATTTAATCAAACCATTCAATATACAATTTCTGTGAATTGTGTGTGCGCGTATTATATTATATTGCTAAAGATCACGATTAATCGTCATCCTCAAACACGTCCTGTAACACGTCACATAATTGTCTCATATGCAGACGACCAATACCAACATGTTTCCTTTCCTTTTCTATTGAAATATATTGTTTATATTTTCTAAGTTGAACCTAACGAAGCTGCAGGCTTTCTCAGGAATACCTCAGAGTAGCCTCACAATGTGTTACAATAGTGTCACTACAGACTACCTATAAAAGCTAAGGAAACAGCTCGAAGGTTTCATTATGCCTATTCCTCATATAACCTATAAAAGTTGCGAGACTTTGAGAAATTCGGTTATTTATGTGAATAATGTTGATATTAGCATGTTCCGCACCATACATGGCCAGATGCGTGTTGTCTGATGGGCTCTCATATTGCTAGCAGATGGTACATACCATATATGGTTGTAGGGCCTTATACTTGTCGGATAGGATGAATTAACTCTACTACAGGAAAGTACATTAATTCGATTATAACGTGCGAATGTCACCTAATGCTCTGTGTGGGTTTGGGGGAGGAGACCGTTTTTTCAACGTTTTCTTCTCAGACTAAAACAAGCTAGCGAGAATGCTACCTATCATCTGTTAATGCTACCATTAAATACGTCTGTTTTATCACAAGAACACACAAGAACACACACACACAATAGCTAAACCTATTAGATGAAGTGACAATATAATGATATTAAATAAATGATATTAATTTTTAAGACTTAGACCTTAAAACTTTAATACTTTCTTTATTCTTGTTTTAAAAACAGACCAGTTGATATATAAACTATCGATGTTATGCCATGTATACTTTAGAAAAAATATTTTTGACAGAACATTGAAGACTTGTTTTATATATTTAAAAAAATAAAAATAAAATAAAATAGTAAACAAGCCATTGTGTATCCGGATATAAGCCGGGTTCCCAGGTGTCACTATATTGCACCCGCTTCAGGGCCTTTAAATGAAACTCTGACAGGCTTTTGCTCTAGCAATAAAACAATCAAGGTGAGTATTCAACATACACCTAGTTCATCAGTGATTAAATACATAAATTCAGTGAAATGAAATAAACCTAAACCACCACCTCAATCTACAAGCAGCACTGAACGAAGACGTTGCGAATTTTAATACAGACAAATTGACACATTTAGACAACTCGAATTAGCGTCATGAAATTATAGGACTATAGAAATTTTCACTGTTCCACTTCCACTTCTATGACGTTGCTCCTTTCTGTTGCTGTAAAGTACAAACATTAAGGAGATATTAAACACACGCAGAACCGCTTGCTCCGCGTCTGGAGAGGTTACAACGTAGCTGACCAGAAACAGGCATTAGCATTTAAAAAAGAGAAAAACACTTTTAAAATATTTGCTTCCATTGTAGAATTTATTTGAAGTGTACAAAAATAGCAACAGCCTGTCTTTTATTTCTCATCTGAAGACCAACTTTCTTAAAAGTAATTTCATTCAATATCACCATTAAAAAAACGTATGGATAAAGAGGTTTTACTCTTCATATGTAAACTGCAATATAAATGTATTAAACAAACTTGGTGCACAATGTGTAAATACGTAAACACAACTAAGCTGAAAAACAAAACAAGGAAAGAGAATTCGTAAAGTTAAAAAAATCCTTATCTAATCTAAGATTTTTTTGCAGAGATATTTTTTTCTCTCTCGTGTGCTGTTCTCGACAGCTCTGGCCAGGGCTTACGTGTGTTTGTGTCACCAGTTCATAAATTCAAATAGTCATTTCAAATGTTATGTTTTCATAGTCAAAATGTCGCACTCCCATGGCTCTCCAAATGTGCTTCTCAGGAAAGATGGCGTGTTCCAGTGGATATGCTTTTTTACACTACGCTGGTGTTATGAGTGCACCAACATCTGCTCTGCAAGGAAAAAACTAAACTATTGGTGAAGCCAGAGACCCCTCGTGACATTCTAATGTGCTGTCATTGCTAAAACATTCCTTAACTAGGGTAAGAAAATGTAACCTTAGTGAAATGCTTGCATTATTTTCTCGACTACAGTCTGATGCACACACACACTCGAGAAAACGCTGGTTCTCCTGTTAAGTTTCTCGTTCAGTGTAGATGATCTATAAATCTAGCAATAGCTTTGAAACACTAGTTATAAAATGTAAGTATTGTTTTTAAAGAGATGCACATGTAAAAAAGGTCACTGACAAATGTTACTGGAGTTTCACGTTTGTTATAGTAATATAATGCAAAGAATCTAGTTTATTATTACCGCTTGCTTCATAATTCCAGGTAGAATTGGGAAAGAAGCTTGATCTATTTGACAGGGCCAGTTTTGGGCACTCCCACCTCAAAGTGCTGTCATAAACAGGGTGCGTAAATATGTGATTTCCTCTAAATGTGTGCATGTTTCACTTACTTTATGCAGTTGTCGAAATACAACATTGACGACGAGGCTATGTCTATATGCGTTTTAAGATTTACTTAAACAATTTTACGTTTAATCACTAAAATAAGCCGACTGCTCGACTTAAAATCCTACAAAGTATATAAAGTAATTATTTATATAAATCATTGGAAATAACTTGGTCATGTCCTTGTGTTGTTGTCTTAAAAAGACAAATACTTTTTTAGATCATTTTTCTTAATTATTTCTCAGTAGTTTCCGTTATAATGTGCAGTTTCATTTCCAAATGTATTAGAAGTTAAATGTATATATAATAGGTAAATTAATAAGCACGCATTGCCTGAGCACTTAAATGTTTTAGGGTACCAGACATACAACTCTATGACACCTCGATCCTCCATTTTGAGAAAAACTCACGACCAAAATACAAAATTGATGTCCTATGAGATTACGTCAAAATAATTGCTGTGCAAATACTTGTTACAGATTTTTTCCTCATAAAAATTTATTGAGGGACATGAAAGCATGCACCACCACTTGCCGAATATAATCTCTGTTGTGGCCAAATGTTCAAGCACCGTTTCCCACCTCCTCAATTTTTTAAAACTGCTTTTTATGAGGGATGCCCGAATCGGGTTTATTTAAAACTGGTGGTAACCAAAGTTTCAGTGAGAAATATCAAGCCAACATCTTACATCTGAACCACAGATAATTCAGTTTTATTCGTATTTCAACAAACTCTGTCTCTTGCAATAATATGTTACAAAATATAAGGTAATAAAACCATCAGCGACGTACATAAATGATGGATTGTTAATTATAATAACAATGGGGAAAGGATGCGCAAAAACCTAAACAGAGCAAAGCGATAAGGCTGTATGCTGGACAAAGATGAATTACACAGAGAAATAGTGCCCCTATAAGATAAAAAAATACTTTCTGATCGAAGCCAAATGTCTTCTCTCATCTGAGAACTACATGTTAGGGCAATATAATATCTGTCTCTATTACAGCGTGTAAGGTTACCTAATGAAACATCTGAATTAAGCAGCCTACTGCAATCCTGAAGTGAATTGGTATTGCAAGACAACCCGCGCATTGATCTGCTGTGCACTTTTTTTCCTGGGGGTAAATGTGTATATGTCACGTGTTTCGTAGTCGTCCAATCGCAGCCGGGGAAGCTTTCAGAAATAATTACCTGGCTTGATTGTTCTATGGGCAGATAAAAAAAGTACACATGCACTCCATATAATAATCGGATGCATGTAAAAGAGACGGAAACAGCGCCATGTCGACTACGGGTCCCATAAGTAATTATTATGTGGATTCCTTGATCAACCATGAAAGCGAGGATGTTCTGGCGTCTCGTTTTCCGACTACTGCTGCGATGTCCTCCGGCTCACGCCCGACGCCTCTCGTGCCGGACTGCGTGGATTATCCGTCGTGCAGCTTTGCTCCGAAACCACCAGTTTTCACTACCTCTTGGGCCCCTGGTCATTCACAGTCGTCGGTGGTTTACCACCCGTACACACACCAACCTCACTTAGGAACGGACTCGAGATATGTCCGCTCGTGGCTAGAGCCTATTCCTGGTACTGTGTCCTTTCCAGGCTATGCAGCTAACAGCAGGCACTATGGGCTAAAGCCTGACGCCTTTCAGGATCCCCGAACTACAGACTGTTTAGCTTCAAACGGACGCACCTATTCGGATTATGTCTACTGTTCTGCGGTCGACATCAGGGACAAGCAGCAGAATGCATCTTCCCCCGAGTCTGAGATTGTTTCTTCCGGAAAGCACAAAGAAGAGAAGCCTGAACTGGACCCAAGTAAGTTAAAAGCCATTCTTGTTTACAGCTGCATTTGAGACGCCTCGGGTTTATTGCGTTCGCTTGGTGGTTGGCTGTGTCCTCCGTCGTAAAACCAAGTTCTAAAGCCTTTCATCTGGCCCCTGCCGTTCTCGGCTGGCTCAAGTCTGCTTTTGGGGCTGTCCATAGAAGACAAACGCCGTAAGACAGGGCTGTAAAACGGGTAGCGGGTTATAAAACGGTCTCCTCGAAGGACAGGTCTGGCGAGGCAGTGAATTCTGAGCGAACATTGAATCTCAGTTAAAATTACAAGGTATAATTAGGCAACTGCGGATTTTATATGCGTTTTTATAACTACTAGATGTGTGGCCAGTGGGTAGTAGTGCTAACAGGGTTATAGTAAACAGAGAATAAGAATGGGTTTTAATCACCCTTAAAATAATAGTCAGTATTACTACTGTGTGTGCTACTCGAAAATTATTTCTAAAGCTGGGCTACATTTGGGTAGAATCACGCTTAATATAACTTCCTTTGGGAAATGAACTTGTATAGAATAACACGAGCTAAAGACCAGATTTTATACGGTTATGAAGGCATTGGATAATTTCCACGGAAACAAAACCCATAAGAAGTTCAGGAGACAACAAATGGAATGTAAAAGAGTCCATTAAGTGCAAAGTAGGACGTTTTCACTACAGACTTGAGCCACAAGGGGTATTAGGCTTTTTATGGTCCTATAAAGCGAATAGATCTATTCAAAAGTTTACGACGCCAATTCTCACAGCTAGTAAGCAGTTCCAAAGCTAAAGACAGACTTTTGATGCTTTAAAATGTAAATATTAATGGACATAATGCTTTATTTTTCAAAATTACGGTAAAAACTGTAACAGTCTGAAGGATTTGTAAATAGTTTAAGCCATAGCATGTTAGAAATGTTTGTTTATAACGTTGTTTCATTTTTGCCATTTATACTTTGTTTTGCAGATAATCCCGTGGCCAACTGGATCCACGCGCGCTCCACCAGAAAGAAGCGATGCCCTTATACAAAATATCAAACACTTGAACTCGAAAAGGAATTTTTATTCAATATGTATCTAACGAGAGACCGGCGATACGAGGTGGCCAGAGTGCTGAACCTGACGGAACGACAGGTCAAGATCTGGTTTCAGAACCGACGAATGAAGATGAAGAAAATGAACAAGGAAAAGAGCGACAGCAAAGAATAAAACGTCCAAAACATTTCTTTTTTAATACAGACTGAAGGAACGTTTAGAAATTTGTCTTAAGTCTTAACAGTGATCTCCTTCCTTGCAACAGGAACAGAAAACACCAAGACACTATGATCGTGTTCTTGATACGGTGTAATTATGATTTCTTGTGACTGCAATTTTACCAGCCTTTGTTTGTATTAACACTATAGGTAATTGCACAACTCAGCCTATTTGGTTTTAGATTACGTTTCTTTATTTTACATTCTTTAAGAAATGCCCCCGGCGTAGAAGCAAGACAATACTTGAACTCCTCATCTTCTAAACTTCGTAATTTATAATTTTTACCTGAATGTTTCTCCGATGTGTGTTTTGATTATTTGTTAAAGGTGTAGAACTTCGATATTTTGTAACAAGTAACATAGTTTAAAACATTTGCGTCAATGTGATCTTGCTGTTTTTAATGTAATTGTTTGTGCATTTTCATTATTCATTTTCATAAAATTGTAAAAAAGTTCAATATGTATTGTAGATGCTTAAATATACTCTACTGCCATCCTATTAGCGTAGTTGACTTTGTCACGTTTTCTGACTATCAGTGCTATGAAAACGAACACATTTGGAGACATTTGGAGCTGGCTGCAGTGTAGCTTGAAGACAGATTTTGGCCTCCACGTAGCAATGTCCTCATCTGGAAAGAATCGAGGTTGGGCTCACTGGGAAAGTCATGCACGATGACAAGGCTACACTGTAAAGCGTTAGTCAACGGACATGTCAAAAGTTGCCCTCAAACATGGGCCTACAAATATACCAAACACACCGGAATGAGGTGTGCTACATCCCCATGCCATGCACAAGCCATGTGTATGGTAAAGGATATGCCATAACACACAAAGCCACTAAGCTGCGTTATAATTTGTCCATGGCCTTGTTAAGCAAGCTTTTTTTTCCGGGCTAGAAGTTGAGTTTGGTGGATGGACCAGAACCGCTGTGGTTTTTAAAGTTTTAGACTCGTTTAGAATTTAAACATAATAAGACGACGACAACAACAGCAACAAAAACAACAACAGTCCAATAACATCACCATCATCATCAACAAGAACAAGAAAAAGAACAACAACAGCAGCAATAATAATAATAATAATAATAATAATAATAATAATAATAATAATAATAATAATAATAATAGTTCCTTGTTCATAATATTTGTTCATAGACATTTACAAAACAATATCTAGGCAAGCATTTGTCTTCAAACTTAAATCAATAAAATTGCAGCAAAATGAAACAAACTGGAATAAAAACAAAATGTTGTTATTGCAAAAAAAGGGGGAAAAAAAACCTATCGACTAAAAGAGCTTTCTAAAACGTCGTGTAAATAATAACACTTGATAGTCACACCTAATAGAATAGAACGATGCGTTTTGGGAAACTTGGCCTTTCTTTGCTATACAAAGATTTTAGATATAGACTTAATCCACATCACAGTCTATAGTGTGGCCTAATTAAGAAAAAAATACGTTTTATGTGCAGTTTGAGAGATTGTTAACATGATTTTTATTTAAGCAGATTAATTTGACTGTATTATGGCACATAGACAAAGGTACCTTGTATTTTCTCTCTGTATGCATTGATATATAGATATATATATACGTCTAGGCGTGAATTTCGGTAAAATAATTTGATATGTCTGGCTTTGGTTTCCGGTGCTCAGCTGAAATTGGCTTTTTTGTGGCTCTTAACAATGCGAACAGGATGCCGAGATTTCAAAGCTCAATCAGCCCCATTTCCGCAAAGGACAAAAAAATGCTACTTTTACAGCCCTTTTGGAGTTTGCGTTGTTTGTCGCAGATGCAGACCAACAAAGAAAACCTGGCTAACTGGCTAGACGTCTGGGCTAAATTACTTTATGGCTTTGTGAGCTGGTGGAGGTGCCGTCCACAAAAAAACGATTCACTCAGTATGCTGGACTAAGACAACTGAATTTCGCCAAAGGTTCAGGACAACTGCAGAGAACTGAAAGAAAACAGCATGATTTTATTCTTACTTTCAGGTACGTGTGAAACTGCTCTGTGCACAGACTCGTGAATTTGCCAGCGTAACCGTAATATAACTTCAGATATCTAATGCTACAGATTGACTGCCTTTTTTATTATTATTATTTACGATTGCAATTAAGCGAGGCTTATTTTAAGTAGCGCTCAGCGAGCGAGAGAATCAGATAGATTCAATGTACCATGTTTTATGATGGTGTTTGTCTGGCATTTGCCTCACGTTGAATTTACCGATTATTTAAAAAAATAATTAAATCTAACGCTAGATGGCGATGTTGCCTCACAGTTTGGGTGGGTTGAGACGACGTGAGCTGGGAAAACTGCTAAAAGGAATGGAAGCTTCCGCTATTAATCACCCGTGCGTATAAACCAGTGGTAAATTGTCAACAATCTGTGTTAAACCGTCATGCATTTGATCATTGTCCTAAATGTCTTTTTCTCATTTTTTTGAGAATTCTTGATGTCATTTCTTTTTTTTTCTTTTTCTTTCACTTTTCGTGCCCTTGTCTGCTTTCCATATTTTCTGCTTGTGTTTTCTAAAGACCAGTGTGAACATTATTGTACACTGTGGCCTATAATATAATATAATATAATATAATATAATATAATATAATATAATATAATATAATATAATATAATATAACTGTTTTAATAATATTATGTATGGTTGCATGAATATTTCAGTATCCTAAAGAGTACAGCAATTGCACCAATGAGCCTTCAGCAGTTAAACCATTCCACCGAAACAAAGACAAACTGGAGTCAATAATCTGCATCTTTACACAGCGAAAGAAGTCTATAAATTCAGAGTATGGGCCTCTCATATTTAACGACTAAGTGTAAAATCGTCAGTAACTCTACAAAACCACATGCTCATATTTTGGGGAGGCGCTGCACCCAGTCGAACAAAACAACGGATTAATGTGTCTATTAAACAGCTAAAGTAGTTTTTGCTAATTTTACTGACACTGGACTGGATATTTGCTACATTTTAGAAAGGTAACGCTCCAATGGTTACTGGAAGACACAGTTACGTTTAAAACACACACACTCTCTGACCTCAGCCTTCTTATGTCTTTAATAGCAACAATAGTAATGCAATAGCAGAACCAAGTAATAGCATTACCTTTTCATTATTACAGTTCCAGCATTACATATCTGTCACTACAATTATAGCACCATCACTACCAATAATCTAACACGAATACTACTACTACTACTACTACTACTACTACTACTAATAATAATAATAATAATAATAATAATAATAATCATCATCATAATAATCATTATTACTATTAGCATTATTATTAGATCATCATCATCATAACTTCACTGCCTACCTTACATTACGACCTCCACTTTATTACCTTTCCATTACGACAATAAACGTTCTTCTTAAGCCGTTAACTGTGTTATTTCCGTTTATATGTACTAAGGCTTTTATACCTACTGCTGTGCAGCTCATGCTCTGTGACATATATGGCATAGACCTATTTTGCAACTTAACAATTATTATTTTTATTTTTGAAAAAAAAATGAGTTGTTTACTAAATTCCTTACCAATCGTTTATAGGTACACTCTTCGCAAAACTTTGTTGTTGTCATCTTGTGTTATATTCAATGCCATGCCAATGCATGTAGCTCTTTGGTTTTATAGCTGTGGAAATATGCCTACTGAGTTATAGAAGGAACCATATGTAATTAGGGACAGCGAGAGAAATGCAGCGATAATGTGCCTTTTAAAATATAAATCTGTAAATCAAATTTGGCAGCACGTTCTTTTGTTTTAATATTCAAGCAATGCAATAGCAGAACCCACTCAGATAGTATGTTCGCACATGGGGCAAAAATCTCAAACATTTAAATTGAATTTTATTTTTTAAATCGGTCAAAGATTTCCCCTCCCTTCAAGGTAGACGTCTGTAGACGCTTTGGAAAGACGAAGCTGTAATGGGTGGGGTGGTGGGGGAAAGAGTTAGAGGGGGGCTCATTGTAGTGGGGGTGGCTGAGTAGGAAGCTAAAAAAAAAAAAAAAGTAAGCGCTTGTGACTGACCCGGCGGAGCTAGCCAGCTTTAACCTTAACACACATCCACCCTACACGCCAGGATTTGAGTCTGCAAAAGGGAAAAGGTTGGCGATAGGAAGAGAGAGAGAGAAAGAGTCGAATAGAGGGGAGCTGGAAGTGGAGGCTGCCTCAAATTGTCCGAAGGGGCAGCATTTCTCCATCTAGTTCCGGTTGCTCTGTCTACTACCCTGCATGCTGTTTGGAACAGCAACAATAGGTTACCAACATTTAATCCGGAGGAATATACTTCCACCAGACTGACTGATCTTATTTAATGCGAGATAAACATGAGTTCCTATTTTGTTAATCCTCTTTTTTCCAAGTACAAAGGTGGCGAGACGTTAGAGCCGACTTATTACGACTGTCGGTTCCCACAGAGCGTTGCACGAAGCCACACGCTTGTGTACGGACATGGAGCAGCTGCGCCGGGCTTTCAGCACCCGTCACATCACGTACAGGACTTTTTCCATCACGGCACCACAGGTATCTCTAATCCCGGGTATCAGCAGAACCCCTGCGCTCTGGCGTGTCATGGAGACGCGACGAAATTTTATGGATACGAAGCTCTTCCGAGGCAATCGCTTTATGGTGCCCAGCAAGAGGCGAGTCTAGCGCAATACCCAGACTGTAAATCGTCCAATAGCTCTAACCCTGGAGAAGGACAAGGCCACTTAAATCAAAATACCTCTCCCAGCCTCATGTTCCCATGGATGCGACCTCACGGTTTGGACACTTTTTGTTTTGTTTTGTTTGTTTCATTATTTGCAATTATTCCCCACAGTCAGCTATGTTTGCATGTCTCTCTGTGAGCGCGTTTGTTTCTGTGCTAAAGCTCTACTCCGTTATGCATGCTATAAGGTTTAGCAGCGCCAAGAGCAAATACATCCACGTTTCTTGTCCTTAACATAATTTGTAAACAGAACTCGGTAGGCGAATCGGTGTTACATACAAAGAAATTTTTGCTTTCTAAGGTGCTGTCAGTAAAACGAAGGGACGTTTAATAACAAGGCCAGCATGCACAGTCCAAACACAGACAGGTTAAAGAGGTCCATGTTCAGATTTTGTCATTAAATTAGGA
This sequence comes from Pangasius macronema, assembly GCA_037577455.1. Taxonomy (NCBI): domain Eukaryota; kingdom Metazoa; phylum Chordata; class Actinopteri; order Siluriformes; family Pangasiidae; genus Pangasius; species Pangasius macronema. Next base: position 18,911,977 of record CM074960.1, read on the forward strand.
CAGGTTCGCATTAATCACGTGAAGAAAGTTGAATATATTATTTTTTATTATTTATTATTTTTATTTGTCTGAGCTGGTCAGGAGACACTTCTTATTGTTTGTTGCCGACGAAATAATGGTGACATTTTCAGCAGTTGCATAAAAAAAACAGCGTCTATGATTTGTATTCTCCCAATACACCGAATATTATGTATCATCTTTAAAGGGCTGTGAAAGCTATAAGTTACCAATCTCTCTCGCTCTGTGTGTGTGTGTGTGTGTGTGTGTGTGTGTGTGTGTGTGTGTGTGGGTGACTGAGATACCTAGCTAAACCTGCTGTCAAGGGTCAAGGTTTAGTTTACAAGTTTGCATTTCAGTCAAAGAAAGTTATTAGCGAGGGTTTATATTTCCAGCATTCGTGAGATTTACAAACTCAATATAACACAATCACAATAGATTTTCTCGTGAGAAACAGCACTGGTCACAGTACTTAAGTCTTCTTCTGTATTGGTAAACATCTCTACCATTGCCTCCTGTAATTACCAGTGTGTACACTGTAAGGCCACCAAGTATTCGTCCTAAACATGGTGATTTGATGCTGTCCCTTAGGCCTGTATCGCACAGGTGAATCGTATGTAATTTGCGAGCGTGTGTGCCTTAGTGTGTGTGTGTGTGTGTGTGTGTGTGAGAGAGAGAGAGAGAGAGAGAGAGAGAGGTGCTTCTATTAATATAAACTTTGTTTATATTAATTGTGATGTCCGCCGTTCATAGCAGCACAATGGGAATAGTGAATAGCTTGAACTTTCCGTTCATTAATGCAATCAAATGATACATTTTCCCATTTCACCCCAAAGCTCCTGGGAGACGCAATGGGAGGCAGACATATAGTCGCTACCAGACTCTGGAGCTGGAGAAGGAGTTCCTCTTCAATCCGTACCTTACACGCAAGCGGCGGATTGAAGTGTCCCACGCGTTGAGCTTGACTGAACGGCAGGTGAAGATCTGGTTCCAAAACCGCCGAATGAAGTGGAAAAAGGAGAACAACAAAGACAAGTTTCCGGGTCAGAGAGGGGAGGCCGACGCCGAAGCCGACGAAGAGGGCAATGAGAACGGCGAGGCGGAAGAAACCGAAGACAAGGAAACGGAAGAGAAAGAAGAAAGCAAGGACTGATTTTATGGTCTTTTTATGGTTATATGGCGGACGGAAAGAGAAGACATTTCGGGGATAGCTGATGAAAGAGAAGGCGCGCCAAACAGTTGGGTCAAAAGTGAGAAAAAAAAATCCACAGACGTCAGTCTCTACATAAAAGCACTAAAACAGCTCTTCTAAAAATTAATAATTAGAGAAAAAAGATAAAATTGTGTATTGCCTAACTGCACCGCTGTGAAATAGGTTACATAAGTAGGTTACCAATATGCATCAAGCCATTCTTAAAGTTTGTGATCTTAAAAGCATTATACCTGGATAAGGGAGTCGCTTGTATTTCATACTTGGAAGAAGTTACGAAAAATACAATAATATTAAAATAAGTCACGAGTAACAATAAATCAATATCAAGACTTTGTGAAATACTAGCATTTGGATGTTTACAGAGGTTGTAAACTCTCGTGTTGGTGTTGTATATAGAATTCGTCACAGTATTCTGGCATCACTGATATCAACTTGACGGAAGGATCCAATATAATTCCAATATCCAATATGCCAAAAAAAAAAAAAAAAAAAAAAAAAAAAAGGAATGGAATCCTCGGAAAACGACAATGTTGCAGTATCACCGTTTTAATGAAAATGACATTGACAAGTGTCGTAATGTGTATTCTAAATTTTACATGAATTAGAACTTGTAGTTTATTATCAAGCTTTGTGATGACGGATGGGCAAGATTGCTTTTTGTAACGGTTTAGTTATTTTATGGGGATCACTAGAGATTGCAATCGTTTGAAAAATCTCGGTAAAAGCTACCTAATCATGGGGAATTTGCAATATAGATTTCTACCTAAAGACTTAGTAAAATGTTGCTTTGTAGTATGTTGAAACCTAAGTTATATTATTTACAAACTGAACACTTATGTTGTTCGAGCGTTTAAGTCTTCAGAAGACTTAAGGAGCTCAGAGCCAAGCTAACAATTTCATGAAATTGTACTACGCCACTACCTAATTAGACAAAGCTTTACCTATATCAAATGGTTCGTTTCTCCATATCAGAGAGCAGCTTTGTTTAATAAAATAGTAATAACAGATTTCCCCCAACAACTTAAACTGCCTACACAGAACGCATATTTGTGCGTAAATTACCATACTTGCTACAATTACTACACTACTTTGTTAAAGGAAATGTTGTTACTTTATCGTGCTGGTGTTATAGCGTAGATTTGAAATTGCACTGAGTGTAACCTCCATGTACGTCTTGTAATATCTTACTGTTACAATATGCTCGTTTTAACTGTTCCTCATGTGAATATAGACAGAAATATGTGTGTACATGCCACTGTTATTGACATCATCAGAAGAATAAACATGATGGCACATTCTCCTGCTTTTTTACATTTATTACTGATGTTTCACTTTCAGTTTTCTTATCATGATTTTACATTTAGGTTCGCCCAACAATTTTTTGAGGTATGGTGAGATTTTATATTCATATATCCATGAACCTATCAGGGATAATTAGTCTATGTTATTGTCTATTCTGATTATAAGTAAAAAATATATATATACGAAAATCCAAGCAATATCAAGACACGTCAACTATTCATATTATATTTCAGTTGATTTCTTTGAAAAAGAACATGTGTAAAGAGTGATTTAGCTAAATTGGTACGTCTAACGACGTGAAACTACTGTACCCCGTATGTCAAAAGGTATAACTCAGTATAGATACAAGTATCAATATGAACAGTAAAAATTAGTTATAAAAAACGAGGTTTTTTTTCTTGCCTTGAAGTTTCCCGACTTAAAATGGTCAACATCAGAGATGAGCTGTCAGCATTCTGGCCAACTTATCCATAGTCTTATATGTTGGACACCGTCATTATAACCAGAAATACTGGCAGAAGTAGGTCAAGACGCTTCAAACGGTGCTATGCATTTAAAGGCGGAAGTTATATCATTTCTATCAGCAAGCCCTAGAATGAAGGTGCATTTCTGCGAAGTGTTATTTCAGAAACAGCAATGCTGTTATGCTAATGTAGATTTCCATGAACTGATAGTAGTTGATGTTTCCTCAGTAATCCTATTAAAAAAAAAAATACTGACCTATTTAAAGCTCGTAATAAAATTGTTTTGTATACTTATTTGGACTGTCTACTTCACGAAGTCAACAACGTAGGTATAACAAAAATATGCTATTATAGATTGTTTCTGCGCGTGACATCAATGACTGGGTATAAACACTTATATATACATATGCACACGCATATAAAGACATATATTCATGTACTGAGTAGACTACATTCACGTGTACATGAATCGTGTACATACGAGTACGTGTACCTTACCCATAATTTATTCAGAATCAGGTTGAGGGAAAAACTGGAGAGGTGAAATGAAATTTCAACTTTCGCCTCGAAAAATATTGCTGCCATTTGACCGAGCGCCTTTTTAACGAGTTAATGTGCTGCGTAGTGTTAACCTTAAATATAAATAGTCTAAAAAAGTCTCAAATAGTCTTTTCACTTTCTGTTATAATTATCTCAATAGTTATCCAAATAAACCATCATATTCTTAATCCTCCATTACATTTTGTAATTAATTAAAATTGCAGCAGGTGTTGACTTGCGCCCTGGAGGTTATTATGACAGAACAACCAATACAATAACATTAGAGTCATTTTCATTTATAATTTTTTAATATGCTCTGGAAAATGATGAACCTTTCTAAGAAATTCGGATTTGATTTATATATTTATTATTCGTATATATATATATATATATATGTAATAATAGGATCAATATTTAAGATACATTTAAAGATTAATTCAATAAACCTGCTCAAAAAGCTTAAAAACAATTAAGGAAATAATCCTGAGATCTTACAATATTTTCACTGCACACCTGATCGTCATTTGATCTTTAAACATAAACACTTAAGTAGGATGTCGTTTTGAACACTATACTGGGGATCCTTCGGGTTCTATGTGTGGTTTATTAGCTCGTAAGTGTGGTAAGTGGCCCGTAAGCTCGTAAGATGAAAATTGAGGATCATTGCTGTCCATTATTTTTATCTAAGCAACGATTATTTAAATCGGTATTGACGTGATTCGTATCATTTTAAAAAGCTACGGATTGGAGAAGCGACAAACCTTTAGAGGAAGTTCTCGCTTATTTGAAATATCTTATTAAGCCTGTTGATTATTGAATGGAATAAATATCGAACTGAATGTTATTAGTTGGCGTAATTTGCTTATTATTGTCCTACAAGCCATGGGAAGTGTTTAAGCCAAATAACGAATCCAACTAACAGAAATAAAAAAATCGAATAAAACCATAGTTTAAAAAGGATTTTGACCAATAACAGATATGCCTCCTTAGACAAACTATGAATTTGTTAGAGAAGAAAACTTCTAATTACCTCTAATTTCGTACCTCGGTTGTGGGAAGAAACTTTTTTCTTTATCGGTAATTGGATTTTAAAGCTAGTTCAGTAAAAAGTCCCTAGCAAGCTCATAACCGACCAAGTCCCCAGTGACGATTGTCCATCCGTCTGGCCATTGTAGTACATTCCAAATCAGGACTTTACTACACCTGCAGTAAACTTTATTGGTGGTGTAAACCCTACAGTTCGCATCCGGGCAGACGTTTTCCCCTTTTGATTTCTGTGTAGCAAGACGTGCTAGAACAAGAGACAAGAAACCGGCATGGTCGTGGAACTGCTTGCTTTAATGTATGTAGCAAATATTTCTGCTCTTATACTAGTTTAATGTTTCAAAAAAAGAGAAATAGAATGCTCAAGTAATTCCGTGTGGCGTTCCGCAGTGAATAAAAAGCCTATTAAATAATCCGCCATGGAAAGTTATTATTACGGAGTCTGTATTTGTAGTTTTGCGACTGTGGCCTAGTAAGAAACATGTTTTGCAACCTAGTGCTGCTTGCCAGTTATTTATTTGCCGTAGACCAAGTGCTCATGTTTAAACAAGCTGCACAGCATTTAGAATTCAGAATTAGAGTATTGAAATATTTAATTTAGTAGAAAATAATCGTCCATATATACATATGTATTTTAGAAGAAAGAAAGGCAGAATAAAGGCAGGATAAAAAGGAAGGAAGGAAGGAATAAAGAAAAAAAAAGTGCGGCTTTCAAAAATAATAATATCAACAATTAATGTAAATAGTGGCACAGGCAATATGTATAGTATTATGTGACGTAAAGTTAACTGATAACGTCGGGTGAATTTGTGTTTTGGCAAAATAACAAAGATAATCTTCGAAATGCATGTATATTTTGAGGCTCGTGCTTTGTTTAGAAACAATAGTTATTTTATATAGGCTAAATTTGATATTTTAGGCACAGAACAGACTTATGTACTTTACAAATAGACTTTTCGCTATTTTATCTCATTTTTTTTTTGTATTTATTCCTAGATATGTACAGACTCAACGATATGCTCTCCTCTATTCTGCACGCATTTAAACCAAATGACTATTAAAGCCATCGGTAGTGGGAGTGACTATCGTGTTTTTGGGTTTGATGCAGGTTCATGTTTTTCTCTGTTTCAGTTATTATTATCATTAGGACAATATTAGATCCAAATTCTGCCATAATTACTCTGACAACGCTCCATAATAATGTATAGAAAGAGGAAGTACATATCATTTACATGAGCTTTAATGGCAGTAGACTTTTGTTAGTCAGGAGCTTGATGTGTTAGAGAAAGAAAAGACTAAAACAAATATAGGGTGAGTTAATTGTTTATTTATAGAAGGCACTTTATGCATAGGGCTTTAAGATTTTAGGCTTCACATTTCTTGGCTTATATTGCCTCTATTAGGCACTAAATGGATTATTATTAGTAGTAGTAGTAGTAGTAGTAGTAGTAGTATTAGTATTATTATTATTATTATTAATCATCGTCAATATTGAAAAGCAACATAATAACTGTTGTTGTTGTTGTTGTTGTTGTTGAGGTTGTTGCTGTGAAGAATTATATACAATTAATGTATTGTCCTTATCTTTTTTTTCATTTGCTCTTTCCTACTTTATTCCCTCATCCTGCTGTCTACATTAATTCCCACATTAACTCCCCAATAAGAGAACAGAAAAAGTTTGATTCAGATCATGCCAGTGGTTTTACTGAGCACTTTTATTGAGTACTGCTAAAATAAAAGAAGGAGAGAAAAAATACATAGAGAAAAAAACAACACATTCCTAGTTGTTTAGAGGGGGATTTACAGCTAAGTAATAAAAGTTTACGACTGAATCCACGCGATCATTGGTTGCGACGGACCACGTGGTCCTCACTCTATGAACATGAACTTTACGTTCTTGTCTCCTCTTCGGATCTCCCCATCTATCGACTGAAGAGCCTGCGTTGCTGTCGAAATGATCTTAACATCCGACTTTTCTTTCATTTTCGGCCTTTTCGACGCGCGGCAGATGGATTTTAAAGCACAGAATCTTCCGTCTCGACTGCCTCGTCGGCAGTAATGACTGTAGCCTACAGAAGTCGCCGCCTCCTCTAGCCTTCCTTCTGCCTGCTTGTGTTATCCCCAAGAGGGGAAGCGACAGCACGGGTGACTGAAGTGTGTGTGCTCGTGTGTGTGGTTTGGGAATGGGGGTGTAAATACCACCGTCTGTCCTTTACAAGACATTTCCCCTCCTGCCTCGATCAGTTATATCGAGTCTGGCAAAGGAAAGATCACATCCGTGTCCTGCTGAGCCACCGAGCGTGTCACGGGAACAGAAGGAAGAGTGCGGGTAAGTCAAGCCTTCAACTCTGCTTATGAGCTTCTGGAAAGGCTCTGTGTCAATAACACGGTGGTGGGATAGTGTGCGCGCGATTTGCCTTAGCTGAGCGGAGCTTGGTTCTGCGTAAGATTATCGCGGAAATCTCGTTTGGCGTAGTGTACTGATTGGCAGGTTCTCGTACACCTTTGCTATGGAGGTCGCGTGGTTTTGTCTGATACAGTATCTAGATTCGCTACATTTATGAAGCGACACTTGCAAACACGAATGCCGACACTAAATGCCTTTACCTCTACTATAAATTTAACGAGTAAACAAGAAAATCACCGTCTCATTAACATGAAGAGGAGCAGTTTGATCATTCTGTTTGTTTAATTCATTAACGGTTTGTATTTCTTCTATTGTGAAGTACTACTGAGGGAGGTTAATATGTTAATATACTGGGGTTTGGACTAATCTGGAAACATATAATGATGTTTGTTTGAATATAAAAATCTGAAAAATTACATTGTGGGCTAATGTTTTTCAGGATCTGAATTAATCTCAATTTAATAACTATAAAATAGACTATAAAATAATTATGAGAAAGTGTGTGTGTGTGTGTGTGTGTGTGTGTGTGTGTGTGTGTGTGTGTGTGTGTGTGTGTGCGTTTTGTTCCACCCCATACCCACAAACACAAACAAACAACTCTGCACTCATATCACGTAGTCAAAGGCTATATCTGACTTATTCTTTTACTCATGATTTTATTCGCGCGTTTGCTCACTTTAGTTGGAGATACAGCTTAGCATGAACATTATAACAGGTGTAGTTATACTGTAAATGTGTAAGTGAAATAAAGTGACAGTCATAGCCTGTGATTACTTGTCATGACTGTGTGTATGGACGGCATCAGTGCAGAGCTACTTACCTGACTAGCCTTCTGGAGATTGTAATTTGCTTGTTGTTATATAAAAACCTTTTATCAAACAGAATTTTTGGTGACAGAATATTTAATTACCTTCCTTTGTGGCTGTGTCATTTTGATTTTATTGCTGTTATTGCTGAGCACACACACACACACACACACACACACAGAGAGAGAGAGAGAGAGAGAGAGAGAGAGAGAGGGAGGGGGGCTCTCTCACAATGTAGAGGTTTGTTGCAGTAAGGTACTCTTAATTTAGTTGGTTATGACGGTGGAACACGGGTCAGAACATAGAAGGCCATTGGAGGGAGCAACAGATGTTCAGGATATGCCACTGACGTCTCAGTTATAAATATAAAGCTGGGTCTTCTCTTTCATGAGGAATAGGAAATCACTGGTGTATGTGTAGTATGTCGGAGTATGTAAAGCTTATGTAAATATGTACAGAAATAGTCATTAAACCACGTACTGATTGGTCAGTTTGTTTATTTATTATTTAATGACAGAAGTCAAGCTCGTATCTTTTACACGCAAGGCAATATATGTCTGGAGACAGTTGCATTTATTATATTATATTTGCAGTTTCATGTAGCAAAAAAAAATGTATTGCATGTTGCATTGCACCAAAATATGCATTGATGGTTTTTACGGATTTTTATTGCTGTGAATTCTGCTGCACATTTTAAAGCAGACTCTCATCAGGTCTTCTGTGAAATCGTCTTGGGTCCCCATCTAAAAGGAAGACAAAAGCAAAAAAGATAAACAGCTATACAGCCACGTGGTTAGTCGATTGAGATCAGCTTTTTGACATTAATGTCAAAAAACATTTAAATATCGTTGTGTTATAATACACACAAATATTATTTGGTCACAGTGGCTATGTATTTATGCTAGGATAACTATTGCTAACTAATGTTCAAAAAATAAATAGCATTAACTAGTGACAGTCGCACACACACACACACACACACACACACACACACACACACACACACACACAGTGTGTGTGTGTTTTAGGCCATTCAAACAATGGCCTCTAATGACAGAAATACATAATTTTAAGATTAGCGTTAGGCTTAGTATTTTAGCATTATTTAGCTACATTGATACAGTGTTACCTTACAAAGATAGCAAAACTGATTTCTTTGCATGACATAGTGTCTGTTTTCAAAATAATAATCTGTGTTGTTTTCCAGTGTAACATCAAACAGACACCTGTATTATTCGATTGAAGTACTTTGACATCTTTACTTATCTTAATTTGATATTAATCTTATTTGTCCCAGTGTGACGCCCAAACCACACGAAAGTTGAGCATATTTGTTTAAGTTGCTTTCAGTGTCAAACAAATTTAGCGTAATTGCACAATATACCCAAGAGTGCATGACTATAAGCCGTTAGTTCACCTGAGTGCACTGTTGTAACTGTAATAACTGACGTTATAGATAGATCAGTCGACAAGATGTCAGCAAATGCTGGGAAAGTTGAGCCTGGAACAGCGACTTAGGGGGATTTGAGTGTTTGAGTTTTCTGTTACAAAACTCTATGACATGTTAAGAGGCCAATGAAAATATTCATAAGCAGACGTGCAAAATGTGCTGAGCAGGCTGTCTGGAAGGCTTTCTATCTTTCCGTTTTTGCAGCTGAAAGCCTTTTGCTCGTGTCACAGTTGTTCTTACAGGCATCAAGATAAAGTTTTGGTGAAACATTCCAGCACTTCTCAGTGACCAGGTTTTGTCAAGTCAATATAATACAGGCCAAACGGACTCTGCGTTTATTGCCGCTTGCAACGGCGAAACACAACCATGTGATTTGTCTTAAGGGCTGCAATAAAACACTTAAGCTGTTTCTTTCCCCCGAGTCGCATACCAACAACTTACTGAGTGCGCCGTGTTTTGCTCGTTATTTTCAAAATAGACAATATTAAATACACTCGTAATCAAAAGGTCTCTTTTCAAAGCAATTGAGAGTCATGCTGTCGAACATCAAAGACCCATAACTTGCACAGACTCGTGAAAATACTTTGATCTTTTTTTCTTTGTCCAGATGTGGGTATAAGAATCAGGCTTCTGCGGTAAAAAGCCAACAATAATATAATAAGGAACAAACGGTATACAGGCAAACATCATTACACGTGCGCTAGTGAATAAGAAGTTTAAGACTAAATAACTTCTTGTTGACAATATAACAAGAGACACACAAAGTGTAATTGACGTGCTATACACCGCAAAAAAAAAAATTAATGCCTATTTATCCTATTTCTGATTCTCTCATAACCCCGCATATTCTGCACAGAATGTAACGTTTTCACTTTATTTAATTTCATATTGGTTAAATGCAGAGCGCTGAATTAAAACATGACAGTTCCAGCAAGCTAAAGTAATTAATAATAATGCATGAAAATATGTTTATATCCAATTAAAGTTTGAAAAATAATAATACAAATAATACACAGTCATAATAATATCCCAATTATTATTTTGCATTTGATAGATAAATAAATCATTAATAGTAGAGTATTATAATAAGTTATATTATATTANTATATGTGTGTGTGTGTGTGTGTGTGTGTGTGTGTGTGTGTGTGTGTGTGTGTGTGTGTGTGTGTGTGTGTGTGTTTGCCGCAATTCTTTAGCTGCACATTAAATATGGATGGGCAATATGGAGGAATTTGATATCCAGCATTGAGATTTTATTTATTGTTGTCTTCTGCTTAGAGCTACTCTATAAAATATTTTTAGTAATGTTTGTGACTGAATTTACTTCAATTAATAAGTAATTTCCAAAGCTTCCTCGTTTTGTCCTTTTCATTCACAATTAGAGCCTAAACTCTGCTGCTCTGTCAGTCTAATGTCGTGCGCACCTCTTTCAGAGTTTTTGGCTTCACACTTTCCGTCATGCGGACTGCATTAAGATCATTTACTCTCCACCACTCACTTATTTCAAAACGTGCCTGTTCTAGTTTTGATCGAATGGGCTTTTACTGGTCTTTCAAAATGTCTTCTGGAATTTTATTTAAGCAGCCGGTTTGTTGTACGGTTACATGCGTTTGGGGTTAACTGTACATGCACAGTAAATGTCAGGTTATGCTGACTGGAGAAAAGAACCGCTCTAATCTTGGATAATCTGCTTTCCAAACTATTTTATAAGCGCGAAGTCTATTCCATATAATTTGTAGGTAAATGCTGTGTACAGACGATATTCTCCTCAGAGTGTTGAGACGGTAATTGCTTTAGTGCTGGAAGTCCTCAGTTGGTTTTTTGACTTTTATGGCACCAAGGCGCGTTTGACGCATTCTTTTCTAAGATGCCCCCTCCCCCCCTTCCTCTTGTCCCTTTAGTAGCAAAAAAAATAAAAAATTCAATGCAATACAAATGGCAAAAGGAAATGCACAGACTGTTCCTTTTCATAACCAAGAAAGCTAGAGGAAACGAAAAGAAAACAAATATTTAAAAAGACATACACACCACAATAAAACATTCCCTCTCTTTTACACTGAAGCTTGTTGACTGACAACCATAAATGAAGCAAAATGTAATTCTCTGTATTATAAGATTGAAATTCAAGACGCCATAAAGGTCCAAATAAACACATCTCCTGCTACACGTGTGGCCTAAAGCAACGTTAAGCAAAATACATATCTGGCCAGCATCAAGCAAGGAATATTAACACTTGCGNACATTATACATTTATAACAAAGACGCAGGAGAGTTTTAAACGTTATGCAAAGTTCTCTGAACTTTTTCACTTGTATCATAAAGACGAACTGAGAGAAGTTACACTATAATTCAGTGTTTTGGTTTAAATAAAATTATTAAGCCTATCAGCCTTTAAGTGTCATGCCAATGAAGATATTTTACCGCGGGTTGGAAACGCTGTTAATCGCACGGATAATTCAATATGGCACGTTCTGGTCCAATTTAGCATTCCTAAAGTATACATATTTCCATAATCACACTCACTGAACAAGTTGTTTGTCTGTTTCCCTGACTTACACTATTCATTGATGCATTGATTATAATGTATGTGGGTCATATCACCATTTTTATCGAAGAGACACGAGAGTGAGCAAGCGAGGCGGCACGAGAGAGAGAGAGAGAGAGAGAGAGAGAGAGAGAGAGAGAGAGAGAGAGAGAGAGAGAGACTGTCTGTTTTCCTTAAACATTATCAACTGAAACCAGTGGGATATGAAGCTACAAGCTACATATTCCTCCGTATACAGCGCTCTCAATTGGTGGAAACTAGTCAGGTGACGCTGTCATATTGTCTTTCCTTGAGCCAAGCCTTGGCTATAACACTGGGGTTGCGCGTCTTAACCGGAGTCTAGAAATTAAAATTATTGAAATCCTACTGAACTAAAAAAGAGTTTGCAAAGCAGGAAGGGGTCACGCGCGCGAGTATATGGGAGAGGATCATAGACACTTAGGCGCACAGTGAGGAAACGTGAGAGACTGAGCAAGGGGTATTAAGAAAGGAGGCAGAGTTGATGAGAGGGCGATAGGGGAAGGCATGAATTCGTATTTCGCGAACCCGTCACTATCTTGTCATTTATCCGGTGGCCAAGAGGTTTTGCCTAACATGCCACTAAACACGACCACATATGATCCTGTCAGACATTTCTCGTCTTACGGCTCCACTGTGACCCAGAACCGGATTTACGCGTCCCCTTTCTATTCGCCACAAGACAACGTTGTGTTCGGGTCAAGCCGGGGACCGTACGAGTACGGATCTAATGTGTTCCTCCAAGACAAGGAAGTTCTTCCCAGCTGCAGGCAAACCAGCATGGGAATCAACGCTCAGAGCCACGTAGCTCAGGAGTACAGCCTGGAACACGGTCGAGGCGTTGCGCAGGAGCAAAAAGGGAACCAGATCCAGATCTATCCGTGGATGCAGCGCATGAACTCGCACAGCGGTGAGTTTTACGCTCCGGCCAGCTATTTTACTCTGGTGGAGTGACTCAGTTTTACGATATGCCATAGTAACAGCTCGCCTACATTTTATGACCCCATAAAGCACTACTAACTCGTCAGATTATAAAAGGCCCCTTTTAAAAGAGACAATTCCCATTTGGCCAAACTTTACTCTAACGCAATGGGAGGAAAAAACTTGGCATTTTCTGTTATTCTACACAGGAATTAACGTTTTAAGAAGTTCTATCTACTGATGACTTTTATCTATTACTGTATTTCTGTATTATTTAATTGTTTTGGGAAACAAACACCAATAAATAACATATTATATAGGAGAATAAAATGTTTCTCATATAATGCAATGGTGCTAAAGAGCCAGTAGTCTGTAATACTTTATTATGTAAAATTTATTTTAAAATGTAAAACTTTTTTTATGACAAACTACAATAAATAAATTACAAACTGAAATGTCACATTTGCAAATAATTTCTTAATATTTTTTTTGTTCCACTTTTTTTTTTTTTTTTTTCTTTTTTAATTTTAAAAACAGGAGTTGGGTACGGCTCTGACAGAAGGAGAGGTCGACAGATTTACTCCCGATACCAAACCCTGGAGCTAGAAAAGGAGTTCCACTTCAATCGCTACCTGACCAGACGCAGACGGATAGAGATTGCCAATGCTCTTTGCTTAACAGAGCGCCAAATTAAAATTTGGTTCCAGAACCGCCGCATGAAATGGAAGAAAGAGACCAACCTGACTTCGACTGTAACTGGGACAGACTCGACTGGTGCTGCCCAGGGAGAAGAAAAACAGAGCAATCCGGAGGAGACAGAAGAAGTTAAAAACAAAGACTAATAGATTTGTTTTTATTTGTAAACGCCTGTTAAACTGCAACGTAACTACCTATAAACTCTCAGAAATGCAATTATAACTGCATGGACTGTGTATTCTGCTATACCTTCACACTCATTTTCTGATCATTATCACACAAATACGTGCAGACAGAGAGAGATAGAGGTGATATGCAGATTTATGCTAATCACTCTTTGTATTAAGAATATGTTTTGCCTCATTTTAGGCAGTTTAGATGCAATATCACAGACGCAGTTGTTCGGCAACCAGTCTTAATATTATAGTGTTCTTTAGGCTTGTATATAGTTACTCAATGAAACAAACTGTAATCTAATTGGATCAATGGGCTTTCTCATTGAGTTCGCAAACAAAGTACCATTACCATTCCAAATGTGAAGGAAATGTAGCCTATGCACACGTGTTACTTTGTTCTCGTTCAATTAGCACCAACACTGGTGGGATGATCCATGCTACCTACGTTCTTATGGATTTTAATAACTTCATCCCGTCAGTGCGTGGATGTACAAAACGCCGCTGTACCGGCTAAATATTTACTGTTCAGCTAATTTCATACCAATTGAAACATACACTTATAGTCATGCTTATAAAGTTGTCTTAAAGTGAATAAAAAACTGCTTTGAAAATGAAGACATTCACTGTTTTGCAATTACATGTCTAATATTTTGTCAAAAATGTGTATTATTTAATAAACCGTTTCAAAGACAAAACTGTTTTTGCCTGAATCATTGTTTCCGTACAAGCGTGTTGGCTGAGCTAAGGAAAAAATATTTTTATGCAGAAATCAATACAATTTGGCAATAGTTCAGAAGATTACTAGATGAATTTTATTTTTACGTAGAGTGTCGGCTTATCCTCTTCTCGACTATGCTATTCCGCGTACATATGTGTAACGAAAGACCTTGGTTTTGCATTAAAAGATAGAAAGAATTTTTCTCCCCAGTATGTCTAATTGAAATCGGAAACACAATACGAAAAGTTTATTTGTCTGTGTAGCTTTGATCAGATTTGTATGAATGGCCAGACTACTTCAGGCAATAAATGAAGCAGGTCTGCTGTAAAATCGCTTCATTCCACCACAAGTGATTTTTACTGTAAAATTCTATGAGTGTAAATTCATGCGTAATGCTAACAACGAGCCTACCTTATGGTTAAAAAAAATAAATAACACGTTTATAGTAAGGTTAACCAATCTTTCAAGATCTCAGTACTTCAGAACATCAACACTTGTCTTCCTTAACGGTTGTAAAAGATGTTATATGTGAATTGAGAACAAGAAGCACATATAACAGCATTTCACTATAACGTGATATTACAACAATAGTACTGGTGTGCGTGTCTCAGCTTTGCCAAATATCAGACACCAGATGACGCTCTTGTCTAACTGTCTCGCGCCTTTTTGCCCAAACGCTTAGATGGTCTCCATACCACAAAGTTATCGGACACGTTTCCCTTATTCATCAATAATCTCGGGGGGATCAAGCCAATTTATGACTGGCCAACAGTTGCACGTGATTCTATTTAAGCATCCCATATTTGGGCATTACACGTTGCATCGTGAAAAAAGCAAGCGATATTCCGCCACCTATAAATCCTGCCCTTTTTAGGGCAAAGCCCCTTTAACTTCCAAGGGAGACAAATCAAAAACAATAAACAAGATTAGTAACAACAAACAATCTATGTATGTTGTACGTTCATATCGGTTCTGGTGTGACTACGTGCTTCTAGTTGATTCCTTTCTTGTAGGCTACTTTGTATCGAAGTAGAATGAGCTCGTACGTGGGAAACTCTTTTTGTAACCAAACGCACGATGCACCCTCCTTTAGCATGCGCACTTTTGGCAACTATGGGGCTGTCTCAGAGTTTCAGCAGTCCACTTATGCTTACGGAGGGCTCGATCTCAGTGGAGCGTTAGCTTCTCAAGTCGTTTCCGAGTCCCCGAAACGGGAGGCGATGAATAAGCACAACAGTGCCAGGATCAACGCGCCACCACATCGCCAGGCTTGCGCAGCAATGGGTTCCCCAAGTCGTGTCAGTACACGCGGGTACAACCTGCTCAGTCAAGGACTGTTGAGCCAAAAAACAGAGATGATTATGGAAGTTACGGAAAAACCCAGCAGCAAAAGTCAGCACGGTGATTTGGAGATCACGCCAACGATTAAACAACAAACTAACTCGAGTGAGCGCCAGACCCAATCGCAACCGCAGATATACCCGTGGATGACCAAGCTACACATTAGCCACGGTAAAGTTGCATCTAATGTTTTTTTTTTTACGACAATAGCAAAGCTGCGCATCTCATATTTTCATCATTCCATCCCATGCCGGTCTGGTCCCTCCATACTTTCTTTCTTGAGTTTTATAGGCCAAAAACAGGAAATAATAAAATTCACGGTCGTAAATTTTATAACAAAGGCACATATTGCTCGTAAACCTGTCCCGTTACTGTGATCTGCAGCCAAATTTACTGCTGTATAATTGGATAAGAGAATCAAAAATAGAAAACGACGTATTTAGGTTAATATTAGTATAGCCTAATGGTAGCCTTTTTTACTACAAAAATATTTTCCTCATTATTCGTGTGAAAATGAAAAAGTATGCTTTATTCACTAAAATTAAGGCAGATCATACATATTCGATAACTTAGATCAATTTATTTCCTGTAGCGTGGTGTTTTAATAGGTACATTTCATTTCAAGTAGCCTATCAACCAGCAGCTGTAGTTCTGCGCGCTGTTGTGACTGCTGGAGGTTTTACTCGATGCAAATAATGAAGTCACTTCAAATAGCGGCCCTATCAAACATCATTTATTATTTTTTTAATCTAAAATTTTGTAACCGCATATAGTCATCAGCTTCATCGACTCCATATTATATTTTCTTCATTTCATCCATCTTACTTTAGGATTATGTAGCAGTAGACCTCAGCATGCCATTAATGTGGGCCTAAATATAACTGTGGAAGACCATCGGTATAATGCTTGACCTTTCCGTGGATATAACCAATATCTTTCTACCCAGACTCTGACGGTAAAAGGTCACGAACCAGTTACACCCGCTACCAGACTCTGGAGTTGGAGAAAGAGTTCCATTTCAACCGATACCTCACACGTCGCAGGCGAATCGAGATTGCCAATAACCTCTGCCTGAACGAGAGACAAATTAAAATTTGGTTCCAGAACCGTCGCATGAAGTGGAAGAAGGACTCAAAGCTGAAAGTTAAAGGTGCATTATAATGAGAAGGTGGTATAGCAAATATACCTGCAGACAAGATGAAAACAAGAGTTCATTAATATAAATGTTTCAAAGTTCATGCTGTTCCAAACTGGCAATCACATATTCTAACTGATAGATTACAATCTTAATTTAATGTAAGTATTTAACGTATGTCCTCACAACTTGTTCAGCTGACGACACACTGACAACGGGGAGGAGCTTATTTGGGTCACACCCATCCAGAACTTACAGCAGGTTAACCAGTGAACATGCAATTCTAATTATTTAAAGAGATATTTTATGATATTTTACGTAATTCATTATGCATTATTTGGCTTATGTATTTTATGTTTATATGTCTGATAGGATGTGTCTGTAATGATGAACTGCACGCAACAAAATGTCATATTACTCATTGAATGTTCCAATAACACGTTAGATAGTCGTGCTGTATGTACCTGTTGTGAGTAATTTCAATTTACTGCTCAATGAGAAGACTTGGAATGTTTTGTTTTTGTTTTTGTTTTTTTGTTTTTAAGTAAAGAAGGCTGTTTGGGTTCAAAGCTGTATTAGCATCAATGCGATGCAATTCAGTAACAGAAAGTTTGCCCAGTGTAATGCTAAATACTCAAAGAGTTCAAATGTTGCCCCTATATATATAAATGTAGTTCCTTATTCTACATTTTACAAATGTTACATGTGCAATGCATAAAAAAATCAAATGTGGTTGGTGCGGCCTAATAATTTAAATAAACTTATGACGAGATAGACTCTTTCAAACGTTATTCAGTTCGTTTTTAGCGAGAAACATTTACAACAAAATATGCAACAAAAAAAGAAAAAAATATCTCACATATACTGTACAAAGGCCCTAACCATTGCTGAGTGATGTGTGGTCTGGTTATGAGACTTTACACTATATAGGCTCCACTTGCTGATATATAGATAGGCGAAGTGTTACAGTTAAACAGCAAAAAAAAAAAACGTTGCCCTTGTATCTAAATGTACCTGCAGGAGATTCATGCTACTCACAGATGAAATAATGAGGCACAATGGGATCTCTCCTGCCATATCCCTTGGGCCAATTATTTACAGTAGCCCTCAGACTGAGGCATAAAACTTTATGACCCCAATAAAGTTTTACTGCGTTTCCTCACACCTCTCAACCAGTGACAACTGTTTCCTTTTCCAGCAGACGATCGGAAGTTTGAACATTTGTGACTGCAACAAAGACATTCGTGGGTGTAGATGTAAATCATTTCTTACCTACACTCACCAATACCAGTATGTAGGATGTTTATTTGATGTTATTAGAAAAAACTATTTTAGCGTTTTTATCAGAGACCCTCAAAAGGCTGTGTACATTTACTGTACTAGATTAGGCATACTGATTACTCATTTCTATCTGAAGAGCTGATATCGTGTATGCATTGTAAGTCAACTACGTTTGAGAAAACAGATTAATTATTTGACTGACTGCATACATTTAAATGCTTTTTTTCGGGGTGGTAAATGAAACAGGAAGATTTAAAATGGGAGTTAAAGTTCCTGGAAGTTATTTACTTTGTTTGAGAACTCAATTTAACTATTTTTTGTCATCAAACTTACAGGCTTGTTTTGCGCTTACTCACCTAAACTGGAGTTTCACGTAATTTCCATGTCGCTCTGAGTTTCAACACTCGCTCTCTTGACTATTACACACACACTTTCGGTGCAACAGTGGCCACTAAGTTGCTTTTTAAAAGAAGGCCTCCTTTTTAGCTTTCTGTCCACGTATTTTGAAGTTTTGAAGGTTATTTATGCCAATTGCCTTAAGCAGGACCTGCGAGTGGTTCATGGAGAGCACGTGGGGTCATTAGAGTGGGTTTTATGGCCTGGAAGACCTGACAAACCCTCAATATATTTACATCATATATAATCTTAACTGTCCTCAATCGCAGCTGTTGGCTGGTCGTATCTTCGAAAGAGAGAGCGGCTTTAGGGCGGTCAGTACGCCTTTACTCGTGTCAGACTACGCGGTTCGGCAAAACTCGCCTCTCGTAAATGGATCCCTGGCGATCGCAGTAAGTTGATAATCTCGTTTTTTTCTCGTTTCAAATTAAATACGTAGTCTCCTTTGGAACACTCCCGGGAATTATTCAGTGCCTGTAATCCAATAGTTCTTTTTGAGAAATTGATTCTGGAAGTGCTTAATGTGCTCTGTTCTTTTTTTTCCATCGATTCTGGAAAGTTTAGAAATAAGAGCTTCTTTCACTGTAATCATTTTTAATCACGAATTTTCTTGCCTTCATTTTAAAAAACAAATCTGCAATCCTCACATGTGCTTGTATGGCTTATTAAACATATGTTGCCCATACTTCAACGTTGTCTCAAGGTTTTCAATACAACACGGCTCAGACTTAATACAGCGTACAAGTGTGTGAAAGGAGTAGGTTAAGTCGTAATCTCTGCTTGTCGTGGAAGAAGTGGCACTGGGAGCTTAAAGTATTTTAAGTCATCTTGTATTGGGTTGCAGATGAGAGCCCAGAGCGCAGCACATAGATCTTTAGATGAGACATTATGGCGGGTCATGTGCAGGGCAGACCTGCAGTGTTGTGCAGTGGGGTCATGTACAGGGCAGTGTGAACAACAATGCACTGCAACAAAAGTCAAAACTCGCTTTCTGCTCTTCACATTTCTCTGTGTGGCTTAACTAGTTAGCGTGCTTATACATTTAGCTTTCAAATATATTCAGTAATATTTCACACGGTGTCTAAAACACACTCTCATTCGAGGTTTGGTCCTCGATATTCTGTTTGTTAGCTTGAGACACGAGGCCCTGCTGGACTATTATAATCAGTGTATGACAAGTTTAAGACATTTTTTGAAATGATCTTTCCATGCTCCATCTCGCATTGCTCTAATGCTTAAGGAATTAACTTGCGTTCTGTGATGAGGAGCTAATAATTTAATAAATGAATGTTTTTTTAAGGACCATATTTGTTAATCATGTTTCTGCAGTAGCCCATGAAGTATATATCACTATTTTATCCTCCGCAGCGATTTCAAGCTCATGAAGAGCTGTTTGATTAGTCGATGAGTTTATTTCAAGCTCTAAAAGAGTAAAACGTGTAGTGCGATATAGTCGAGGAAGAGTTGTGGGATTACTTCAATGAAGAATTCTTTGTCGCCATGTTGATGCGGTAAAATCATCAGCATCAGTGTCTTTTTTTTTAATGGTGGTAATAACCCACATTATCTGTTAAAGAAAATATCTCAAACATTTCTTTAAAATATGTATCTAAAAGCTTTGCAGTGTTTCTTGATAGTGGCAGTGGTCAGAGTGATCGTGGATGATGAATAATAAGCTGTGAACAAGGAACCTTCATGTAATGGTTGAATAAACTGTTCCAAGAATGATATTAATGCTGTACGTCAATTTATAGCAAAGCATAAGCTACAGTTCATATAAGGATTACTACTACTACTACTACTACTACTACTACTACTAATAATAATAATAATAATAATAATAATAATAATAATAATAGTTCCTTTGGTTCTATCCTCTTGGGGATCGACCGCGAGACCCTGACCAGGTCTAAAACGGTTACAGAAGATACATTTATTATTATTATTATTATTATTATTATTATTATTATTAAAACGCGAACTAGCTGTATATTTCACCACAATGCATGTTTCATTTACTCTTTAGTATTGCTTGAGTTTAGAGTGAGAGAATGTAGAAAGGAGCTCATTCTGTCCATTCTTATGGCTGTAAATACCGTTGAGTTGTAAATACCATGGCCAGTCAGAAGGCGTGTCTCAGGGCAGTGAAATGGAAAAGGGCATGCATTTTCTCCTAGACAAGGGCTTGAGTGCTGACAAAGGTTGGTTCAGTGAGAAAAGTTGTCAGAGTTGTTCAAAATGGTTGGCTTATTTTTAATTTAACTGTAAGATTCTAGTTGGGCAAGCAGCTGCCCTTTTGACTATCAAAAGAAGACATGTTTACTTCCCTCAAACATTGCTGCTATATGTCAGAAATGTAAAGGGTCTGGTGTGTATGTGTGTGGATAGTCAGTAGCTTGTCTGTTTATTTCATTCTGTTAAACAAGTGTATAGTGACGCGGGTTAAACCAAACTGTATACATACTGTCACACTTTCAGCAGATGGAATTTCACAGCATGCCAGAGATTTTTCTTTTAGGGCAAGCTACTCAGGGCAAATTAGGCATCAGATTCTTTATTTATTACAGCTGTGTTAGTGAAGGTTACAGTTAATGTAAGAATGTCAGTATTTGTATAAGAATTAAATGAATACTGTCAGCTATTAGGTTTTACCATCAGCTGTTTTTGCACTGGAGTACAAATGAAGGTCAGAGTGAAGGTGAAAATGATGGAACACAACTACCTGAAGGTCACTGTGGCCTGCATTAGATTGTCATTATTACAGTAGCCAGTGTTGTCCTGGCTCTTGAAATCATTGTGTTTGTTTCCAAATTCAGACAACTCTGACCTTTATGGGTGCTACCCTGAGGGTGGAATAGGCAACATGGGGGCCCTGTTTCACATGTCAACCTAAAGCTTAGTCTATTTCCTCATGATCCACAGGTTATGTTGACTAAAGCAGTTGGTAAGCTTTAATATAAAAGAGATTGGTGTCTCTTTATAGATATTTATTCAGACCTAAAAATCTTTACTTTAAACCTTGAGCTTGATGAAAAACTGTTTTTAATGCTCTAATTCACCTATTCTATATGCTGTTTAAACAGTATCTTTAACTGAGCATGCAAGGATAGTCAACCTGAGTGTGCATAATTTGCATAATTTATGTGCTTGGTCTGATTAGAGGCAGATTTGTTAAGGCAAAAACGTTTGTCCATTTTAATGTCCAAGAAAATAAAGCAAGCAAAAATGACTTTGGTTTAAAGCGTTACACTGATGTTTACGCCACCAAGCTCTTCCATGTAGGCATAAGTGATGAATTCCTCAATGCATGCATATTGCACTTGCATTACTTTATTTTCAAAATATCATTCAAATATGTGATAAGGCAACATATTATTTAACTCTTAATTTTAATTTGGTGACAAGCTCAGGATTCTGGTAGAGCCAGATCAAGAAGAACAAGTTGAGGTGGTTTAAAGACCTTATAGGGATGCCCCCTGGGTGACTCCTGCTAGAGCTGTACCAAGAACTTACTCCTGGATCAAGATCCTGGAGGGTATCCATCTAGGACATATTGGAGAAATTATATCTCACAGTTGGCTTAGGAAAAGTATGGAGCTCCACCAGGAGGAACTGGAATCTGTGGTCGGAGACAATCTGGTTGAACTGACTCTCTCAACCTGCTGGCATTGCAACCTCCACCAGGAAAAGTGGGGAAAAAATGAATGAATGATTGAATGGATGAATTAATCTTAATTTTAAACTTAACATTTAACCTTAAGTTTGTATTTTTAAATCACGTTTTCAACTATGAATTAAATACATATTCAATCATTTTCTAATGCACACTACATTTTTAGCTGCTAGTATATTTGCACAAAATTGCAAATGCGATGTACAAGGTTGCTCATTACACTAACACCAGCAGTAGATAACAAAATGAAAGTAGGGAAATCAGTTCAGAATCTAATGTGCCCTCGATGTTTTCCAATTTCACTAGAAGATGTTTAATTGAGCTGTTAGATACGATGTCCCTTCCTACATCCTTTACAATCTTTTTTACATGCATACTATAACTCTCTGAATTGGACATAAAACATAAACGGCCATTAGGGGGTGCTGTTATATATCCTTCTGTTGTTTTTCTCTTGCATTCAGGGTCAGTTTGTTGTCCTCCTTTTTTGCCTTTAAGAAAAAAAATAACCTTTGCTGCACTATAATAGCGGCACACCCTTCAAGGAGAATGGAAAAACCACTCAGGGCATTGTGATAGGGCATGCAAAGGAATGACAAGAAACAAGTTTATATGTCAGATTTGCCTCTCAGACCTGCCCACATTCTGTTCATGAATAAGTTCCTGTTGTGACAGGAGTATACATGTTTCAACGAGTCACCTGTAAATCACACAGCACACTAATGTTTGGTAAATCCAATGATAAGAAACACTTGGTTTATTTAATGTATTATGTGGCTGCTTGTGATTAATGAGTTGGAGAATGCCATTTGGCTCAATGAAACAGTTTATGTCCCGGTAATACATCTATTTCACCTTAGTGAATACTCTCCTAGTGTGGTTTTAGCAAATATTCTCCACATAGTTGCCCACCATTAAAATGAGAAATGAAAATACCATTTAAGCCATAAATGTGGACGCTTTTGAATTTAAGCCAGTCAAATTATTTATGCCTGACGATTTCAGTGTCTGATATGGTTGAATATTTATCTGCTATTGTATTCGTGTTCGTATGTCTCTAAAAAGGTCTGTAGTGCATAAATAATGCATGGGCCACAACTGAATGTGACACAGTTAAAAAAAAACAAAAAACATTTATATTCTATATACCTTTGTGTACTGAAAGAGTGGGTTTGCGGTCGTAGGTCAATGAGTGCCAGAAATAAACTAATCCATCAAGGAAATAATTCTGATAGCCCGAGCTAAATACATATCATTGTCCTAGTTAAGAGAATAATGCATTAGGAGAGTTCACTTATTACAGCTAACTAACAGGCTAAATGCACTACTCTGCACTATAATAGGTTACTGTGAGTCCAAATTTTTGTTTCCTTTCCTTTTTTTTTTACATTGATTTCACTCTCTTGCTTTCTCTTCAGCAGATAAGGAAAAGAAAAGCATACATGAATGGCAGAACGCAGTGCTATACCTGTAAGTCAGCGTTTTTGTTTATTTGTTTGTTTGTTTGTTTGTTTTTTTGCTATTTTGACCCTGCGTCTTCTTGATGGTTTGCTACAAAAGAAAAGGAAGAACAAATGGCTGTACACGCTATTTAATCAGCCGGGGGGAAAAGCTTAAGAAAGCCGAACCCACATGTTAACATTGGAGTCAAATGATATTCGTCTATATTTTGGTAACAGTTTAGAGAAAAAAGCAATACTGACGCTTTAAAAAAAAAAAAGAACAATGCCTCATTTTAAAATCCTCTAAGCGTTTTCTTATTCAAGTGAAGAAAAAACTGCAAAGATGCAATTGAGTGAAGACCAGAGATTGAGTGTAAATCGGAAAATTCACCTATTGATTCAAATCAGTGCTCAATACATTTTAACGTCTGAAATGGTGAAGAAAACAACTGCTAGTAATTCACATTTTAAATGTCTAAACATGCAGACATGGGATGGGATGGGATGGGATGGGGTGGGGGGGGGGGGCAGAGATCCAAAGGTAAAAAAAATTTCTTGGGTATATATACACCTGAGATATTTATTTATTTATTTATTTATTTATTTACATTTTATAGGGAGTTTGCTTTAGTCGTTTAATGCGTTTACTGGAACAGAAGGTACTCAAACTTAGTAATATTGCTTGGCCCTTTATCTTGCCAGAGATTTAAAAAAAAAAAACATTTAGACAGCTTTTATGCCTAATACACAGGTACTAATATAATTTAGATAACAAAAATATTTTCAGTAAATCTAAATTAGCATGTGTAGATTTTAAACTAGATAAGTGTTTATTAGTACAAAGAGTGGCATGAAAATAAGGATTTGTAACAAATCTATCTATCTATCTATCTATCTATCTATCTATCTATCTATCTATCTATCTATCTATCTATCTATCACAAAAAATAGCAAAAAAGGAACAATCACAGACATACAAATGAAACATCAAGTAAGCCCGCGGGACTCGTTTTTTACCCCAAGTCTCTCAATAACTAGTTATTGAGCTTGTGCGGGATCTAAGGCCATTTGTGTGCAGAAGGAATTCATCGCTGTTCGCTCATCAATAACAGCTTGGCAGTGAACTATTGGAACGAGTCAAACGCGTGAGGTGAATCGCGGGTCAGGCTGTCTAACTAATATTAAAATGCGTCCGCAGCACAGGAGCTGGCTCAAGTGGGTGGATGAGGGCGTTTTCAGCCTGGAGGGGGTGGACTGTGGAAAAAAAAAAAAAAATCCCACCTACCGTAGACTCAAGTGGTTAGCCTATCTAAATCTAGATGAGGCAGATGAAGCTTGTATTTGTTTCTTAGTAGTGCATTTTGATGTGCCTATACCGTTTTGAAATCTGTTTGCCCTTAACAAAGTTGAACTTTATTTGACATGATTAGGCATGAATTATTTGATGAAGCTTCAACTAGGCCATGACCTATAGAAGAAGGTGTGCACAGAGAAGGTGATATGTTATCTGCCTCTAAACCTGTTTATAAACTGGAGGGGAAAATGCAAGGCATGGACGTGCAGGTTACCGAGCGGTCATATGGTAATAACGCGCACAATAAAACCCCGGGGAACAACAGAAACTTATTTTTCACCAGTGCTGTCATGTGCGTGCTTTGTGCACGGCGTGTTTCTGCCTGAATATTCATGTGGGGTGCACCTAGGAATTTGCAGTTTGATAGAAAATGACTCTGGAAAGAAAATCTTTTTTCCCCCCAGGTCTCTTTGGCTCTTTGTTGCATGTACGTATGTGTGTGCCTGTATTTGTCTGCATAACACTGAAGAGAGGAGCGAGTATAAAAACATTTAACCAGTGCTGACATTCAAGGCGTGACTTTTTCCCTATTCAGCTCATTTGTGTTTACGGTTTACCTGGAGTTAATTTACTGTCTCAAACTCGTGCAACAGAGAAATCATAATTTTATTACACAGTAGATTAAAACTGGAAATTAGGTTAGAAAACAAAATTTGCGAGCAGCCCCTGATTCTATAGTGACATTTGCGTAACACATTTCATGTATTAAATTTGTATTTTCCGGCTTACACTTTAGCATTTATGCGCAGAAATTTTGACAGTCCACTGCCCGAAAAACTTTGTTGCTCAGCTCCGCCCCCTCAGACGATCCACTTGGTTTACGCCCCTCAAAACGTTACAATAGATATATGCTTCAAAACCCTTTACTTATAGTCGTTTGCTTAGACAGCAGTTTGTATAAACGCATTCAAAATTGCATGAATATTTGCAGCCAGGAATGTTAATGTAGGCTACAGTCACACAGGACAATCACCCAGTGCAGATTTACGAGTGTCATGATTTTGACTTTGAATATGCAGTTTCCAGGTCACTCTGGTGATTGAAAAAAAAAAATTCCAATATCAATGTGTTTTCATATTCATGTCTTGAAAAACAGGCCGCATCTCAACTGAGACTGAAATAGGCTAAATACATTTCGTACTTTTAACAAACGCAAAGTTGAGCGTTTGTAGAAAAGGAAATATTACTTTGTTCCTGAATACATATTTTTCCATAAAAACCTTAGTAACAACGTTTCTTTTCTTTGGAGAAAGATGACGCTTAATGAAAAGGGCAAAGGGGGTGGGGATGCTGAATGTTAGCCTGATCAAGCCTGGATTTCCGTATTTCTTTGTGTGACCTTTTGCAGCCATAACAGAAGACGTATCCCAGTAGTTGTCTATATGTACCCTGTAGAACCGAATTTGTGTCTAAAAATAAAAACCACAAATACGTCTCTACAGGAATACATGGGCGACTTGAAAGCCACGAAACAGGGCTGGTTTTGTTCTCTCTCAAAAAGGCGCAGACACTATTCATAATTAATGGACGCTTACTACAGTGATGTGTTTACATCCACTCTTGCGAAGATAAGGATAGGATGACTGAAGATAGTGTGGGATTATATCACTTGAATAAAACTAAACGTGTAGCCTGAACGTGTGGGCTGTGTTTTCAATTTTCTGAAGAATGATTTAGAGTTTTTATGGCTCAGTAAAACCCTGAAGACTTCCTAACAAAACCATTCACAGTTCTTTTGTGGTCAGTCTATAAACACCACCACCAAGATGCAATTTCCACACCTATAATGATGAAATACTACCATAAAATGGCGTTTATTTAAGGCCTCTCAGCAACAACATCAATAATAATAATAATAACAATAATAAAAATAAATTTATTATTATTGTTATTATTATTATTATTATTATTATTATTATTATTATTATTATTATTATTATTATTATGTTTTACTATGCAAAATGGATTATTATTTTGCGCTTGTTTCCTTGGTATAACTACTGCCAATAAGTTCTCCGACCTGTTAAAAGGTAAAGATGCAGCAGGTGCAGTATTTCTAAATCACTCCCTCCAATTTAAGTTTCAGTTCATTCATAGCAAGAGATGAGTAACTATTTTAATACAATTTGTCTGGGAGCCGTTGGCAACCAAATGGCAACTGATGGTACACGTGTGGCGAAACGAACGGGCCTCTCGCGCGCGCACATGCACGAGAGAGAGAGAGAGAGAGAGAGAGAGAGAGAGAGAGAGAGCTTTCCTACACAATGGCGGAAAATTAAAGGTATGTCTGCGAAAAGCTTTGGTTCCTTATCCGGGGACTGCTTCGGCCGCTGCCATTGGGCCGCGACGTCACGTGGTCAAAGTAACTTTACAGGGTTGCTCGCTAGTAGGAGGGCTTTATGGAGCAGAAAAACGCCAAAGCTAGAAAAATTATTTCCCACTCCAGAAATTAATGATCATGAGCTCGTATTTGATGGACTCTAACTACATCGATCCGAAATTTCCTCCTTGCGAGGAATATTCGCAAAATAACTACATCCCTGAACACAGTCCCGAATATTACGGCCGCGCTAGGGACGGCAGCTACCAGCATCACCACCAAGAGTTGTACCCTCCGCGGGCAAACTACCAGGAGCGCCAGTACAACTGCGCCAGCATCCCCGAGCCCGATGCCCAGAGAGGACATGGACTACCTCATTCGGGCCACCTGCTCGGGAAAGGGCAGCCTGTCTCATGTGAGCCCCCCCAGTTGCCCCTGTCCCCGGCCACTCCACCGGCAGCCTCCTCAGCCTGCAATCAAGCCACTCCGGAGCATCCCAACAGCACAGCCTCGGCCAAGCAGCCAGTTGTTTACCCATGGATGAAGAAAATTCACGTCAGCACCGGTATGTAACTTGTGTAGCGCCCAAAGCTTTCCCCTTCTTCCTAACTCTCTCACACACTCTCTCTCTGCGTCTGCCTCACTCCTCTTTTTTTACACTCATTCGCCTGACCGGCCCCTGCCATGATAGGATAGAAGCCTTTGAAATGGCACAATTGAGGCGGATTTACGACTCGGCATTGGTAATTACACCCGCCATAAATTTTATAGCCGAGGTATACTCAAGGCAGTCGTATCGCCATGTGGCTCCTCGCGCAGTGTATGTGTGCGAGAGGGAGGGAGAGTTGGGACTATAGAGAGAGAGAAAAAAAACTAAGGTTTATTGTGTTGCATTAATAATTCAGGCTGAATTTAGTGCGAATGTTAGCCTCATTACTAACAGCTGCTTAAGTTTTTAGATGTATCTATCCCCCACCAATCCCGCTCTACCGTCACAATTTCTTTCCAAACACGCTTGTTTACCTACTCCTTCCCTCGCTGCCTTTTCTTTTCTTTCTTTCTTTCTTTCTTTCTTTCTTCCATTCCCCTCTGCTTTTCCTCTTTCCAGTGAACTCTAATTACAATGGAGGGGAGCCCAAGCGGTCTAGAACTGCTTACACCCGTCAGCAAGTGTTAGAACTGGAGAAGGAATTCCACTATAATCGCTACTTAACGCGACGAAGACGTATCGAGATCGCTCATTCCCTGGTTCTCTCCGAGAGGCAGATCAAAATTTGGTTTCAGAACCGCCGGATGAAGTGGAAAAAAGATCACAGGCTACCAAACACCAAAGTCAGATCCTCATCCTCCGGTATGTCCTCCGGCTCCAACACAGGCTCGTCGGCAGGCGTTGTAGCGGCCGCCTCGACCAGTAACTCCATGGCAGCCAACGAGGAGCTCTCCGGATCCGAGCGAGAGGATATTACGAGGTTATGAGAGAACTATTCCTCGGAGAGAAGGAAGGGAACAGCTCAAAATGACTGATTTATTTATATAACAGGATATATATTTTTTGCTTTTGTTTTTCCACTTTATTATATTTTATTTCCTTTTATTTTTTGGTAGGTATCTTGTGCGCCCGAAGGGTTTGCTTTAAGTCCACAGTTATATAAAGTGCATGTTATATAGCATGGATTATTGCGAATACCTATTACTTTTACGCGAAACAGGGTTTAATTTATCTACTGACACAGGATGTTTTTATCTCCAGATAAAAGGG
Organism: Pangasius macronema; assembly: GCA_037577455.1. Taxonomy (NCBI): domain Eukaryota; kingdom Metazoa; phylum Chordata; class Actinopteri; order Siluriformes; family Pangasiidae; genus Pangasius; species Pangasius macronema. The sequence continues at coordinate 18,940,975 of CM074960.1, forward strand.
TTTTTGGACAAGGCAGTTTATGGACACTATATTCATGTTATTGAGGGCCTCTCTAAGCCCAGCTGCCAAGGTGAAGTGCACAAATGTTCTATTTATTTCACACACGAGACTGAAGGAAGTTGCTTTTATACTGTAAATGGAAAAAAAAAATAATAATATCGACAATTCCGATAGAAAACTGACCTTGAACGTCTTTGTTGATCTGAGAACAACATGCTGTGACTTAAGTGTCGTATGAAAAGGTTCAAATCTTAAATTATCTTTTACTTTTGTTGTGATGGCGTTGTGTTTAGGCTATTAAACCAGATTATTGTGAGATGCAATAAATCGACTTTAGTGTATTTGTGATAATATTGGTCAATAAAAGTAAGTGTCTGTTAGTTTTACATAGGTTTGGTGGGTGAATTTTATTAATGTGGAGCCTATTGTAAGCTGGATTTTCGCGCCTGGATGTACAGGGACAGAGACACATGCAATCTAAAGGTTTAGTTCAAAAATACAGCTAACATATTAACAAGGTCCATATTTCACTGTCATTTTAAATAAACTGAGGTTTAAGATTTTCACATAACTCTGTATATTAAGAGGTAGGCCTATAAGATTATAACCTTTGTGTATCCTATTCATTACGAAAATCTCTTGGTGCTCCAGTACTCTGACTAGGACATTCAATGTTTGCTAGCATCGCAAAGAAATAATTTTTTAAATTATAAAGGGTCCCCCGTACCCCATTGTACAATGGGCTGTGTGAGCGGGCAAAATGAATCCCCCTTATATGCATTCGATTAGCTTGGCATATAACTGGGGCTCTTTAAGTGGGGCTCTTCACTTTCTTGCTTATTACTGGTTGGAGCCTAGCTCCACATGTGCCTGAAAATCAGTGGCACTAGCCAAGAAATGAACTACAGACCCACTCTTCCAGTGGGGCACGGATCTTACTTTACTGCATTATTACAGCAGACAAAGGCTTAGATTACTGTATGGGTATTTGGCTTTTGGCATTTTCTCCATGCTCAAAGACAAACACAAGGTATCACGTCAAAGTGCAATTGTTTTTAAATAATAAAAACAAGGCTAAATAAGGCTGGATAAGGATATGACTAAAACTTCAACTAATACTAATGCAAATGGGATTCTAAGGTTACTTGAACTCAGTATCCATAAAACATTTTTAAACCTTAGATTTAAATGAGTATCTGTGGTGGCTGGTGGGGGTAGATAATTGCAAAAATTATAATATATATATAATTTGTATTATATTATAATATATATATATATAATGTTGTGTTATGAACCGTGGTACACTGCAACTGCACGTGCAACTTGTGCAAGTTTTAAAAAGTTAATTTTTAAAAATTCTTTAAAATCCAGAGTCTTCTGCATCAATACTATTTATTTTACAGGTATGACAAAAACGCGCTAAGGCGCCTTAGAACAATGCTTTGTTACTTGTGTTGTTCTGCTTCTGTTTACACTACAATGTCAAGAAACGATGAGTCGTTCACGCACTCTTGAACAATTAAATATTCTCTTAGGTTGCTGGGAATAATTATTAATACTTCCCAAGCCTTTAGTCCTTTTAAAAAAAAGTGGGACTTGGTACCGTCAGAGGCAACGTCATCACCTGCTCAGAGCCTAAGAGCTGGTCACAGGGAAAACACACAAACACACACATATACACACAAACATACACACAGTAAGGCCTATCGAGTTGCCATGTGTCTTGCAATAGATGCAGAGACATTCAAAAGGCGAAGCTGATGATTTTTGTCTCTGCTTTTTGAATAAATTTATTTTTTAAATAATGAACAGTTGCACCTGAGCCGTTATGGCCAAAACGTTAAAAACGCTAAACGCTGGCCCCTTCAGTGACAAAACTGACAGAAAAGATCCACAGAAATAAGAAACGGGGTTGATTAATAGTAAATCGCTCTCACTTGAATGAAGATTATACAACGGCTTGCTAGGTGGGGGGCTGTGAGGCACAAAGGAGAGAGGTATTCTAGACCATCGATCATCTGCTACACCAATAGTCATTTGTGATGCAGTGGGCTTGCACATAGGTAGGCCTACTAGAAATTGCACACAAAATTAAAATAGGATTCTGCGGATAGGCGTGAATACAAAATTAGCAGGAAAAGTCCTGATTTTTGGGTCACCTGTCCTGACATGGCAGCGACTTTGGAAAAGCAGTAAAAAGCGCAGGCCCTGGACCGCATTCAGTGGCCATTATGTGCGCGGACAGCGGAGAGAAATGAATGCGTCCAGCTCGCAGCATCCCGACAAGCTCATTCGAGAGGCTGTCGCCTCCATGGCGGGAGGCTGAAAGGCTACTTTATTGAAGTTTGGGGCAACTCTTAGGAGTCGAGTTCACGTTGGGGACACATTTTCTGTCCCATTAGTTTCGTTTCAACCAAGATGGCCAACCTTTCCCACCCTGTGACCTGACTCTCTCTCTTTCTCTCAGAGTGTACCCTCTGTGTGCGCCCTCATAGGCTTCCTCAGAATTAGCAACTTAGCTATAATGATGTACCAGCAGAGAAGGCACATCTGAATGCGTTGGCCTTGCTCGTCAAAGAAGCAATAAAATCATGCTCACCTGCGTAGGACGGGTTTGGGGGACTTGGGAAAATCTTAACTTCTGCGTTGACTTGTGAGTAAGATTCAAATATAAATTAATAACGTTTTCTGGTTGTTTTGAATGTAAACTATATAGACATATATACATAATCAACAGGAAAATAATATAGGAATAATTAATTAATGACAATTCCTATGAATACTTGCTCAAAGTTATATCACTAACTTATAACCAACTTATGAAACAACTTATAGCACTTTGACTGTTTGGGATTCAGCTAATAAACTATTGGCTACTGACACCAATAGACACCAACATGCTGTGCAGAAATAAATTCATACACTTATATTAATTAACAAAATTTCAGGCCAATATTGTGCCATACAGCTCCAGGATTCTCTTTTCCATCCTGAGCTCAGGTTACTGTCTGTGTGAACTCTTGGGTTTTCTCTGGGTTCTCTGGTTTCCTTCAACCCGGGTGTGTGGTGCCATCCAGGGTGTATTTCCGCTTCATGCCCAGTGTTCCCGGGCTCCAGATTCACTGTGACCCCCAACCAGGATAAAGCAGTTACTGAAGATGGATGGATGAATGAATGATATACATTTCACATAAAAGAAGAAACCATATTTACAATTAGAAACAGGCTGTGTTGCTGCATACTCCTCTTCACAACCAGCTTGATGTATGACATTCTCAGATTACATCCCAGATGTTAAACTGTCTTTAAACAAAGATCCGAAGTTAGCCACAACCTTTCCACTTTAGCTGAAAGCTGAAAAACCTCATAGGGTACGAAACATTGTACTTGCTTTAGAGTTTTGGGTGAAGCTGCACCTGGAAGTATGAAAGTAGGAAATGTAAAGGCTATTATTTTAAAAAAGAAACATAGAAACATAGATGGTTGAATCCAATATAAATAATCAGGAAATTGCACCTCTATGCTGTTCTGTCTTTCTTGCATAAAAATTTGGCGCACAAATGTCAGTATACTGGACTGTGATTGGCATCTTGTCTAAATAATTTGACCCTTATGATTGAACTGTACTGTGATTGGCATGGTGAAATGATTTCATGAACGGTCTGCAGTTTGGCAGTGCATTTTTAAATATTATTACCACTAATAAGTAATTCAAGTAACAGTTCAATCATCAAAGCTAAACAAAAAAATAATAATCACAGAAAGGTTGATATGAAGTTACCACAATGTAGTAGACTATAGGGACCACAAAAGTCGGCTGAAATATCAGAATAAACCCATACAAGAACACACGAAGAACATGCAGCGTGCTTCATGTGTGTGTAACAACATAGTGACAGTCATGCCATCTTTAGGCAATAACCTTGCTGCAGACTCTTCAGATTAGTTTACATTTCAGGCTTCTGGAAGAACAGGAATGCAAGTTACTGAATAAAGAGATGCATTAGTGTGTTAGTGAGGCAAACTGTGACAAATATGGCGTTCAATCACATAATAATACACATTAAATAATATATGCCTGGATATCTTACAGCTCAATTCATTTACCAAGAGAAAAAAACAGCACAAATAGCTAATGCTATCGAATACTTTATTACTGTAAAATAAAATATTCGACAGTATAATTTAGACCTGGCTGTAACAATCCCAAGACGAAGGCTCCCCTAAACTCTTCAACTTTCTCCTTCGAGGTGCATGCTTATTAAAATGTATTAAAACGGGAATTCTGCATCCTGCATCCGTTCATGGCTGTAATATAAAAATGCATTTCTTTTTTTTTGTTGTATGTAAGACGTCTTAAACACAATTTAGCTCGTGTTGAAAGATTCCAGTGCTTAGCATTGTTACGAGGTGGTCTGTGTAAACGAAGCCAGGGCAGCCACACAAAGAAAGCAGAAAGTTGAAGCGGAGGTCAGCGTGCGATTTTCCAGAGCCGCAGCCTTTCTCACGTCGACCACGTTGATCTGAAATAAACCATAAATTCCCACTCCACTTTCCCCAGACACACATCACATATCGCCTGTCTTAGCCTGAAATTGTCTATAAGGGTGAATTTTTTTGGTGTTGTTTTTAATATGTATTTAATATTTCTGGAGTTGACGGAGAATATGAGGAGTGTTTGCACATCAGCCAGGGGCACTGGCTAACACAATCTCCATAATCTTTGTTCGGAGGTCTTGCCCCTTAACCCTTACACTTGCCATGACCTCGAGAGCTGAGCCTAACAACCTTCTGTACACAGAACCAGAGGAAATGGAGAGCAAGGCAGGAACCGCAAATGCGCCGAGGATGATATTATTATTATTATTATTATTATTATTATTATTATTATTATTATTATTACTTAAAAAACGAATGAGCTGAGCGCTGCGAGTCAAGCATGTAGGTTCATTCTTATTTTGATGACAAGCCAGTAAAATGCTATAGACGAAAGAAAGAAAGAAAGAAAGAAAGAAAGAAAGAAAGAAAGAAAGAAAGAAAGAAAGAAAGAAAGAAAGAACTTTATTTCCATCAGTAGCCAAAAACTGCTTGGATGAGTTTTTTTTTTTTTTTTTTAAATTAAAAATATTTAGATCTTTAAAAAATAGTCAAAATTGCAAAAGTGCATTAAATTATCCTCAGGGCTTGTACACAAAACTTAACGTAAAGTCAGTTCAGCATGTACAATGCATTTGTTACATTATTTCACTATTATTTTTACTATAATAACGCGTTCAACCAACTTGAAAATACTTCTTTAAAAAATTTGGACTCATTTTTAATCCTGCTTGAATGTAACACTGATGGACGGTATATCTGTCCATCAAGGATCAATTAACATTTTACTCCTCTTATACCTTCTGACAAGTGTGCAACTCTTTTTACTACACAGTGTTTGAAACTGAAATTTAGGCACACTGAGTCTTTCATTTAGTGCTGTCAGCCAGCAATACACTCCGTGTTGTACTTACGAAGTAAACCGCATTTATAAAAGTGTAGACGATGCTAAGCTAATGATTATCCTGCTCATATCTGAGTCAAACCAAATACCAGGGATGAAACCAAATTCCTGGAATAACTCTCTTTTGCTTTGTAACCAGGAGCTCAGGGTTCAGATGTGACGGTGGCGTTGTATTCCTCTCCTCTCCTCTTCAATATTAAGTTATTTCAACTTAGTTGCGGTTTTAAGATTGAAGAAAAACACGCTGGTAGTAAATAATCCATTTGTTACAATTAATGTGAAACTTCTTACAAAGATCCACACAACCTGCATTTTTAAAGCATTCCGATTTAATGGTGTTATTTAAATGTTCTTTTAGTGATAATTTTTTTTACTGACAAGCAAACACATTCTCCAAGAATGCTCACAAATTTTGGCACTCGCTAAGAAGAATTATTTAGAATAATAATATTACTATTTAATACGTTCTGACAAATCTACTCACCTCATCTATATCTATACCTATATCCCTTAATGAAAGAGCACTGGGCTGGAAAGCACTTCTCTCCCCAGACCGAAAAGGGCTATCTGCAGTGTTATAATGAAGTCGTGAGGTGAAGATGTGATATTAATTGAAAACACTATGTCGTGTAGAGTTCCTTAGGGTTTCCATGTCAGAAGAACAAACCAAACTCAGCCGAAAAGTATAGCACGAGCAGTGGCATCAGTTCAAGTTTTTCCATTGATAATTAAATATCAGCTATTTCACACCTGAATAAGACAGTGTGTTTGGCCCCTTAGGGTCTAGTCTTTCATGAGTGGAACATCTATTCTGTTTATCTTAAGTCTTTGAGTTACGTCATGAACACAGAAGAAAATAAAAGACAAAGAAGACAACAGCTTGTTAAGGGAGTAGCTTGGACAGCATGGGCAGGGTACCGAGCTAGGGCTTTCAAACAAGGAAAAGATGTGGACTTCTCTTTCTCTCTCTCTCTCTCTCTCTCTCTCTTTCTAAAACAGCAGGGAGCGAGGAAGACAAATTAAGCAAAACGATTGGGATGTAGAATGGTAAGGATGCACGCCATTGTACAAGATAAATATCTTAGAGACCATTCACGTCTACGGTCTTAAGACAAAGAGACCATCAAAGGTTCAGCTTCCCAATTTTTCTACCTTTTTCTTTTTTTTGGAAAGAGGATAAGTTTGACTTGCGGTATGGATGGATGGATGGATGGATAGATAGATAGATAGATAGATAGATAGATAGATAGATAGATAGATAGATAGATAGATAGAGCCATAGTTACAGATAGCAAAAAGCTATGGAATTGTCAACACTGCCATTTAAGCATTTACTTCATATAGAACCCAAAGTATTTGGACACTGACTTCTTGCAGATGATGCGCCACTTAGAGTATGAATCATTAAATTAAGCTGACAATCATATGTTCTTTCACACAACAAAGTTTTGAAAATGATGTTGCGTGGCTTAAAATGTTGCTTTACCTTTATGACAGATGCTATAATTTTAAACGAATTTTTCTTCCTCGTTTTACAATACGTAATTAATCTCCCATTCTTAATAGACACAATCTATTAATTCCGCCATGTTTTGTGTTTATGAGTGTATACCAGAGCTGATATAAGGGTACCAGAGTTCATATAAGGATAACAGTGCTGAGATAAGGGTAAGAGGGCTGACAGTAACAGTGTTTATGATGCTTGGTCTCTGTGCTGCGAATATCACTACAGTCAACTTGACGTGTACAATACGTCTTGCTTTTCCAAAGGTCAGTGACTGTCATTTCACACGTCAGATAAGTCTTTCACTTCTATTTACATGTAGCACATTAAGTAGAATTTAATATCTTTTCACTATAGACTGGTATATTGTTCATTATATAACGAACAACTTACATTCTGAAAAACTTCAAAATGTAGGAAATCTTTCTATATCTTACCAAATCTATGAAACAGGGTTGATATTGGACGATGGTTACTATGGTTACTAAGGTTACTATGGTTACTAAGGTTACGTACAATAAAAGATTATATATAAATGCTTAATTGCTCTCTATGATTAAATCCCTTCTATGAAAATACTAATTCTTACTTCTTCATAATCCCAAGACGCAATGAAAGAATGCATTGTTTTGAAGTGGAGTAACAGAGTTGACAGCAGTTATATGGACAGACGTGTTTGAATCATTTTTAATAATTAATGACGAGCAAATGCAATGCGTTACATTCTGAAATAATCCGGACAAATATGGCTACACGGTAACTACTTAGTGTTTACATTTATACGAAGATTTGTATGGTAAGGTTAGACGAGCATTCTTTGAGACATTAAAAAAAAAATGTTTTATTATCACAGTAGAAATTCGTTTAATATATTTTTAAAATGAGTCTTAACCCATTAAAAACTTCTTTATTACAGAAAGCACCTAATGATTTATAACAGATATTTTACATCTACAGGTTTTAAACATTTTCCAGAAATGATATGAAAGTTTACTGCAGGGATTTAAAAGGCACTAATTTGAGATAATGAGCCATAATCAACCTTCATACTACTAAAGTCATCGATATCATTAGGCATGTAGCATGTCTTTAAGTAGGGATCTATGTCTCCTTGCCCGAAAGCGTAGCTTAATGCTAAGTCGTGCACAGGGCTTAGTCGTGCCAAACTGTTAGAATCCAAATCTGTGTTTAATTCTGACTATCAGGGGATCTCGTGAATTTCTCGTGAGTCTGTTTCAACACGAAATTAATAATATGATAGACAATGTCTCTAGTTTTATTTAAACCTTATGCATTTAACATTAAGTAGGCAGTAATGAGTGGGTATTGAGGCCTTTGTCCAGTCCGCTGGGGTGTCTATGATGTGTCTAAACGCACGCGGTCACGAGGAGGTCACGAGACGTGCCGCTGTGCGGGGTGATTAATGTCATCCTTTCAGCGCCCCAACATGTGAGTGGCATTCTCAGATCAACATGTTAAGCGCAGCCCAAGGACACGTGGACTCTAGGAACACGTTGGCAGCACACGCAGGATTTGGCAAATCCACCAAAACGCACAACATAAGTACAGGTTTAAGAAATGACTTGAGTCCAGGAGCTTCGCGACACCAAATCATAAAACGTTCATTTAAGTATTCGGCCACTTCCTGGCAATACATTACAGCGCTTAGTGTGCTACGTAATGACGTATATTACGTGTAAATGATGTATATCTGACACGGTTGTTGTCGCATTTTCATTTCACTTCGTAGCCTTTCTATTCGTTGTTTCCAGCCATCTTTTCTAGCAGCTCTCACAAAAGGTTTATCAGATAATCTGATGATTTGTGTCCATTACCACGATATGGACAATGCCAGAGGCATCACAGACGCAAAATATCATAAAATAGCATATAGTGCAACTAAAATGCTTCTCATTTCTTTCTCATGTGCTCCTTTATTCAGTGGAAATAACAGTGTGTTATTAAATATATAGATTTCTAAATGACCGCCTTTTCCGGGTTTCTGAAAACTGGACAATGTTCCAATATTCATGAGTACCAAAGTTTTTAGAGTTTACTGGGAACACACACACACACACACACACACACACACACACACACACACTTTTAAATAGTTTTAAATGAAATCAATTAAAAAAACAATTAATAAATAACTAAATAAACAGCCAAACGTTCCCACGTGGCCAAAACTCTCAGATATTCCTATCCTTGTGGGGACATTTGGTCCCCACCAAGATATAGAAACCTGCCCACATACACTCACACACACACACACACACACACACACACACACACACACCTGTGATGAGGGTGTTGCTCCTTGGACAGTTTATCCTTAGGTGTTCGTGGGAGTTTCCACTGGTTAAATAACTTTATTTTGTAAAATATAAATGTCATGCAAACTTCATTAGCGTGTGTTAATTGTTTACAGCAGGGCAGGTTAGTGATGTTATAAATCCTGCCTCTCTTCTTTGTGGCATGTCATTTTGTATAGTTATAACCGACAGAATCGTCTGCTCATTACATCCTCTCTCTCTCTCTCTCTCTCTCTCTCTCTCTCTCTCTCTCTCTCTCTCTTTCTCTCTCTCTCTTTATTAGTTCTAGTCTGGTCCATTGAAAGATATTAGATTATTGTTATATATTACTGAAGAATCCATGAGCTACGCAGAAACAAGAGAGATGATATACTGCTTTTAAGAGGCAAAAGAGAATAAAAACGACGATATGTCGATTGTTATGGTGAAAGAAATCTCTCTTGGATGTAAAAGCCAGTTAATTGAAATATAGACAGCAGATATGGACACAATCTACAGAATAGGACATGGCAGCAGAAAATCCCATCCTACCCATCCGCTCACCCACACACACTACTCCCCCGTTCTGATTTTGTTACCGTTGCCAACCTTTGCCATATTCTCATTTTAGGCCTTTTACACAGAGCTTTATCTTTGCAAGAAATGACTAAAGCGTCAGGGTTTTATCGATGTTTTATGCAGCTGGTTGTGTCAGCAACCACAAGAGCGCAGAAGCTAAGGAGGACTTATAAAAGGGGTTGACACCCGGAGCGACCGGCGCGCTTTTGCGAGAGAAAGAAAAAAAATGATTTATTGCAGGCACCGCAGTTCATACAGAGTTCACGGAGAATTGTAGTACACTGACGCAGGCGCTGAGTTATGGTCTTACTGAGCCAGTACATCAAAGATCCTTTTTCAGAATCACTGAAGCGGCGTGATGCACGGGAACAAAGTTACCTTAATTAGGAAATTCCCACCACAACTTGCTTTGGAAAAAAAAAAACAAAGATGCGCATATGATAGCTAGTGGCGAATTTACAGGTTTCTCCATCCATACATGCATGCATGCATATCTGCCTGTATGTCTGCATGCATATCTGCCTGTATGTCTGCATGTATGTCTGCCTGTATGTCTGCATGTATGTCTGCATGTATGTTTTTGGCATGCATACCTGAATGCATGCATGCATTATTGTTATTGTTATTATTATAATTATGTATAACATAATAATAATAATAACAATAACAATAATNTTATACTACTACTACTACTACTACTACTACTACTACTAATAATAATAATAATAATAATAATAATAATAATAATAATAGTATAAAGCCTGTCTGTAAGTAGAGCTGAAGCTCATTGGGTCGTTAATTCATTGGCGGTCATGGCTCGAGCTGGCCTACGCTCGCATTCACTGCACACTTGAGCGCAGTAATATTTCATGTTAATGGCGCTGCAGTTCGGCAGCAGTCGGACTTGTAATATGCATAGTGAATGCTTCTATTTGACAAGCCTTGTGACAGCAATTCACTGAACTCTAAATAACAAATCGTTCCTAAAACAAGATTGATTTTACAGTTACAACTGCAAAAAAAGGATAGACAACTCCCTTTTTGATATTTTCCCTAATAAAGGCTTTAGGAATGATCTGTTATGCTCTGATTATGAAGCTTGTATTCTTTACATGGAGGAAGAATAGCGCTGGAGTAAAATTATGAAGCAGGTAGGCTATAGTAGATATAGTAGCAAATGCACTCAGGACGGCCTTCACCCCAACACCCAACACACGACTGCATGAAAGGAGAGTCATGAAACGAGGCAGAACTAATCTCTCTATTAAAATAGAGCTCGTTTTTAATTGGCCACTCTAGCTTATGCATTAAGGATTATAGCGCTTAATATAGGTTTTGCTGTTGTTGTTGTTGTTGTTTTTGTTTTTTTTTTTAAATCTAGTCATGTCCCTGAGAAGGCCCAATGAGATGAGCAATGTTTTTGTAATAATTTAAGCGTACTGGGCTCTAGAATGAATGACTAAATGAGTTGTAGCACACGTGAGCCAGCGTTAACACCACAAACAAGGCACCGAGGAGGGGGGAATTAGAGCCTCCATTAATCACAAGTTAGAGAAGCAACTGTGCGCAGCTTTCAGCAAAGCTTTTAAAGCGCGCATGGAGAAGGAGAATGTGCAACCATATGAGACGATGAGATGAACCTGAAGCGTTCAGCTTGCCTGAAGGAAGGCGATGGCACTTTACCCTTTTAATAAACCAACCCTTATCACAATGGACAATCAAATGATTTAAATGTCTATAAATATTACTTCTAACTGTCATATTTGAGTGCATAAATGTAAACTTTATTACACACGTGAATGCAATGCGTATGCAAGACGCGCACACCTACAGAGGCAAAGTGAGGCTAAGCATGGCCATTACGCGCCATTAACGGAGAGCTAGGTGACGTCAGAGGGCTTCATTCTTACGCCTTTAATATGCTTCTTTATTCTTTCTTTAAAATGTTATTTTACAATCATCTAAAGCAGGTCAGTGAGAAAGACGCCACCAGAGTACAACAGGTTCCGGCAATGTGTGATATTTCTCCCAAACATCTACACTGACTTGTCCTTTGGCTGTAGCATCTCATGCTCTTTGTTCTGGGCATTGCTATTTCTAAAAAAATTACTTTGATTAAAAATAGCCCTGCAAAAATATCCCCTACCCTGGGAAGCTAAAGAATCGGAATGCCGTCGCGAAACTTGATTGTCATGCCAGCAGAAAGCAAAGTTTCCACCTTGGCACTATACATTACGGTAAAGTATAGAATATTAATCCACGGGTTCGTCTTTGTGCTGTGACACTGATAGTCAAATTGCCTTTGTTCGACCACACCCAAGTTCGCCATTCATGGTTTATTTCAGGTAATAATAAACAATACTACCAAGAAGTGTACAAGCACGTCACTTGGTGGACTTCAAACAGGAAACACAATCATTAAACTTCAGCAAATGTTCTTTAACATGTAACATTACGCAGTATTTATTACACGCACAGCTTCATTTGGTTTGCTTGCTAGCCCACGTCCTTTAGAACCGCGACGACTAAAAATAACCATACAGAAAAAGTTGGACTGGTTGGTAAAAGCAACCTTTAATAACAGAAAACATTTTTTAATTCTACACAGTTGTTAAAATAGATTAGAATCGAAGGTCTAGTTCTAAAAATGTAGATATATATATTAAATGATTTTCTCCAACAGATCCTAGCAATGATATATAAGAATATATTAGTAATATAGATATATATACACACACACACGTATTCAGTATACCTACCAACAGTACCAAAAATGTAAAATTGTTTTGTATCAAGTTTAATTTCACACGACGAGCATATGTGGTATTATTGGAATCCACGGATGGAGGAAAAAAAAAAAAAAAAAAAAGCTCCCAGTGTTTCACGCACTCCATTTTCTCTCGCACTTCTTGCACTTTCCTGCTTTCCCCCTTTGCCTCTGGCTCTCTACCTTCTCTAAGCACTGGACTTGTCTAAAACTTTCCCGTTCTTTGTCATTATTTACAGGTTAATCACTGCTGATAATACGAACAGGAGAGCATTATGGAGACGGAGACGGTGTCTTCCTCCGGCAAGAAGTTGCTCGCAGACACTTTGCGACTCGGGGTTCATCCACGGCGCAACGCTATTGGCTATTGGGCCGTCACGTGACTCCAGGCTTCACCCGCATCGCCTAGGCAATTAAATGCCGTGTGAGTGTAGACTACTTTTTTTATATGTCGTTTCGAGATTAATGATTAGAATTAGGCAAGAGGCGTTCCAAAATGCAAGCGATATCATACCACTCTGATAATAATAATAATAATAATAGGTACGTGCCCCAAACACTTTTTAAGCATCAGTATCTCCGTTCTGTGGACCAACAGTGTTACCCATGTGTTATTCAGGAGGGCAGTTCTGCACTCGACCTTCACGCGCTCGGAGCAGGGCACGCTGAAGGCCACAAGTGGGATTCGCGAGACTGTAGTTTTCTTCCGAAAGCGCACGCGACCTGTGCTAGTGACAGCCGAGTCACGAGTGGGATCCGACCTCAATGCATGAACCAGGTGGACCAAAATAAGGGCAATGACGTGTCAGTGCAAATTAATGGAACAAGCACGAAAGGCTTCGTCTTCAAGAATGTCTACCCTTGGATGAGAGAGGCGCAGGCTGACCCTGCAAGTCATGATACACCCAGCTCCTGCCAATCAGGTTTGAAAACTTTTCTGCTGAGGAATCGATGTTTTTTTCAGGAGTAAATGTAAATAATACATGAGCCATTTTAATACAAATAGAACAGGTTTGCTTTGACAGTATGATATTTCACTTAAGCACTGGCATTACTTAACTGACATGGACGTTAATTCGATTAATGAATAATTTAACAATTAGTAAGCATCAGTAGTTAGTTATTATTATTAAATGGACTCCACAGAATTTTGCTTTGTGCAAGTTTAAGTAAAGTAGTAAAGACAAACCATTGCATAAGAGAAAACAGAAGCTGTGGTAATTTCCATTTTATAGTCAACACATGTTTATATTCATAAGGAACCAACATGGAGGAATAAGTTCCACTAACTAGTTCAAGTTATTATTCTGGAAACTCAGAAGCTTGGAAATGAATTCCTGAGAAGAAGAAAAAAAAACAACAGTATATTTGAATAGATGTCAAAAAGTAGGGTATGTGAGACAGGTAATTAAGCAAGGATGGAATGCTGAAGTGTTCTTACTCCCTGGGATAATTAAAAACACAATTATTAAACATCTCTGAAATGCATTAAGATTTTGATTTGTGGTATTGTTCCGCTTCGAAAGATGAGTTTTTTCCTTGTGTGTGTTATGGTAATGAATATATTGGATTTGCTTAACTTTAAGGGGGGAAAAAAAACAATGCAAGAACTTTCACAGGAGTTAATATTTTATGGAAATTTCTTCCCTTCGCTTGCATAGTGGGAACACGTGTGTCCGGATCATTCAAACGTCCCCCAAGTCGGACAAAGTTGTACTTAATAGTGGCGTTTAAGAAGTGACGTGAGTAAAAAAAACCACAGGTCACGTCTTCTCAGATATACACAAGTTGACTAAGAGCCTGGTGATGTCATTAGTGTTCAGCATTTAGAACAAGACTGTGCCAGACGTCTTCAGTATGATTAATATGGGAAAAGACGGGAAGCAGCTTGCTGTTTGATGTTACAGCAGAACAAAACGCTTCTCCTCCCGTCCAAAGTAGAAAATTAAACTTAATAAGCTCTACCCCTGAAGATGAATAACTAAGAGTGGTAAAGGGGAAAAAAGCACAAGACTTTTCTTGCTCATTGTTTTCCCAAGTCGTGGAATCAGCTAGATTATTACATTTATTATATTAATAGTTCTGAATGTTACAAGATTAGATTAGACATTATAATATTCTGGGAGTTAGTGCATGAAGGTAATTTAGACTAATGGGGAAACCAAGCTACAGACATAGAAATCTGTAGCAAAACATGACTTTTTCAGTATGTAATTAATTCTCATGGTTAAGATATTTAGAAGTTGTGTGTTGGATAGTGGCACAGCAGGTAGCAGAGCTCCAGAGTCCCCAGTTCAATCCTGAGCTCAGGTTACTCTCTGTGTAGAGTTTTCCTTGGTCTCCTCCTGTTCGTGTCACATTCTTCCGGCTTCTCCGGTTTACTCCCACCTCCCAAATTCATGCTGTTATGGGGGTTGGCTGGAGTTACGGATGTGTTTGCGTGTGGTCCACACTTGTACACACACACGTACCACGGTACATAACCTGACCGTAGGGTTGGTCCGTGTGTTCACCCACATCGTGCCCAGTGTTCCTGGGATATAGGCTCCAGATTCACTGTGAACATGACCATGATAAAGCAGTTACTGATTATGGATGAATGCACAGAACTAAATTCAGAATACAATGAGATGCTTCAAATAAATACAAAGTGAATTTTAAGGGGGTTTAAACACTAATTCAGATTCAAGTTTTTGACCTCCACATCTCTAACAAAAGGGTCCCCATAGTGGCATATTGTCACCACTCGACCTAAGAGGACTCTGTCGTTCTTCCGTACTGTCGTCGACCAGCAGGAAACGTATACGCACAGCTTTTACCTCTTCCCAGCTGCTGGAGCTTGAGAAAGAGTTCCACTTCAGTGCTTACTTGTGTCGCCCACGGCGCCTTGAGATGGCGTCGCTGCTCAAACTCACTGACCGACAGATTAAAATCTGGTTCCAAAACCGCCGCATGAAGTACAAGAAGGACCACAAGGGTAAAGCAGCGGCATGGCCATCCTATTTAAGTGTCCCATCTTCAGGAGAAGGTAGTAGTGGTGCAATGGACATTACAGCTACACCCTCACACAACGTCCAGTACTTCAGTCAGCCGATCATGAACTGCACTCAAAGCGGTTATGGAGACATTATGTACAGAGACTGGTTCCTGCTTACAAAGTCAGCTACACCTGTTAAGGACACCGCTTTAGACCTCAGCAATACCCCGCAACCTGTGCCCAGACTTGATACTTCAAATTTGGCCTCAGGGCATGACTACTGTTTGCACCAGCCAGATGAAGGCTGTATCCTAGCACCTCCTGGACTCTCATACATGTGACTGTTCCTATCCACGATCAGCCATTTCTTCAGCTCCATGTTTGTATCTCGTTTAGTTTTAAAATTATAAGAACATTACCAAGCAAATCATATGAAAGGATAAAGTGGGTTTAGCAGCTACAATGTTTTTTTTGTAACTTTATTCATATAGAATCCAACCAAATCACTCTTGCTTGCTAGAATTCCTACAGATTTCACAAGAGATTGGCTTGTCATGCCATACTCTGGCACACAGCTCCACAGCTGCTATCACTTTGAGAAGAGGCAGGATTTGTTGCCCTCAGAAGCTGACTTACAGGCAGATCATTGACTTAAAAGAGCTGGAGAGCCAGGTTTACTCTCACGGGCAAAAGGCCAGGGAGAATTACATTATGTTATCAGCCAGTATGCAGTAAAGCTGGGAGAGTTTCCTCTGTGGATAAGTTGTAGCAGGGTCTGTGCAAAGTAAAGAGATTTATTAAACATGGACATGAGCCCACTTCTGAGAATTTATCTACCCAGCTCAGATAGGTTGGGGGAAAAAAGCACAAGAATCCTCCAAACATTAGCAAGAGCATTTGTTGTAAAATTGCAATTACACTTTATAGTCCACCCTACCTTTTATGTCTCTTTGACATGAATTCATTTGAACAGTTTTAGGAACTCACTTAAAAGGATGGACATGGAGTGAAGGTATCTACATTTAAACATGCTCAAGTATTTATTTTTTTTTAGAGAATGTTCATTGTCATTATCAAATGGCAAACTGTTGTCATGCCGTCATCCTAAATGAAGCGTTTGTAAATCCAAGCGAGCGCCACTCAAAGACCGATTAGCACAATTGTGTGGAAGTTTCATTTGATATTGATGTGAGTTTGATTGGAATCAGTGTAAATGTACTTCAGTGAGATTCCACATATTCAGCTTAATAACACTTGATTAAATGCAAATCTTCTAAAATAGTACTTAAGTACAGCACTGCAGTACAATTACTACAAGTATTTTCCAACCCTGAATATCAGAACATAATGTATTGTCTTAAGCATGTGTCAAACCATATTTGCAGAAATATAGTGTGGACCTTAATATAATCAAATAAAATGATAAAACGAAAATGTCTTACAAGGGAGTCCTCTAATTTATAAGCTTTATTCAGTTTCAAGCATGTAACCACTTTATTTAATTCAGTACTTATTTCTCATTTGTTTATTAAGCAAACCATGCGGAATAGATACTCGCTGATGATAGCACACGTTTAGGTATAGTGAAACCTTTTGTGTTAATTCCTGTGTTTTGTATTCTGTGTGCTGTAATAATTTGGTAATTACGCAGTTAAGACATACTGCAGTTATTAGCAGCTATTAAACATATTTTGATGAAAACTCTGAAAAGGAATTGCCTCGAGCATGCAGTACATGTCGGTTTGGAAGAAATACGCCTTGTCAGTTGTTA
The DNA here is from genome assembly GCA_037577455.1 of Pangasius macronema. Lineage (NCBI taxonomy): Eukaryota > Metazoa > Chordata > Actinopteri > Siluriformes > Pangasiidae > Pangasius > Pangasius macronema. The sequence continues at coordinate 18,958,367 of CM074960.1, forward strand.
TTCTTTGTCCTTATAGCTTTTAATCATCAGTTTAAATAGAAAAAAACATGCTTTTCATTGTGTGTTGTTTGTTTTGTGTCAACTGCATTTGAATAAACTGAAATAATGCATGTATAAAAAAAAAAACCTATGGTAGTGGCGGTTGTGCTGCACATTGTAAACCTGATGCAACCCTCAAATTGATCCTGATGACGCAATGACGTCACTCTGTGCACCCAGGGTCGTGGATTTGCCCAAAGGTGAACTTTCCAGGTTTTCAGCATCCAGCAGCAGTGCTTTTTGTATTCTGTAAAACAATCTACATAAGCGTGCCCTCCCCGCCCCCCACTTCTCACTCTCCTAACATTAATCATCCAGACAAGGCTTCTCATTCCCTCTCCGCCGCTGCAGCCGCCCAAGTGGCGAACCCGCTGGGCATCAGCGCTGCCAGCTTACCCCCTCCTCCCCTCCCCTCCCCTCCCCTCCCCTCCCCTCCCAATCCCAATTCCAATCCAGCTCTTCTTCAATAAGCAAAGTGCCACACTACCACATAAAAAAAAAACAACATAAATTTAGATCCAGTTTTTTCCACTCGACTCTCACACATACATTTCCACATTAGTATTGCGAGGGACACGCTAGTGGGCGCTGCACTGGGGTTTTTGCGTGGGCTATAGCTCATTTTGATTAATTATGTTTAATTAAGGTGTCATCGTGAGTCATTTTTATAAAACTAATCAAGGAATAGCAAAAACATCTACTCATTCGAAATATTACTTTTAGTTCTCTTTTACGCTTGGCCATTAATCATTTTCTGATTCGAGCCTAATTGACCTCAGTGATTTGAATCAGCCTGGTCAACATACGATATTCGAATTTTCACTTAGATGATGAGGATTCTCACTTTTATGGGTAATTTGTAGTTAATTTACTTCAAAGGTGGGGTAAATGATAGCAATTGAATAGATCCTGTACTTCACTGTTTGGGTTTATTTAACGCTTGCATTAAAAATGAGTATTAATTTGGTCTTTGGTCTGATGCCTGCTGGAAAATAGAGGGTAGAGTGTGTATGTCCCTGCTGTATCGTATCCCCACCATCCATCACCACACAGCAGTGTTCCTTATGCAAAGCAGGAGCTGGCCTCCCGGTGGCCTCTTCGCGTGACTAAAAGGAGTGAACACTTTAAGGAATGCTCGGCTGGATTGGAATCATACTTATATATATATACACATATTCCACTCTTTTGCACTGATTTTAAAGATCCAAAGTTATTTCAAATTTCTCATTCCTCAATTCTAAAAGGTCTCAGAAAATAATGACCACATTGGATATTAGAAGTGTGGATTTATACACGTTGTACACATCTGGGCAGAATCCCAGTGCCACATCTCTACCTTCACAGCAAGCAACTGACCAACAACAGGCCTGGAGCTTTTATCTGACATTCTGCTTAATCACAGTATTTGGGAAGTCTGACTGTTAGAAGCAGGAAGCCTAATTCAGATATATCACTGCATCAATTAGGTGTTTCAGATAGGAGAGCAGCATAATAGGGCCACTGCATTCTAAATCAATCATTCAATCCAGGATATAATAAATTCCAAGAGAATCAGTTGCAGAGAGAGAGAGAGAGAGAGAGAGAGAGAGAGAATCTAAAAGTATCCAGGGACAATGCTTAACTAGATCTTTGAAGAAAAGGGCTAAAACAGATGGAAGCCACATTGAATCCTCGACATTCTTGTGCGCGTTGACTGACCACTGGTGATTTATAGGCGCATTAAGGAGCATTACATGATCTCTGGCCAAAGATCAGAGAGGAGACCCTGATGGCCGCTTACCCAATAAAACAGTCCTATTTTTAGGCATTCAGATCTACAAAGCGTAAACCCCACAAGATCTCGGCAGTGCACACAGCTCCAGCAGGCCTGCGTTATGTTATGCAGCTTATTCCTTCACACTGCAATACATGTAGGAAAACCAAATTATAGCATCCCACAAGCCTGCACAATTCTTTAAGATATATTAATGGCCCTGAGAGCAATCAATGTACAATGTTCTCTTAAAATATTGTTTTTTGATTACTATGATCTATGAATTCATTGCACATAATAACTCATGTTATTCTAAAAGCAGCGGCAAAGAGATTTTTCACTTAGCATGCATGGTAATGTGCTAACACAATATCTACATATTAGGGGGGAAAAAAAGTGTTCTGCGGAAAGGCACACAACCACATGGAAGTGTGTGTGTCTGTGTGGTGTGTGCATGTGTGTATTTCACATGCGCAGACACACACAAATAGAGAGAGAGAGAGAGAGAGAGAGAGAGAGAGAGAGAGAGAGAGAGAGAGAGAAAGCGACGCACAATAAACCCCAGCCCCAATAAACAGCTACAGTAGCACATCAGTAGCAATTTGGCAAAAGGAATAATCAGTTCCTATCTGCTATATATTTATTGATGTAAAGCAATTACTTACATACACCTATTCAAAAATCTTTGGATTAACCAATTACCAAAGAAAAATCGGTATAGAATACGGCAAAGGAAAGTACATTTGCAGTAAATAGTAGTTTTTTTTCCTCAGCTAATGATGTGAACTCCTAGACTATTTCATTATTATGTTATTTTAGAAGAAATAAATGTCACGTACTGAGCTAATACCCACGACTACACAGTTTGTAAGGCTATACTGCTAAATTTTTGTACATCTCAGCCCTGAAGAGACCCGTTTTTCGTCTCTAAAGTCAGGCGTATTTCGGTCCTTGAATACCCTGAATGACCTGGTTCTTACTTTAATGTCTCGTGTCTCTTGATAAGGTCTCTGTGGAATTTTTTTTTTTTTTTTTTTTGAATAATTGGAGCAACAACTTCATCGTGGCCTGCACCACAGGACCAATAAGACACCACCAATACATCACATTCCAGATTTAGTTAGTAATCCCACAATCTAGTTAAGGATCTGGAAATTAGATCTAATCAATTCATTCTACAGTCAATTAGCATAACAGATGGTCCACCAGGCATTAAAATTCACATTTTGTCCTCAGATATCTCATGGCTGACTACACTTTTGAAAATTGGAGTATAAAATGGAATGAATTATAATGAAATATCATTCCAAGTACCAATTAGAAGAAGTGGAGATCAACCCATGTGGCTGAGCTATTCCTGTTTAAATTGCTATTAAGGTTCATCTCGTAGGTCTCTTTATACTTGCTCTATCAACTGTCCTGGAAGAGACTTACAGTGTGTCTGCATTGTGTAATCAACAGCAGTCTGACATAACAAGCATTGTGCATGACCCTTCGAATAATAATAAACAAGGTGAGTGTAGGCCAAGCCATTCAATTCGTTTCCATTAACCCTCCCATCTTCTCCGTTTCATTTTGTTCTGTCTGCTTCTTCTCTCTCACTCTCACTCTACCACTCTCCGAACAGCTTTCAGTGCTTGTTGCTCAGAGGGACTGTTAAGTATCAATTCCCAGTGTCACCTTTATGGCTTTTATTTATTTGTCTGCTCGCTGGTGTGGAACGTGGCACAAGCATCACTCAGGTAGATGGGTTATAACTCACCTGCTAGCACTCATCAATCTGCACAATTTGACTTCCTGCATCACATACAACTGTTACTGTCATATTAAAGCACCGCATTATAAAGATCAATGAGTTTTTAAAAGTGCTTCAGTTAAAGGTGATTGCCGGTGATGAACTACAAGCTGTACTGATGACTGTTGCTCAGTCGTCCCTAATATAGCCCATGATTTCTACAGTGAGGGCTACGATAACATTGACTTTATTACTCTAATTGCACCGATCATTCTCCTGTTTAATGAACATAACACAAAAAAAGATTTTAAATGAACTACTTTGTGCATTGTAAGCACTGCACAACCGGAAACACCACTGTGAAGAAAGAGACGGATAATAAAATCACTGCTCACACGAATGGAAAAAACGCCTCACAGTTTGCGTTCAGATACACAGAAGAAGCATATGGCAGTATGAGGACAAGAGCTTTGCTTCCCAGCACATGTTTAACCCTGTTAATGTCCTATGGTAAGGAGCTCCGGAAGCACAGTGCAGTGTGTGCTGATAACTGCCTACCGGATAACAGTGACACAAACCCAATGCTGGACGACTCGAGTTCGTCCTTCATTCTTTAGGTTCGTAAGATATCCTCGGAAAAGTCATAATATGTGAGCTATACACTCTCAGAAAAAAAGAGTACTATTTAAGCAGTACCATTCCTTGTCGCTGGAGTGGTACCAACAAGCATACGCCTATACTATCAGTATGTAACGTTTCGGTACCTAGAGTGTACCTTTACACTATATTCACATTTCTATGCGAAAGATACATATTAAAGACACAAAAGATAACAGACAAGATGTGTTTTTGTTCATAATGATGTGTTTTTGGGTGAGAACAGACAGAGCTATAGTAAAATAGATAATACACTATATGCCTAAATCCATTATTCACAATACATCCTGATTGAGTTTCTTGATGTGACCACTAAACCCGAGATCATTTACTTTGTGCTGTCGGAGACATCAGTCTTAATTCACATCAGGCTAAATCACACAGAAACAAAGCGCTGGCTTTATGATGACTCCCATTACTTAGGGCTATTGATGCTATCAGCATGCTTTGGAGGCTTCCCTCAGTCTCTTTCCTTTTCCCTGCCTGCACGGTACAGTGATATTCCCTAAGCCATTGTCTGTGTTGATGCCATGCCTGAGATGAAGCAAGAGGAGGGTGTAGGCGCCTAGAATTGCCCAGCATTAACCAATCATCTGTGACAAGCCCACACTACATTAACGGCGGTGACCTTTTCGCCTGTGTTGACAATCATCTGTCAGCAACGCCTCTCTCTCGGCCTTCTCTGCTGCCCCAAGAGGAGAAATAACTCGAGCAACAAGGTCGATAGGGCTATGCTGTTTGACGTGGTCCTTGGAGGTCAGAACTAGGTAGTGATATGATCTGGATGTGCTCCGGATCATCGTGGAGGGATGTTATCAGCGACATATCGACACATCACCGTGAAATCACACAGCGTGCATTTCATGACTCCCCCATGATGAGGCATTTTCGGAATTCTATTACTTTCCAATATAATAATAGAATAATAGAACAATAGAAATGTGCGACGAGGGAATTTCACACTTTTCAGCCACAAAAGAAAAACAGACAAGCATATGCACACCTGTTTTTTTTTTTTTCCCAACCTCTAGCCAAGCACTTCTGCCCCCCCAGCACAGTACACACACACACACACACACACACACACACACACACACACACACACACACAGTCTGCTGAAAGCCATTACAGAAATACAATTTCTAATGCCTTCACACAGGTCTGCAATCGACTGCAAACAAATTTATATTCAGCTCGTAAACAGAGAGCTGCAGAGATTTATTTATTGAGCGGAGAGGAGAGAAACAAGCTAGCGCGTGAACCTTGGGTAACCCCATAGCTGACATAAAGATGGATAAGTATACCATGCAAATGTACGGAGGGAAGGGATATATTGCACTCAGTCATTCAGCTGCCTGTAGAATTCCATTAACTCCTCCAGCTGCGACCATATCTCTGGGCTTGTACGAGCACTGCTATACACTGATGATTATTTTCAATAGTTTTTTAATCACTGCCTGGCAATAGTAAGTTTTTTTTTTTTTGGAACTATAAGTGGATGTTTCCTCTTGTGCTCACTACAGCAGTCCACACCAAATGTGTTCTGCATAGACTATAAATGATGCTAATCAATAAATAAAAATAAATATTATGATTTAAATATCCAACCTACAAACGTACCTAAAAACGTAAAAATTTTTTGTGTTAAATTGTGTGTTATTACTGTTATTGACCATTAACAACTCAGTGAAGCAGATACAAACCTGATATATAAAATGCAAAATAAAAGCCAACCTTAAACCCTAAAGGATTTTTTATTTAGTTTTGTTTTTGCATATTGTGCAATATCAGTGTATGTTTACTTGCAAATCGATATTACCGTGTGTGTCCGTGTACGTGTGTGCGTTTCATCCCCCCAACCTTTTTTTTTTTTTTTTTTTTTTAATTTGCTGAAGGGCTGCATACATTATTAAGCTGATAGCCAGAGCTATTCTAGAGTGAGTCAAAGCAGAGTTTATTAAAATAGGATTACGGCTTCCCATTTCAATGTTAATATATGGACAAAGATTTCCGCCGGAGAGAAAAGCAGCTTTGCAGTTCCCTGATCTGTGTCTGTACTGATGAAGTTTTTGCCATCAATGCAAAGGGGGGAAAAAGATGATCAAACTGTTGGAAGTTTCGTAATACTGCATCGTTTGTGATATTCTCTATAATGGGATAATGAGTGATGAGAGTTGCAAGAAGTATAATTTCATTTAGATGTGTAAACGTTTAATGTTCTTATACGTATTTAATACCCTATTACATTAACATTTGAATATGTCTATTGATTTTGAGTTATATTCATGCATTATAGTACTAACAATAAAAAGAAATGAAAAAAAAAAAAACACTTGCACTTGAACTTCCTTTGCCACAACATGCATTGTTATCTGGTTTTATTATATATATAAATTTTTAAAAAACATATTTCTGATACATACAACAGTGAAACAGCAGACTAAACAATTTTAGACTGTACACCATAGTTTAAAATCACTATATGAAAATATGGTATTATACATATTTCTCAATATTAGGGATAGTGGTTTATATTCAGTAAAAACAGAATTAGTGTTTTTTTATATATATAAAAGCTCTATAGCAATGTTTTCTGTACTTCTTTTTCATTGCAACTTTCATTTCATGTAAATTTCTTCAGGTAAACTGAAGTGCTCGACTCAACATATTTGTGTAAATATATATAAAGCACCAAATGCCTTCATTTTCGTTCGTTTAACAGGAAAAGCAGCTCTTCCTTCTGATACGGGAGGCAGCTGCTAATTATCATTTGACCGGTACGTGACCTCCGAGCAGCAGATGCATACAGCTCACAGCATCACACACCATAAGCAAGCGGGTAACATGTTTAACTTATTTAAAAGACAGAAAGAGAAGAATTTAAAAAAAAAAAAAAGGCTGAGCAAATGTGGACTTTGAAATCAGGAAGTTAAAATGAAGGATGAAGGTGTGTGATTTTACACACTTACTTTAGATAAAACCTACCACACACACGTACACGTGTACATATGTGTATCTATCTATCTATATATATCTATATATCTATATGTGTGTGTGTGTGTGTGTGTGTGTGTGTGTGTGTGTGTGTGTGTGTGTGTATACTTCCATGAAGATGTAATAGAGTTTGAGAATCAGTTATGGTCATGTTTTTGTGAGTTTTTATGCCTGTATTGTAGGCAACCAGACTTCAACTACTCAATTATAAATTATTATCATGAGGGGAAATCAAACCCATATGGGCTATTAAAAAAAAAAAAAAAAAAAACGAGAATTATCCACATAAATAAGCACTAAAACAGTGATTAGTGATATTTCTTTCATGAGTTTGACCCATGCTAAAGACTTTAATCCTTGCCTTGAATTTATTTGACATCTCAAAGCAAACATCTGTTTTTGTTTGGATTACAAGGCTGGATTGTAAGTACTGAAGGACAAAAGAGAGTACACATACATTTCACTTCGCTTAAAAAAATATGGATATTCACAGGCGCGCACACACACACACACACACACGTCTTACTATCCTTACGAGGACCTTATATTGACATAATTATTAATACATACATATACCCCATATCTCTAGAAACTTTCTGTACTTTTACTTACTTTTGCATGTGCATGTGTGTGTGTGTGTGTGTGTGTGTGTGTGTGTGTGTGTGTGTGTGGAAGCAGGAACTCTGTCAAGTGCCTAGCATTTTCTCCTTAGCTTTCCTAAAGGTAATGTGTGTGTAACCAGCATGTTAACAATGATCTCAGTTTGCACTTCTGTTAAAGAGTCTATTCACTCCAAATAAGCAAAAGTCTTTGGGCTTCTCCAGGAAACAGTATATTTCTTACAGTAAACAACACGTGTTGATGCATGGGGCGTGATGGCTGGTAACAGTTGATGCTTTGGGGCCTGGAGTTTTCCTGGTTGTGTAGTCTACTACACCTTCCACAACTTTTGCTTCAATTCTAACTCCCAGCCCTTGAAAAGTTTGAGCATGGTTACTTGAGAAAAGTTTTTAACCCGATCAGCTTCTGAAATGAGCTTCCCAGGTGGTCAAAACTTGCTTGCTTTGGCTAGTAAATATACAGAAGACGGAGATGTCTGGCTATTGGCCACGAGTTAGAGGGCACGTCATCCCCATCAATCACAGATCGAATGTTTCTGCAACGCGCGCGTGTGTGTGTATGTAAGTGTGTGTGTGTGTGTGTGAGTGTGTGTGTAGGCTCGGTGCACGCAGCGCGTGTTGCCAAAGTAGATAGGCTTATTACTGGATTAACTCTCGGTGGTCGAAGGAAGCATGTGCAAGCAAAGCAAATGCTGTCATGACTTCCTACCAGGAGTTCACCAAAGGCAACTGGGCAAACAAGACAGCGCGTCAGGATTTGGACCCAAGCAAACTCCAAATCAGGCTAGAAGGACATTTCCTGTCGGCGTTCCGGTCAGAAACGGGCACTGGCCCGTGCGCGAAACTAGGGTTCCGGATATGAGAGCTCCAGATCAAGACTACTTCTGCTCTAATCCAGCCCAGTGGCGTGAACAGGCCGGTTCCGGAGCACAAATCTCTCCCTCCTTACACACTTTCACAAAGGATTGTTGCGAGCTCGGCCCGCGCGTGTATAACATCAACTCATGTGATGACCCAAGACATCATCTCGCTTTTCTGGATACCAGTAACACCAAGCATGCTGCTTCTACCAACGTGCACGAGGCCACGCAGATGGAAAAGCCTTTCGAATGGATGAAGGTGAAGCGCAACCAAGCGGGCACTGGTAAGTTGGAAAGTTTTTTTATGCGCGTACAGGAATGTTGGATGTGCCAAAAAAAAAAAAAAGTATACACCATAACCTGCAACACTGGAGACATTTTCTGCAGACTTCTTTAATTCAATTCCAAGAAATCTGCACAGACTTAGTGAATTTAAGGGGACCACTCAAGCAGAAAAACAAACAAACAAACAAACAAACAAACAAACAAAAAGTTAAATACCTTTGGGCCTGTAATTCAGTGTGTACCACATCTTTATTCTGAATTATCTTGAACTCACTCCCTTGAAAACATGCTTTAGCATGCTTACATGATTTTAAAAAGTTTTAAAATGGATCAGGTTGGAAAACTTGAATAAGAATTATACAGTTGTGTATGCAAATGAATCCATATCAATAATGTAGACATAAATCGTTTTTTTTTCCACATGGAAAGACTTTATGAAGATTAAAACCTAGAGTGAAGTACAAGTCCAGTGATCCAACAGAAGGAAGTGGTGAGTGCTAGACTACCCAAGGCCAAACTCAAGATCTACACACTTGGCAATGTTTGAGTCATTACTTTCCAGATTAGGCTTCCCATCAACAAATCCGAGTGATGAAAACCTTTATGGGAAAGTTTAAGGAAAACAGACATGATGATCTATAATGCACTCATACCCTCTAGTGGGTCTGCTTTCCCTCGACTACATTTCATAGCATAACCCTGTAAATTGCTAAGAGCCTATTTAAGGGAGTCCAGCTCCCCCTAGCTCCTTGTCTATTAAGGCCCAAACAAAGTCCAGAGGAACTTTCCTAATCCCAGGGCTTAATGCAAACCACTGTTAACGATCAATTTCTCAAAGATCCCTTTCCAAAGTGCAACCCTAGCTCTTACTGTAGAGAAATATTACACACAGCCACCTGTACTGTGGTTTGTGGTACCTTTTGCTTTTTTTCTCTCTGTAAAATGTCCAATGCAGTGACACATAATCTGTCAAATGTATTTTACATTTATTGGTAATTATACAATGCATGTGGTGTCCATATCCCAAGAGGAAGAATGCTCTCCTAGGCCACACGGATGATGTTAACTAGCTCACAGACATATCTATCAGACTAAAGGTCTTGTGCAGCTGTGTTGCCCAGAGATTGTGGTCAGGAGAAATGGGTAGGGAAACTGGGATGGGAGGCAAGGCCAAAAGCCTGTGATTAGCTTGATGTGCAGGAACATCTGGTGCCTGTCATGTTGATCTACCTTCACTAAAACCGCAGAAGTGTTGAGAATTCCAGGTATGTTTTTGCTGTAATGTGGAGTACTGCATTCCTCAGAAGGAGAGAGAGAGAGAGAGAGAGAGAGAGAGAGAGAGAGAGAGAATGTGGTTTATGTCTAGTTGTATGATTGCATCTCTGTCAGCACTTACTTACTGGGGTGAAATATTTAAGTATCTAATGCATTAAAGCTTATAGAAAACTCATATAATAAATGTCCTGTGGCCTTTCCCTGAGTAGGCCTTTCATTTGTGGTTGATTTGTATTTTTTTCTGTATCAAAATACAGCGTATTCTTCATTTAGCCAAGCCAAGTGAATATTACTATAGCATGTATTAGTTTGCAGTATTTTTTTTTTTTTTACAAACTGTCTGCATGCTAGGCCGAAAATTGCGCAATGTTTATTTGTTTACTTTAAGACACACAGTGCCTCATTAGCACATCATGTGGTAGGGAGCAATTCCCACTGGCTATTGTGTTGCAGCAACAGATTCTAAGCCAGATATTAGAGAATAAACTATAAAATTTTATAAGCTTGTGTATAGTGATATAGCGATATGTTCCCATGAACTGAGGCTGTGCCCACTGTAGCCTCAGATTCCTGTTCTTGGCTGGCAGGAGTAAAATCAGATGTGGTCTTGTTGTGCTGTTGTAGCTCATCCACCTCAAGGTTTGGCATAATGCATGTTCTGAGATGCTTTTCTGCCCACCATGAGTTAACCGAGTTACTGTAGCCTTCTTGTCAATTCGAACGAGTCTGATCTCGCTTATAAGCAAAGCATTTCCACCCTCCGAATTTCCACCCACTGTTTTTTTGTTTTTTGCACCATTCTGTGTAAACTCAAGAGACTGTGTGTGTGAAAATTCCAGGAGATCAGCAGTTTCTGAAATACTCAAACTAGCCCATCTGGCACCCCAACGCCTGCCAAAGTCAAAGTCACTGAGATCACATTTTCTCCCATTCGGATGTTTGATGTGAACGTCACCTGAAGCTCTTGACCTGTATCTACATGACTCTGTTCATTGTCCTGTTGCCACATGATTGGATAATTGATGAATGAGCAGTGGTATGGGTGTTCCTATTAAAGTGTCCAGTGAGTGAGTGTGTATATGTATACAGATTATTTCTGTGGATCAGCAGAAAGCCTGCCTCAACTCTGTGTAACTGAATCCTTCAGCATTTTGTATATATTCCCCCAACACCATCCTTCAATTACGGCCTGACAGCACCTGAATTACAGTGGGTTGGATGTCCAGATGACTAAGGCAATCTGGATCGATCTCTGCTGCTTTCTCTTCTCCGGTCACTCGGGGTTACTCAGCATCGCCATCCCACATCTCCAAATGAGCCTCTCCAAATCAATCCTAGTTTGATTCCTTTCTTCCTTTCCTTTCAGAAGCAGATTCTTGATATGTAAATGTTCTTTATATGTGTAAATGAGCTGTACAGTCTTAGATAAACATTTTGTTGCACGGCTCGATATTGAAGCTTTAAGGGTTTCACTTCTTTCATCATTACGGGTGACAGAATAGAAACTTTTTAGAGTTTTTCTTTATTGTTTTTTCGAAAGGTGAGAGGTGACCTTAAACCCATTTTGGCTCATCCATTATTTATTTACACAGTTTGATTTTAGTTGTTTTAGCTGAAATGACAAAGACCCTTAAACAGTGCCAAGAGCTGTCATAGACAATCCATATTTCACTACAGTGCTATTGCTATTTCAGAAACAGCCAAGCGTGTGTTTGTATGTCAGACAGAATGAGAGTGTGTAGTATGTGTGTGTGTGGGAGTATGTGTGTTTCTTTGCAGCTGTAAAGGTTGCCTGAAGGTGTATGAGGTAAAACCTTATTTCATTCTACCATCAGCTGCCAGTTAAGTGATATCTTGATCGTTTATTCTAATGACTGAACAAGCAAATCAGATGACCTCAGAGTGGCTTGTAGATTCTTGTCTTAATTTGCTAAAAACAAGAACGAATCCACATGATCATCATATTGGAATTGTTTGCACAGAACCAGGAACTTTGTCAGGCTCTATTTTCTGTAAATAAGCTCCAAGTTTATATGACACAAAGTTGCTTTTAATATCTAAATTTTGGGTCTTAAAAGGTGGAGCATACTTAAAATGTTTTCTGGTGAGCTGAAACTTGACTCAGCGAACACACCAGACTGAAATGAATGCTTGGTAGCATATTGGAAGCCTGGATCTAGCGATCTACGTAGTTAGTACACAAGCAGTGTTAACAGAATTATGACTGTTAACTGTTATTTGATCACTAGCTACACTCCTAAAAATTGTTCCTCAATGTGGCTAACAGTTTTTTCTATTAAGCTGCGTTCTAATTTGAACCTTTTCTGAAAGAGAAAACCACTACTGTTGGGTTTTGCATAAACAGGGACACCCCTAACCATTTACGGTGCTGTATTAAAACCTTAGTTATGAGATTTTACTGCCTTGTTTGTGCATGTGCACATATTTTATTTGGTGTCTTTAACCCATTCAGTCGGCTAGAATGTGAAATATTTGAAAAACTGGCTAATATCCTATATAAAAAACTTCCATATACAACTACATCAAGCTAATATCCTGCAGCAATCTGGATGCTAGCCAACAAAAGCTAAATTATAATACAGAGTAATTATATTGACTAGTTGTCAAACCCTTAATGGTTACACCTGTCATAATGATATGGAGTGCCCTTTGGGGTGCAAGTTTAAAACAAAAGAAGGAAAATTATTTAATAAGTAAAGCCATGGATACGAGGCTATCTGTAAACGACATTTGTTAGCTGACCAGTTGTTAGTTTGTTTAAAGGGAGGAGCCGTTCAGTCTTCTGAGGAGGGTCCAGCTGTAGATGCGTAGACCAAACCCCAGGCTGAACTGAGGCTTCTTCAGTCCAAGAAAAATAAAGCCTAGCTAGATATAATTTATAGTAAGCTACATATGGTTTACGTTATATAAACAGAACTGACTAGCTGACTACAAGTGTCAAACTAACTGCTAAACACGATACCTACCTACCTAACTATCTGGTGAAAGTTTGTTAGCAAAAACAAATTGGATTACATTTCATAGGGCTACAGCTGGAGAGTGCTTATCAGTCCAGATGTTAGCTGATACGAGACAGATTATTTAGTGAAATTAAGAACTTGATGAATTTGGAAACAGTTGGATGATCGTCAAAAGGTAATCCATTGTTATGGGGAGTTTTTTTTTTTCAATTAGTTTGGGCTTTCAACTTTGTTTTGGGCTAGAAAACCGTCTAACTTCACCTGAGTTGCTGTCACTTGTTTTGTAGGTTGATTTCAGCCAAGGTGCTTTCACAATAGTATATGCAAATACTCTCCTTTAATTCTGAGAAATGAAGAAATCACTCTTGGGTACAGAATCAGCATTTTCTCAGCATTGATACTACCGCTTATATTTGAACAAAGACCAAAATAACAGGGGGAAAAAAATCAAAGAGTGGTTTTATTATTTTGCCTTTTTTTTGTAAAATTGTTCAACTTTAAACCAGGATAGACTACAAATCCTTAAAGGGCCCTAAGCACAAGATAGCGTTACCCATATCTTCTGACAGTAAAGCTTTGAATCTGTCAAATCCCGGCTCAAGGAAAGTTTCTTCGAGACATCTGCACCGAACAGAATCTGCTGCACCAGACAGAATGCTCATTAACACAAGGCTCTGACCTTTTCCTTCGAAGAGGTCAAAGTAGAAAATCAGTAGCGTTGGTTCATCTCGATATATTCATCGACCAGTGATGTTTTTCACAGTAATGTTTGTCACACACTTCAAACACATGGTGGTGGATAGCAGCTCGGTCTGGGGCAGAGATTCAGGAGCAGTGTTCGCGTCTACTCTTCAGCTCACACGGAACCTACAAACTCCCTGAACGTGGAAATGACGAAGCCTTTTAAATTACGAATTTGAATAATTCAGGAATAGATTGTTTGTGTGATCGATCAGATAAACAAAATCTCCTACTTACACTAACAGTCATAATTGCAGTATTTCATGTCTTTAGAACGGTTCTCATTTTAACTCAAATGTAGGACATCTGACTTTCACCACGTTCTCAAAATAAAGAATAAAATCTGTAAGTGTTTAGTACAATATGGCAAAATGACTCACAATGAAAAATGGTCAAAAAAGGTGTCCTTAATATGTAGGCTACGGATGTGAATGTTGCCAAAGATGTGTTGTAAATTTTGCAAGCTGCAGTAGGCTTGCCAAAAAAAAAAAAAAAAAAAATGGCACCCCTTTTTCAGCAAGGTAAAATAAGCTAAATTTTACTCAAATACAATCACATTTTATTTGAGGATTTGAGGAAGGAAACTAATCATTACATGGATCATCATATTATAATCATGCATTCGAGTGATTTTTAAAGGGTGATAAAGAAAACGCTGTGCTCTTTATGGGTAAAATAAATGTATGAAAACGCCACAGATGCTTCACACTATTTGTTCTCAGTTAATTTTGTTACACAAGCATTAAAGTTGGTGTGGATCATACATTCAAAACTGAATGTCCCAGTAATATAATTCATTATATCTGTTGCATTTGTTGGCGAAATCACATGTTTGTGTGTTTGTTTGTTTATATATATATATTGAGTGTGCCATATTTGAGTAACTCCAGAAAACTGTAGATATGTACACATGGTTGATCCCCACCATAAGGCAGGATGATGACCTGATCTTCAGTTAGAGACTTGCTTTAATTCTCGTGCCATCTGTTCCAGCTAGCCAAGTCGCACCCTGATCACTTTGTAAGCAAGCCAAATCCCAAGGAAAATATCTCAGTGTGCTATAAATTAGGAGGATTATTTTTGTGACTGTTTTCTTGAACGTATAGCCATCAAGCCTACACAGAAAATCCGGATGCACAGGATGCACACCAGGTCCATACAGAGAGCTCAAAATTCAAGTGGAACTCTTTTATATTTCACAGTGGAATATGTAGCTGTATGATTATGGACATCGAAAATCCTTGATGACTATATATATGTATATAGATATAGATAATATATCTGTATAGATATTAATTTCTCTTATTTTGCACTGCAGGGAAAGCGCACGGAGTTTCCTCCACTGTGTGAAAGTGGATGTTGGACAGGATGAAAGCGAGGACAGTCCACACACAGTGTCCCGGAGCAGCTTTACCACACAGCAGCTCACCGAGTTGGAGAAGGAGTTCCACTACAGCAGGTACCTGAGGCGCGCGCGCGCGTGGCGGGTGGAGATCGCGAGCGCGCGGCAGCTCCGTGAGGCTCAGGTCAGAGTGTGTGTGGCTCCAGAACCGGCGCATGAGGGAGAAGAAAACGCAGCGGCTCCTGCACACACACAGCACCGGGAAGCTGCCTGGAGTTACACTCGAGCACAACGGACACGCGTGCGCTTCCAGAGAAGACTTAGTGTTCAGTTCATTGCTGTTAGCAGTGTGCGCGAGCTCGGCGCGTTGGCCCCCTCCTGCGCGCGTTACGCACCGACACTACGAAAGGGCAGATGACGGATAAAGGATTGGCAAGTCAGAAAAAAGTAACCTGTGGGGGAAAAAAAGATTATTATGGTTATGATAATGAAAATATACTGTAAGTATTTTTCCAGCACAGCGAGCATGTCTGGTGTGCTCCTCACCTGTTGCAATGCACTTTATTATTATTATTATTATTATTATTATTATTATTATTATTAATAATAATAATAATAATATAGCGTATGTATTTCTTTTCCATATTTATAAGCCTTGCTATTTATTATGCTTGCACTACCTTGAGTCCTTAAAATTATAATTCATATCCTCTCTGAGAAAAAATAAAAGCTACTAAAGTGAATCATTTCCGGTCACTCAGAAGTGAACACTTTTTTTATACATAACAACCTTTATTATGTATGCTGAAAGTTTTACTCTATATAGTAATTGCGATCCAGTTGTACTCTTTTTCTTTCCTTTTTTGAGGTGTATCGCTCTTGGTTTTATCTTCGATGTTTGCTTTGGATGCAATGATGCATTTAAAGAGCAATTTTTTTTAATATTTAGCTTAAAAAAATAAGCTTAGTGACGCATGTCCTAGAAGGTTCTTCAGCATAACTCAAGTATGTTAAGTTTATAAGATAAAATTGTATGTCCACAGACGCATAATGCTATAGACACACACATACACGCATACACACACACACACACACACACACACACACACACACCAGGTTATTTCCTGGACTGTCTTCGCCTGTAGCTCTACACTTTGCACGTGTCATGTTCACACTGCCAGTGCTTTTATCTGCAAAATAAAGAGCGCTGCAAGTCAGTGCTCCTCGTCTTTCTAAATAATGGCTAAACGCTGTCAACGTACCAAGTGCCTCCACTTAAACTCACGTATTTCCAGCCAATTATTCAGAGAATGGGTTAAATCGAGGGCTATAAGCTGAGCTGAACTTCCTCACACTAACTTTTCATCTCGATGACATGGAGCAAGGCTGCGCACTTCAGCAAACAGGCAAGAGTTAAATGATCCTTTAAGCTTTCCACATCTGTCCCTCAAAAACACCACCGCCTACAGTATATACAGCGTCCTGACTGTGACTGAGTGTAAATAACACACGTGTTAAAGCTTTCCTCTATTCTCTCTCTCTCTCTCTTTCCTCTATTCCTCGGCGAGATTTTAAGATTGTAATAATCCTTTGACTTCTTGTCTTCTAGGCTCCATGCTGCGTACAGATCATCACTGCTGATAGATTGATCACCACTGGGCTTATTAATTGATTTGACTTGATCGGGCAGGATGTTTGCCTTTTTAATAAAACACAAGGAGTTAATACAAGATTGATCATAAATATTTTAAGAAAGGAAACGACCATTTATGCTTTGTGACGCGTCTGACATTAAAAGCTTTTTGTATTGTCTGCTCGTTAAATGAGCCTATAAATCTCTTTCCTTTAACGTTACTCTGCTTTACTCGGATATATATATATACACACACACACACACACACACACACACACACAGCCAATCACTTCCCATTATAATGCAGTAGAAGTTGTGAACTTCTTTTATTATTAGCTTTATTAATTAATAAAGACAGTGAATTTTGTACGTAACCTAATAATAATAATAATAATAATAATAATAATAATGTGTTATATAATAGACCTATATATTATGCAATATCAATAATATACCAATCATATAATTGTTTTATTTTATAAATAAATATATTGTTAATAAAGTAATAAATTAATAAAGTGCCTTTTAACACGTTATTTAGAATTTATTCTTTTTTAAATAATCAAAAAAACTTTTTGTCAATTAAAGAAGAAATATTGATAGAAGATAAGCTACTAAATACTATAATGTATTCATAAATAAATACAAACAATCGACCGTTTAATGCGTGACGTTTAATAATTTCTAAAAAAAATAAAGTTTAAAAAAAAAACAGAGAGAAAATAATCCAGACTTTAGCGAGCATGTAAATAAATACAATAATACAAGGCTAAAAATCTCTCTTCGTCTTTCTTTTTGTATAAGTGCAACTTTTTCAATATGTACAACTTTTATTTTTTTAATTTTTTAGTATTGCGACTTTTGTTTTTGACGCCTTTTTCCCTCCATATGAGTGAAACTGAAGCTCGGCTCGAGCGCCTTGGCTGCTAATGTATGCACTTACTCTCCAGGCGACCTTTCACCTCTTGACCCCTGTGTGGCTTCAGGACAGCAGTGACCCGGTCAGCGCGAGCTCACTGAAGCCCGCGACTTATTCACGAATGCACATTTCCGTGTCATGGAGAAGTTTCCACTGTAACACACAAGAAAACTACCTGCTACACATCTTCTACATAATCATAATCATAATCATAATCATAATAATAATAATAATAATATGTTTGTTATTTTTAGGATTTGGTGCACTGATTTAAAAAAATCAATAATTAAAGTTAAAGTTATTAAATCTGTACAATATAAAGTTATTAATAAATCAGGAATATATACACACATTTCATAATATTTGTAATATCTGATTTTTTTTTTTTAAAAATACACTATAATGGATGCTGATTCTTAGCAAGTAATAAATAAGACCAGTTTTACAGATCTATTTATTAGATATATTTTGATATGAACCAGGAGAAAACATCAGGGACCAGCACGAATTTAATGTCACGTGTAAGTTCCACGTTTATTGTTTATTTTTTAATAGAAATTGTCTTATTTAATATTTAATGTTAAACACAAACTCATGCTAATGGCCGCTGTGTGTATTTGTGTATTTGTGTACAGTAGTAATGCTAAGCGAGGCCTGTGCAGACTGCAGCATTAGCATGTTAAGTTTGTATGGCAGCTGAGAAAAGTTCCGATTTCACTCCTCTAGTCGCAGAAAAATAGTTTATGGATGAATATATTTCATATAGAGAAGATATGGACTATGATATAGGATATATAATGTCCAGGCTATAAAAACTGCAGAATATGGTACTTATTGCACGTCAGAATATATATCACACGAATACAGTAGGCATAATAGTGTCAGGTTCTGATAGTTACCTGCGTGTGTGTGTGTGTGTGTGTGTGTGTGTGTGTGTGTGTGTTGATTTAAACACGTGTGCTATTTTCTCTGCATATTAAAAATACGTGTAAATAAAGACTAGTTTTCTTTGCATAGGCGCATTGTTGAGTGGATCACGTGACAGCCTCATGGCTCGCGCAACCTCACCACAGTGCTGCACTGTAGTCAGGAACTCACACACACACACCCACACACACACACACAGAGAGAGAGAGAGATAAACACAGCCAATCACTTCCCATTATAATGCATTACAACTTCTTTTATTATTAGCTTCATTAACTAACAAAGTGATTTTTATATATCACTCAGCAATAATAAGAAGAAGAACAACAACAACAACAATGTGTTATATAATAGGCCTATATTTTATTCTATAATATCAGTAATAATCATATCAATCATATCAGTGTATTTTAAATAATAAATAATCTTATTAGTATTATTATTATTATAATACAATCTATATATTGATATCATATTTTCAATACTAATTGTGATGGTGATGATGATAATAATAAAAGTAATAATAACAACAATAATAATTGTAATTATAAAATGAATAATTGTCATTAAGCAGCTTAAAAACAGAAAAGACAGTCATGTTTATTCATTCAGTATTTTTTTTAAGTTGCAACCCAACATCCAAATCTATGTGAAATGTACAATATTAAATCAATTCTCAAATTTACAATGTCATTTCCTGTTTAAAAAAATGCCTGACTTTCAGCATCACCTACTAAATCAACATTATTATACATACAGATTATAGAGGCACCAATTCTTAGTCAAGTCTCAATTCACTATAATCTAATATGCCTTATTTTCATATATTTAAAAATATTTCTACACCACGAAGGGAAGGAAAGTTAATTATCCAGCGGGTGCAATCTGCAGCAAATTAGTTCTCCAGAACTGTGAGCCTGCTTACATGTAAAAAGAGGAGAGGGTGGATTAGTGTGGTTAACCTGTTGCTTGCAAAAAAAAATATACACTGTCAAACTCTAGCAATAAACAAACGGCCACAGCTGCTACTACTATAGTCAAAGCTCCTATACTGTAACTACTATAGTCCATGCAAATGAATGCAACTTAAATGAACAGAGGTAATACAATATGACAGGACGAGACACTGCATACAAGTGCATGCATGTTTATTAGTGCTTTTGTTTAAGTTTCTTATGATACAAAAGGTCTAATATCTTAAAGAGTTTATATTC
Organism: Pangasius macronema; assembly: GCA_037577455.1. Classification (NCBI taxonomy): domain Eukaryota; kingdom Metazoa; phylum Chordata; class Actinopteri; order Siluriformes; family Pangasiidae; genus Pangasius; species Pangasius macronema. The sequence continues at coordinate 18,978,342 of CM074960.1, forward strand.
ATATACTCTGTTTTAGTGCCAAACTTTACTTTTCAGTGCAATTGTGAGGAGCCTTCAAAGGTTTTAGTCTGTGATGACAGCCAAAAGAGGAATTTGTCTTAACATAGACCATCGTGATCTAGTCTACCATTCATCTAAATTAAACGCAGCAACAACGTGAGCTGGTGATATGACACTGCTCCTGTAACAGCCTTTCTGTATTTCAGTGCTGTACCTAAATGTAATGGATGCTTCCCCAAATAAAGGCTTACTGCTAAGGGGCATAGTGTTCCCCTACACTCTTTCTATCTCTCTGTCACTCTTGTTTTCACCCCCATGCTTGATCTCTTTCTCTGCACCCTAAAATAAAGATTCACTTGTTTGTTGTCAATGGCTGCACAAAGAAGTAGATGCAACACACACACACGAGGGGATGAGCAGCTACACAAAGCGTCTCAGAGTCCTTGTTTCTCCTCTGCTTTACATGACTCTTGAGAACAGATGTTTGGGGACAGCTTACACGCTCAGCAAAAAAAAAAAAAAAAAAAAAAAAAAAGTGTGTGTGCAGAGCAAACAGCAGCACTCAGCACTTCTGGGATCTGGGAATGTGGACGTTTGGGAGGAGGGAAAGAAGCAAGGAGGGAAGGAGATTATTAGGGAGGGGAAACTGTGTCAGGGGGGTAAAAACTGTGCCAAGGTTACAATATATGAGGTTCTGCCATTCAAATCGGTGAGCGACTGAAGATATTGGGTAAGTGTGCACACTACAGTACACTACACTACACTACACTACACTACACTACACTACACTACACTACACTGTCTGGGGCAAGCTCATTTATTGTTCTCCATCACAGCCCACATTGAAGATGGCCTTCTTTGAGATTTCAATGTGGCGTTGACCTCCACGGCGCGCTTCTGCCGACTCTTGCGGTTTAAACTGTCGAAACCTTTCAACATACGTTCGTTTTTTTGTCACCTACCACTTTATACGGACCAGTCAAACTTCGTCGTAAAAAGGTACTGCATGCACAGAATCTTTAGAACAACACACCAAGTCACAAAATTAGTACCAAAAAGTATCATGTCTGCGAAGTCTTGCCAATCTCAGTGCTACTAAGGACTACAAACACAAGAAATAATGTACACCAACAATGAAAACTTCTAAACACACACACACACACACACAAATGATGTCAAAAATTGGGGAATACACATTCACCAATGCAATTTGCAAGCATGCACTTTACTATAATGAACACATAAACGCTTCACAAACAATAAATATGGTAAAAGGGACATTTAGAGAGATTTACGTTGTACTTGAGATAACTACTGTTAAGTCTTATGCCATAATCCCTTATGCTAAAATAATTTAGTGATGATACAGTTGGATTGCGGTCTCGAATAACGTATGGTACTATGGTACTAAAATAAAAGTTAACTATGTAGCAAAATGAGTACTAACAAATGTGTTTAAAGTAAAAACAAGTGTTTCTCTAAAAACTGTGCATGTTTAACAAATCTTTCTAAGCAGAATGATCAGCCTGTCCTTCAGCTTCACATCAGTGGTATGATAGTGTCTTTGTTATATACACCATCAAGAGAAAACATTGAGAAGTAAATTTGGTCATAATTCATTAGAAATCCTGAGCGAAAAAAACGGAGTGATAAAGCCGCTACAAAATATCGTTTGAATTGTACACTGGAAGACATCTGTATATTTAGATTCTTTCTGGCAACACATTTTTGCAGCACTCGGCTATTTTTCCAGGGAATGCTTCCCTATGTTTGGTTTTTGATATGATATGTCTAAATACTGTAAATAAAAGACTGTGAATAAGCACACACAAGCACATTTTGCCTTTTCTTCTTCAGCGTCTCTCTGAAACATAAAGCATTAACTGAGCTATACAATGCTAATTTAGTCAGGAATGACAGAGCCTACAAAAAATAATGTTTCATGGCACAGCATGAAAATTGTGCCTATTGGGTTGGTTTTTCAGGCTGATTCAACACATTTTTGTGGCATATTTTTTCAAGTCGATGATGGACTACATTTGTGCTTTTTTTTTTCCTTGGACATGGCGTGTAAACAAGCGCAAACGAGCACACTCTGATTTGTTTCGTCTTCAGATTTTCACTCAGCTTATTTGTCTGAAGTCATTGCTGTGATCCCCCGATCTCCACCCAAGCTGCCCTGGGTGTCGTTGCCATAGCAATGCGTTCACAGACATATGGAGAGGGGAGAAGAGAGAAGGGTGGAGAGGAGAGGAGTGGAGAGGAGAAGAGAGGAGAGGAGAGGGAACGACAGAGAAGCAGAAGAAGGGAGGGGAGAGGAACAGGCAGGTGGTGTGTCAAGCTTCTCCTCTGTCTTTTCAGATAAGCCATTGTGCTCCGTTCGTCTATGAACGGAGACAAGAGTTACCTTCGGGTCAAGTACTTGAAAAGGGATTAGCTTTGTACAGAGACGTGTCGGTAATCACAGAACACATCTTCCATCTTTCCCACTGCGGAGAAGGCGGCTGCACCCACACCACCAACGTTTCAAACCTCAGCTTACAAACTGGCTTAGAAATGCTCACGTTATGGCTTAAAATGTATAACGTCTTAAAGCCTTAAAGGTTTGGTGGAGGATAATGTGTCACTTTAGGTTCTTTTTAAGGCTGATCCATGCTGTTATTGCTAAATGCACCAAAATCATCTGCACCATTTCAAACCTCAGGTCCTAATCCACTCATGGATCAGAGCAGGGGTTCTCAAGCCTTTTGCATGCTGGAAGATTCTATGGAAACACCCGACTATTATTTCATGAACACTACTGAAATATAATTAGAGCTTCATAGAGCTTTCGATTTCTGAATTTCCTACTGACACGACACATTATGCCCAACTTTATTTATACACTCTCAGAAGAAAGTACTGCACCTTTCCTTGTTTGTAGGGTGGTACGTCTCTTGTACTTTTAATATGTAATTGGAAACGTGGATATATTACATGTTTAAAAATGATGCAAAAGTACACTAAAGCTTTAAAGGTACACTACATAAATCATACTGAAGATATAAAAGGTATACACTCGAAAGTAGTACAAGAAATAGTACCGTTTCTTCTACCCTTTCTTCTAAGCATGTACTTGTTTTGTGAATGTGTGTGATTGTGCCCTGGGATGGGTTGGCACCCCATGCAGTGTTCCCCCCGAGTTCCCTGGGATAGTCTCCCGCAACCCTGTGCAGAATAAGCAGTATGGAAAATGGATGGATGGCTTTGCTTTACAGACCCTACTTTGAGAATCACTACATTACAAAACATCACATAGTAATCACTGAATACGATGGAAAATGAAATTATTTTGTAAGCTCTCATGCTGTACTAAAGCAATGCCATGGCTGACGCATCTACAACACAGGAGGAATGAAAAGCACAACCACAGCTTGTATGCATGATACATTTCTGGCCTACACATGCACCTGTATTCACTTTCAGAAAAAAAGGCGTATTCATCTGAGGTAGTAGCTTTACCTTTTATGTCTTTAATCTTTCACCTGGATCAACCTATAGTGTACCTTTAAAAACAATTTATGTAAAGAAATGCTTGTAAAGAAATGCATGTCTTAAGAGGGTAACAAGGAAAGGTCTTTTTTCTAAACATGTATGCAGGACAGCATGGCTAATAATAACCTTTATTTCCACTGGACAGGCAGTGTGTAAGGGAGGACCCAGGTGTTCCACCAAGCCAGGGCTTTATTTTTCATCTTCGTTCCCCATCATTTTTTTCCCTCTCTCTCTCTCTCTCTCTCTCTCTCTCTCTCGTTCCTCTTATTCATTCCTCTGCAATTGTACGCCGTATCATTTGTCTTCCCCCACCCTCTCTCTGTGACCCACTCTCCAACTGATATCAAGTCCTGACCTCTAGGCCTGCAGAGGTCAAGTGATACAAGGTCATTGGCAGGTCAGCTCAGCTGACTGACTGACCTCTGCGAGTACGTCTTCCACCGGCCAATCAGATATGAGCGTCTCCCTGCGGCGTGCAGTCACGTGAGCACGAGGCGTCACCATGCAGATGATTGATGATGCTTTTAGTACCTGTTTAGAATGAAGCTGTCCACACCACACTGTAATTACCCACTCCCAGGCGGCAGCTGCCCAACATAATTGCTTTTTGTTTGTTGACCTGGTTTGCTGCAGAAAAGGAATAGCTTTGGCTAGGTGAAGTGCATGAATATGTGTTTTGGAGTGAAAGTGCCACAGGGTGGAGGTGAATGAGGGCATGTTTGTTCGTCTGTTGATCTGTCTGTCCACTCATACAATCCTGCACAGTGACTACTGAGCATCCTTGAACCTTGAAAGCAGAGAGCCGTTTTTGTAGTGTGGGTGGGGAGGAATTTTTATTTTCGTTCGCAAAGTGCTTTTGATCATTCCTCATTTTTATGTGATTCACTGGCAACTGAGATGTAAACCGGGAGATGTGAATAAATCTGGAATAAAGTTTCTGAATGAGCAGATGTGATTGTAATAAGTAATGTGAAATAAGCAGATTTCAACAAATAAGGCTCCTCTCCACTTCTATCAGACATTTATCTTAGAACAGGCTTTTATTTTTTGTCAGGAAGCACTTTGGCTGTTTACGCTGCTCTAAACACATAGTGCATTTGGTTGCACATGAATCAGTCGATAAGCCGAATCTTCTAGCTATGTTTGCATTCTCAGAGGCAGTGCATTGAAGCATAATTAGGCTGCACGGATGTATTAAGTGTTTTGAACTACGCCCATGTTGTTTGGTGAGGTCCCAGAAATGTCCTGATCTTCAAATCCATAACGATTGATTAGAGTAGAAGGTTCAGGAGGGAAATCATTTCCTTTTCTCACTTCAGCAAATCGCTGCTGCTCAAATGTATAAAATTCAGAAATCACACAACATTCATGTATACATGGATAATTCATCAACAGGCCATTCGTGTTCAAGTGCTCCTCTATTAACGTCCACTAGCTTAGTATAAAGATCAGGGGTCCAAACAAATCTGCCTCACCGTCTGTGCCTGAACCTACACTATACATCATTCCTCAGCTCGAACACTTGCCATGTTTGTTCAGCAACATTTGCAAACGCTCTGCATACTGCCAAGGCTCTGCAGCCACAGTCGTGCCAGTGAGGACCAGATAAGCAGGTTGTGGCTGACCTACACAACAGCATAAACTCGCTCAACATAAATCTGAGGCTCTTTTTTGGATCGGTGCGCTGCAGGTCTGCTATCAGCTCTGACTGTATGAGCAGCTTTCATCCGTGCACTGGTTCTCACATAACTCAGGCAGCGCACCTCTCCCCCATCCTCATAAATAACTCTGCTATCGCCTGATAATGTCCCCTTAATGCTTAGTCAATAAAGCGCAGAGTGCCGTCGCTTCTCTCGCCTTTCCACCATACATAAATATAAACATGGAGCTCAGATTGATGCGGTGGGCGAAGCCTGTTCTGTTGGGCCTGGAAAAAAAAAAAAAAGAAAGAGGAGAGCAGAGATGAGGAAAAGAGGATGAAGAGGAGAGACAAGGAGAAAGAGAGGAGAAGGGAGTCAACGGGCTGCACAGCTGCAGGTGTTTGTATGAGATAGCGGTTAGGGCGATGGGACTGAAATATCTTAGCACTGACAGATCACCTGTGCCAAGTAGCTACTAATGTAGTAATTAGTTAACCCATTGCTTTCGTCCATTCTCAAGCCAGGGCTCATTTGACCCATTTGGATGATCATCTCCTTTAGTGCAAACTAGCTATGTTAATTTGGCATCATTTACAGATTCATGTAGTCACCAAATGTAGATAGAGACTAAGCTAAAAAGGAAGAGCTTGGATCTTTATACAAGGGGAATTATCAGTGAATCAACCAGCATGAGCTGAAAGGTATATAGGCATAGACGAGTGCTGTGAATTATTATGGAAGGAGAGGGAAATCTTCCTGTGCAAAGGTCTGAAATAGTGGTTTGTTGCTGTAGCAGATGTAAATAGCGGTTTACAACATCCAGAGATAATGAAATAAAATCAATACAGTAATATTTTCTGTCACTCCCTCCAGATACAGCGGTGATTTTTCAAGAAGGATTCAGCAAGCAGAATTTGAGGTTATGAGGAAGGAATAACCGAGCAAAACCAACTGAGATGTGGAACCTTTTTTCAGAAGAAGTTGAATATGGATAGATATGGACCTGGGTCTGTGTGGTTCATCTTTTAATGCTAATCTCTGGCTCGCCAAGTGACCAATAAAAGATTGAAGGTAAAACTGAAAGATTACAACACAAAATACAATGGAGATCATTTTGACTGAGATTATAAATGAGATTACTAATTGCAATTAGTGCATTTTTATAGCATTTAATATTCAATCATTATGAATCCCTGCTAGAATGTCTGTGATTTATGATATTGCTTCTCATAGGAATGAAATTTAGACTGGGATGTTCACTTGCAGCACTGTCAAAAGAAAAATTCCTGTAACCCCTTGGTTTAATAGCGCTGTAACTCCAGGATTAAGGTCCTGCATCTATAATTGTGTTTACTGGGTAAACATTGGCAATGACGAATGAATACATCACTGTCATTGCAGAGGCCAAAACCATGGTTCAATTAGTATATGATTGAGTATGTTGCCCTAATCCAAGGTATATTTATATATTTATAGTTATAATCAAGTATCCTCATTGATGTTAGTAATATTAGGCTTGTATGAAGAGGGAAAGAGATAACTCGATTTCTAAGATCTGTTATCTGCCAGCGAAAAAGGGAGCAAGGTGATCTTGACGTCTGCTCTGTCTATTCTCTGGAGTCACAGCAGTGAATGACGCTACGCGTAATTTAGACAGAAGCATCCCAAAATTAGGAGAGACATTAACGTGGGTATCAATAAATAAAGTACTAATTAAAAAAAAGGATCAGCGGTTTGGTGGCACACGGGGACAGAATACCAATGGCAGCATCATGCACTCCCATCTGCAGTCATGACGACATGTGGCTGAGGGGCCGGGCTAGCTGAGGCTCCACCAATCAGCTGCCCTGCCTCCGCTCTGTGACTGTGCAGTGAACCCAGTGCTGCCTCGTCGCCTGAGTGTGTGTGTGTGTGTGTGTATATGTGTGTGTGTGTGTATGCCGCCAGGCTTTGAGACTTCACCATGATTAATAGCGGTAGGGGGTCTTCCCCTCCCTCTGTGCTGGAGAAAATGGAGGAGAGAAGGAGAATGAAGCATAAATGGAAAAAACGATGCCTCAGAGAGAAGCCAGTTACACATGCAAAGAGAGGGAGGTTAAAGAAAGAAAAGCAGGAGAGATACAGGAGAACATGCATGAGAGAAACACAAAGAGTCTGAAAGGTAGAGACAGACAGGCCTGATTACTGAGACAGGTAAAAAAGGCAGGTAGTGACTGTCCATCAGGTGGATTTAAGGCACTCATTGAGATGCTCTGTAATGAGCTCTAACCATTTCGCCACCTTATTCTCTCTTTCTCTTTCTCTCTCCACTCTCTCTCACACTCCTCAGTCCTATCCCTGGAGGATAATAAAGACTGATGACACTGATGCTGTGCCATCCGGCTCCCCAGCCCTCAACTGCAGAACCATTTGCGCCATCATTTATCGCTGCCCCCCCCTCCCTTTCCCTGCTCTAATTCTGCTTTAATAACCACCAGCCCCATTCATCACCTTATTGACATGCGTGACAGACAGTGCGGCATGCGCTAACACCCTGCCCTTTACTCGCACACCAGCGGGGTCATCCAGAGGTCACAAAGTCAATAATCACATGGGTCGCGCACTTCAAAGCTGCTCAGACCTGTATAGAGATGTATGATGTGTGTGGACAAGAAATGTCTGAACAAGCACTAACATAAAGACATAAGCATCAACACGAAGCCTACGGTTCACGTGTGAGCCAATGCCAATAAATGCCAATATCAAAACCTCAGAGAGAGAGCAGCGCACGTGTGTGGATGTATGCGGCAGCAGCGGTATTGCTTATCATTTTACTCCCTTGACATGCACTCATTTGGTTTGATGCTTTTGCTCTAAATAATTTGCATTGCCTGAGACTGTCTACTAATATCAGTTATACTACAGCACTGTTGAATTATTGATTCTGATTGGCCATAGGGTGTTGATTAATTTTCTGTAACAGCAGCTCTAACAGTAGTGCAAATCAAAGGTTTATATTAATGTGTTATCGTTTCTATAGTAACAACTCATTCACAGTTGGGCATGCTACATAATTTAAGAATTTAAGGCTTATGATAAATGTGTTTTTTATTTAACAAAGTAAAATGTTTAATCACCGATATTGTGAAGCTTTCTCTAAGATGTTTATTTAGCATTTATGGAAGGAGTCTCCAGTATCAGCGGTTTGGTAATGGTAAGTTTTCCTCCATAGAAATGTCTTCAGGACAGAGGAGTTTATGTTTCTGGTTTCCCAAAAACATTTTTTGTCTTGAAGAGAGAGAAAAAAAGAGGCTGATGCGGAAATGACTGTTTATAGTCGCTATAACATAAGTGATAACAGGAACTAACGTGTCTCGTGGATGTCCTACATTTTCCAGTACTGCTTGTGTGAAACAGGTTTTTGCTTTGTGTCCCAGTAAACACAAGTATAGCTGGCAGGCACTGATCCTAGAGCATGCTGACTTTGAGACACTCCAAAGAATTATTAAAAGAAGTGTAGTGGAGAATGTTCAATAACATCCATGTGAATAACAACAGCTCTATGCTTGACCACAACTCCATAACACAAGGCCCAATCATTGCAATGTATTACCCTTTGATTCTCCTTTTCACAGGCTTGATGAGCTCCCTTGTCTTCAGCCAGTCATGCAGCCTGCTCATGTGACATGATTTTTTCTCATTCCTGTCCTGACAGTGACATTTATGTTCATTTGCTCCGTGCCATCGTCAGGCATCTGGAGAGGCTGGATCCCTCTCTCGTTCTATTATTTCTCCATTGTGACAATCACACTGATGCAAATGGACATGCCAAGGGGACTGGGCTTTAGACAAACAAACAGAATGGACGGGAGGATGAAGTGATGCTTGCCTCTGTGGTCCCATATGTAGTAGAAGCTCAAGGAAGATTTGTCAGATGAGAGGCAGTGAGTGAGATTGTTACAATGCTGACCTAATTCACTACAGAAAAAATGTTTCTTCCTCTTTGTTCAGACAGGCTCAAATCTGATTTTTTTCAACATGTCATATTTAAGCAAGAAAGATTTTCTGCACTCTAAATGGCAAAAATTCATGAACGCTAACTTTTTTTTTTCAATTGAACCGAAGCCATATTTGTATATGGTTTAAAATTTGACAAGCATGGGTTTCGAAAAGTGCTTGGGACAGAATAATGATGGGGCAAAAAAATAGAAAGCCTTGCATAAAGTTAATCTTTGAAAAACTTCAGTAGACATAATTCGGAGTACCTTTTCTCTGTCGTTAGTGTCTTACTATTTACGAGTGCAAGGCTTATAAACTTAAACACCTACACACAATGTAGGTGATATACTGAAAACCATAAAGTCACCCATTGGAAGAAAAAAAAGCCTAAATTTTGATTACCCTGACCATCATTTAGACAGTTACAGCCAAAATAAAGCCTCCGACTCTATATTTGCCTATGCTACAATATTATGAATGTATTGTAGTTTTCTTAAAAATAAATTCATGATAGAGTGCCATGTATGACACAACCATCCAGCTAGAAATTTGGATGAAACTTCTGGCTGTGAAATCTTCTTCTTCTTCTTCTTTCAGCTTTTCCCTTCAGAGGTCTCCACAGCGAATCATCACTCTCCACCTATCCCTATCTTCTGC
>CM074960.1:18988250-19009598 GCA_037577455.1 Pangasius macronema
CACTGTCTCTAAACCATACAGCATGGCCGCTCTCACCACTGTCTTTCACCTTCACTGGAAATACGGGGCCCAAACCTGTTGCAGCAAGACAGCACCCCTTTGAACAAAGTGAGGTCCATGAAGACATGGTTTGCTGATGTTGGTGTGAAAGAACTTGAGTGATCTTCACAGAGCCCTGACCTCAACCCAGTGAACACCTTTGGGACGAATTGGAATTGAATTGGAATGTGTGCTTGACCTCACTAATGCTCTTGTGGCTGAATGGGAAAATCCCGACAGCCACGTTCCAAAATCTGGTATGGGAAAGCCTTCCCAGAAGATTGGAGGATATTATATAACAGCAAAGGGAGGCCAACTCCATATTAACGCCCAAATGGTTTTGGAAAGCACATCTTCTTGTGATGTTTAGGTGTCCCGATACTTTTGGCCATATAGTGTAAACTACACCTATGCTGATGAGACAACTTGGGCAAAATCCAGCTTGAAGGCAAGAAACAAGATTAATTGTCTATCACAATATGATATCAATCTCAATCTCAAAAATGTGAACACAGTATGCTTTTCGGAGAAGTACCGAAGACTGTTAAGTCTTCAGGATATTGTGCTTTGCAGTTTCTCTGTAACAAGTTCCTTTTTGTGTTTAATTAACTTCAAGAAAGGAAAAAATGAGGTTGCTGATGGAACGATTGTCTATAGATGCTGTACCATAAGAGAAAATAGAAACTAACTCTCATGGACGTTTCCACAACATTAATTGTAACTATAAACCATTAAAAAAGTATGTTGTCTTGTTTTAAAAGAGGAATAAAGCAGTCTGTGATGTGGTGTTATGTATTTTATTCCTTACATACAGTATCATACACCTCTAGCTCGCTTATTATCCAGGGAAACTCTGTAGGAATTTGATAGCAACCTAACAAGCTTCTACCCCACACTACTTGTTGTACACACACCTGCACCTACACAGATTTAGCACACTTTGCTCTTTCAGTTATGGTATATGGGTCTCTCCCCATTCAAGCACATAAGATCCTGGTCTTGTATGACTGAAAATAACTGCCTGGGAGCTTTGCCAAGATGGCTGCCATGTGGACGGACTTTACTAGAAGTACTTTGTTCTCAACCCACTGACCTCTCATGGCTATTTCTGTTTCCTGCCTCGGGAGTCTTATGTCCTCTTCCTTGGACTGCTAATGGTAAAGTAGCAGTATTAGTGATGTTGCTCTTTCATATAAAAAGCCAGGGTTGTGCAGCTTTGCCTTTACTACCCACCAAAGCAAGCAGCTGTGTATGATGGGTCTTTTAAAAACCAGTCATACAGAATTGCATCCTGCATTGTAAGCTCTACTATCACAGAAATCTAATACACACTCTTTCAAGTACTAGATTATTAGATTTTTTAAGCAATAATCATAGTGTAATATGCTCTCTCTCTCTCTCTCTCTCTCTCTCTCTCGATCACATATATACACGCACACACAACACACATACACTCCCCTCGGGCTTAGAGAGATACTAGCTGCAGTTCCTGTAGACCCCCAGAGAGTATGGTGCTGTCCCTCCTCACCTCTCCGACAGAGGCAGACACTCCTACACCCGCCGAGGTCTTTAATCCGCCGCCCAAGTCCCATCGGCAAGGATCATTGAGCTAATTAATAACGTGGCACGGAGAGGGATGGGAGTCATTAAGAAGGCGCGGCTGCACTCTACTCCACTCCCTCCTCTTCGCTCTTTTCCTCCTACAGCCTTCACCAGGGCTTATGGGGAAGGTGGGGGAAAAGACTGCAGATGCAGAGTTTTGCTTCAGCACACATGCCTCTAAGGCATAATTCACTACAAGTGAGGAGAAAAAAACACAACTCACAACACAAACACGAGGAACACGTACGAGCCAACCTAGACATATACACGTGTTAAAGGAACAAGAGTGAATTTTAATTTCTTTAATGTCTGTCCATGCTTGCAGACTGGAAAATGTTAGTGTCACAATTAGGAAGTGCAAGGCCAGTGGCAGAGTAACACACCTTTTAATGCTGGGGCTTGAACACATTAACTCAATCACCACATTAGTTAATCCTAAGCGAAAAACTATCCATACCTTGGTTGGGTACCTGTAACTGGCTATGAGGACACCTCATTAGTTTCAGTAGTTTACAGGCTTAGGGTGCCTATTCATGATCAGCAAAGGTACAAATGTAAAAACGATAATCGTTACTACCGTGAGGTTGAAGCAATACTACAGCACTGAGACACATTTGAAAGCATGCATGCCATTGTGTCTGCCTAGCATGGCTTCGACATGTCACAAATCTGGTATTCCTGTATCTTTGCTGACATTTCTCCATGTTTCAGCTTTGTTCTGAAAGTCATGGTGCATCTGTAAGGTTGCATAAGGTTAAATATCTCTGCAAATAATTAGCTGCTCCTCCACTGTAAATGGCAAGTCACGTCTTTGCTCTGTCACGTATGAGGGCTCATGTAATTGGTTGGACTTTGAAAAAGTTAGCATAAATCAGGTCCACTAAGATACTATTGCTATGACTTTTTGTTGAGAGATATGCAATGCACATATTATAGGCTGGCATAGCTACAAAATAAATATTTGAGATCTTCTTTTCTTGCTCACCATTTCTCCAAATTCCTGAACGCAATGCATTCGCTAGTCAGCTGGAGTTAGCTAGTTAGCGATGATGAGCACAGTGACGCTGGACAGACTAAAACACTAAAGCTCTGCTGCATCACTCACTTTAGGTAAAGGCAAAAAGAGAGCTAAATCCCACTGCACCACTATCAGCAGATAGTCGAACAGCATCAGAATCTGATTACAAAATAAATCTTGGATGTTATATGTATCCTTGATTAATATGCAAATTGTTCAGGGTGGATTTTTCCTTTAAGCAGGACAATCATAAAACCCTGGCCCTCAACAGCAAGATTAAAAAATACTTGACTCATACTAGCTTGAACTGGTTTGATCACTTTCTTTATGCAGGAATATGGACAGAAAAACACACCAGACATGGATGAAGACAGACAAAGAAAAATGGGCAGTCTGAGAGGCAGATAGACAGACATAGAGACTGATAGCCAGAGAGAGAGAGAGTGAGTGAGATGAACGTACAGAGCGAGCAAGCACTTAGTGTAATAGGCAGCTCTTGCTAATGAAAGGAAACAAGAGCAGCAATTAGTAGTGTAAACAAAGCACTGTGAGAGGACAGGCCAGATCTGCTCTCTCTCCCCTGACAGCCGGGCTACTAACAGGCAGCAGTGAAACTAATTGGAATAACTGGGATCTGAGACAGAATCGATGGGAACACAGGCAAGCTAGCGGGCAGATTTTTCACCAATCGGCACCAGAACCCTGGGGATCAGCACAACACCAGCAAGGCTGAGGAGTGAAGTGTGGCCACAGTAACTTCTGTGCTCGGATGTATCAAATGAACGGAAGTAGATACTCACAGATACATAAACACACATACCCGTATCTGGAATTAATTCTGATACTTGGTTACAGATGTGGATCTGGGTTCTTCGCACACATACACAAAACACACACACAGACACACACAAGCACACACACAAATAAAACTTGCACAGTTCTATATCACGGCGAACTAAGTAATCGTTATACTTCCTCAGTATGACCCTGAGATAATAATCCTGCACTTACAACATCCTCATCCTGTCATAAAGACAGCCAGGGATGAGTTTTCATAAAAATGAAAGCAGTGTGAGTAGCATTTTGAATAATATTACTCTTCCTAATTGATGTCCTCAGCACTGGGCTGTGAAAAAACCGGGACCTGTTCCAATACAAGGAGAAGATCGGATCGTTGTAATGGCTCAGGCATTTCTGCCACACATGGAATCGTTCTGTGTGGTTCTTTGAAACTGTTCAAATGGTGTTCTCCCTCTGCTGTTAGTATGGGAAACAGACAGCCTTTCCCCACAACTTTCATTAATAGTGATGAGGAAATCATTAGCAGGTCTAGCGTAATTTCCATTAGCGGCTATAAGACTCATACACACACTTCCTCTCACTCTCCAAATGCCAGTGCATTACTATTGTCTCGCTCATTGACAGAGCTGCCAGTCACTGCCCAGATGGATGCCTCTCTAGGGAAGACTCCTGATCTTCGCCATCGACTTATTTGTTTTGCTGATCTAACCACCTCTGAACCCCTAGCTGAGGTGAAAGGGAGGGATAAGTTAGTGTGCACTTGGTTTATTTCACATTAGGCCATGTCCTGTGACATGACATGACATCAGGGTGTGGAATGCGCAATTTTGCAGGGTTGACATAGTGCAGACACACATGGAGAGTTTTTTTTTAACGAACATTGCAGCATGGTATGATACAGTTACTGATATGAATCCAGAACTAACATAACAGTGCTCATAAAGTACAAGGAGTTGTCTGGAGGATGTCAACGCTAGTGTTAACACTAACTTACAACAGGAGTAACAACTGAAGAGCTTCATGTTCTGATTAACCGTTTTACTCAGCATTTGTTTTCGGGTGAAGCAGCTAACTAAAGGGAACTTTCTGGTTATTCCACTGTACTCCATAAAAACATTAACAAACACTAAGAGTCAAGATTGCTGTGCCATATAATTTGGTTGAAATCTGATGCTAGCTATGTACCATGCCACACTATATATTCACTCTGTGAAGGAAACTATAGCACACTATTTTGACATGCTATTTTGGAAACAGCCGGTGATTGTTGTGCTGCGTTCCATTCAACTCGGAAAGTGGGAATTTACAATTTCTTACTGGGAAAAATGCAACAGAATGTCCCGCGATGTCAGATTTCTAACTTGCACACACTAGGTACAGGTGCAATATTAGTTTTTCACTAGTACAATTAACCTAAAAAACAATGCCCAAGTATTATGTGGCTGATGACAATTATTATTAAAGCACATTTGGAAAACAGGTTTGTTTGTGTTTACATGGGCCTCCTGTCAGTCTTTTTATAGACAATCACCAACGCCCCTTCACTCCGCCCCCATCTCAGTCTGTTCGGAAAGAAAACATGGCTATCCAGTACAGCCAGATAGTTACATAGTGAGAAAAAAACATTCCACTTATAGTGTTATAACTCAGATATTAAGCAGCTGAATGGGCAAAGCCACAAGTCAGGGTAAAAGTCTAACACCATCACCCGTGTCATTGAACTCCACTGGTGAGAGTAGATTCAGGGGTGTGGCTTTGTGTACAATGGCAGGAAGAGGTGAAGATGTATTTCACCTACTTCACTGACAGACGGTGATGTGATGTCACTCTAACATGGAAACATGCAAGCAGAGTCACACCTTCAGTGGTAAACACTCTTCTTTTTAAGACAATTTTAATGTATTAAAATGCATATTTGAGTCAACATTACTGATAATATAACCTGCTATCCTTGCAGAGACAAAACCGAGCATATGCTTAGTTAGCAAGCGTAGCTGCTCAACATAAAACAATATTGCTTTGTGATTCTCTAATAATGTATAGACCTTTCAACTGTGTATATCTAATTTAATTTAAACTGAATGTGGTGTAATTGTTATGCGCTCCAGTTTGCAGTCTACACAGATGGGGAGATAAATCTGGTTTTTGGCTGAGGCAAGCCATTTTCATTGTTTATACATCATCCTTTCGAGCTCTGAGCACTGGAACGCTTTGTGATCGGAAGACGGGGAATATCAAGTAGGAACTTCCCACATCTGATTTTATTTGGAAGGCAGCTTTACTATACTCTGCACTGCATGGTGGGTAAATGCTTAAATAAAAAGAGACAAGCCAAGAAACAAAAAAGGACAAATACAGAAAGAATGAGACTATATAAGGCATGAGAGTAAGAAACACAGACAGACACCCAGTGCAAGAAGGAGCAGGCTGCAGTTAACAAAAAGCTTCATTTACTAGAAGCTCCTGGCAACAGACAGCCTGCCAAGCTGCAAAGCCTCATTGGAAATGCATTTACTAACCGCCTCAGAGTTGCAGCTTTGCTCCAATGGAGTAAATTCTTTTAGTTTCTGTAAACTGAAAGTTTATTGCACTGGCGGACTCAAAAGAGAAAAATGCGGCCCCTGATCCTAAAACAGCATTAGCTTCTGAAACAACCCCAACCCTGAACTCTGAAAGCCTTTCCTCTGCTTTTAGCTTCCCCCGTTCAGCGTGCCGTGGAGTGTTCCAGGCCTTTGATCCACAACCCTAACCAGAGTAACATTTGTATTGTGCTAATGACTTCCTGTTGCTTGTCACATGCTCCTTTTGGGTGAATTTCTGCTTCCTGGTGTCGAGGTTGCCCCCAGCCTTGAGCAGTTGAGTGAAAGAGGCTGGATTTATTTTGTCGGCCATGTTCACCCTCACTCTCAATGGTGTTAACAGTTACTAGGTCTCGCAGTGGACAGCTAATCAGGAACAGCTCCGAGGCACTTAAAGTCACCTCGCTTTGAAGGACGTGGAGAACAGTAGCAGGGCGTTAAGTGCTCCTCATTATCTTAAACACACTCTTTAATTTCTGCGTGCAGCACTCCCACTTCCCTGATTAAAACGAAGGAAATTGTTTGTTTAAGACCACCTCCCAGTACAGGAGGAGCTTAATCACAGATAATCATTAACAGAGCAGGAAACAACTGTGTGCTCATCGGATCCCTGCATCTGAATCGGCACTGAGAGCTTATATAGTACGTTTTTAAATTACACATCAGATAATTTATTCTTTTAATATAAGAAGTCAGAGGAATTAATGAATCAAGTAAAAGAAATTACTTTTTACTTGTATGTCACTTGGAGCTTCCTCCAAATGAACAATTTAGGCTGAAGCTAATGCTGTTCAAATGAAATTAGATCTCTGTAAGCTGAAGTGTCTCTGAAGCATCAGCCACGGACATGTGACCACAAAAAAATAATAATAATGGACACCTTTACATGACACATTCTATTGTATTTTATGCTAAATTCATTTTTAATAACTTAAAATCCTTGAGAGCTGATAAATCCTGAGCCCTTTCTGGGAACACTGAGTGTAAGGTAGGAATGCAGCTTGAATGGAATGCCAGTTTATTGCAGAGCACTACACACACACACACACACACACACACACACACACCCATTCACACCTAGAGGCAAATAAGGGTTACCAAGTTTGTTTGTTTTTGGAGATGGGAGGAAACTGCAGAACCTGGAGGAAACGTACACATACACAGGAACGTGAGAAATTCTACACAGACAGTAACCCAAGCTCAGGATCCAACTGGGGATATATACAAATCACTTTTACCTGCACAGATTCCTCCAGATCAGATAAGATCTCTGTCAAATGAACTGATCAAGGATAAGGCATTAATCTTATAAAGGCAAGGATATGTGACCACAACAGTTCTGTTATATTGCATTGTTATATTTTGCACTATATTATTATTCACTTCTATTAACCTAAAAACACTAAACTTGATGATAAAAATTCAAGACCTAAATTCCAGATAAACAAATGATTCACCAAAAAAAATGTTTCTTTATCCCAACTGAAACTGGACCTTCTTAAGAGAGCAACATGAGAATTATTGGACTATTTACTCTAAAACGGCAACAGAAATTATTCCACAAGCCACAGGCCTCATTATTCACAACTATAAATGGGACACCTGTTTCTCTAACAATAGTCGTTATCTAGAAACTACATTAAAAATTAAAAATTAAAAACTCGGCTACATGGAGCAGAACTGGGCACAAAATAAAAGAGGTCTATTTTTTTTCTCTTGGCACCTGCTGTGCCATCAATCATCCCTTCAGCTTCCTGTCATTCTGCCACCTTCCTCTATGGCTACGTCCTAAACCGCATACTACCACACTAAATAGTGGGTCTGATCTGTCTGGGTACTACTTTAAAACAATGTTTAGTTTTGGATATAGATCTTGTGTGGTTTGTGTACACAGCTCCACCTACTGGGTGTTGGGGACACAGCCTGTGAAATTCCTGACAGCTCATTATTTGGAAGTGCAGAAAAGACTGGGTGCCTGTATAACCTCCGGAGACCCAAAGTATAATTGTGTGCCTTGTAATTGCTGCACTATTTCTGTTCGTTAGCAACCGACAACTATGGGAATTGATCGATGTCTCCAAACAGGAAGAAGTTTGGGGAAAAAGTAATACCCAGCTGCCTTCATATGAGAATCTTACGAGGATAAATACACAAAATAGTTGGGAGAAAATGGGATATCCTGATATGAGGATCGTGTGGTTTCATAAGGATAGGGAAGCACTATGTCACTTTATGGACTGGAGAAAAAGAGAACAATACTTTTTTATACATATGCATGGTCTCTGGGGGGGGTGGAAATTGTGAGCTATAAAAATGGTGAAAGTGAATCTTAACTTTCTATCAAATGAAGAAGGGGTACATTTAATCTTAAGTGGAGTGTGTTTAATGGCCTCCTGTGTTGCACGTAGTGTGAAGCACCATGCCATGTTGATTCATCTGGATTTAGAGTGGATCATCAAAGCATGGTGAAGGAGATTTGAGCTGTCGAACATCAAAAGGCACCTGACAGGCACTCATGCTTCTGTGGGACACTGATAACCCAATCTATCATATCTGTTTGGCAAGACAGAAGAAGATAAAGAGAGAGAAAGAAAAAAAAACAGAGAAACAAAGTGGGTTCTGTAAGACATAATTAATAGTGAGTCGCATTTTTTTAGAAGCTCCACCTGGTTTGAACGTAGTGGCCTGAGGCGCTCTGCAAGTCTGTTCAGTACCAAAACACATGGAGAAAAAAAGGCAGAAGAGCTCACAGCGCTTTCTCTTTCTCCTTCATTCGACCTTTTTTCCCCCCCAGTTTCCAGCGTCACCATTAAAATCATTCATCAAATTTTGATATATGAAAACATCGCTTGAATAAATACAACATAATATAGAACAAAGCCAGCTACAGGACTGGCAAATTGCTGTTGGATTTCCTTTCAGGATTTCCCCTGAATTATTACACCACCCAGTGTCAATATTTGGGCTCCAATTCAATTCTGGAGAACTGGTTATGGCAGTATTTAATAAAGACGTAGAGTTTCCCCTTTTAATTTCAGCTCTGTGTTGTACAACAACAGTGATATGAATCAAAGATAGCCAACTGGTATAAGGGTTTGAAGAAGTGCATCAGTGATGTGATGAAAATAAAAAGTGATGGTTGATCTGATCTGTGAGGAAAATTTCATCCGGGAAATGAGAAGACTGCATCTGTGATGTCCTCTGAAATTAATCTAGCTCTAAACTGAGACTGGTCATGAAGTACAATCTAAAGAAATAGATGAATTTGAGAAAAACATCAGTTGTCTGGTCTTAGTCCTGAGTCTGAGCTGGTCCTTTCTGAATGTGTGGGCCTGATACTTCTTTTAATGTAATGTCTGTACAATCATCCAGTGCTGGATGTGAGGTCTGATATTAAAAGCTAGAGCTAAAACAAAATGGACTTGATAGAGAAAATGGTACAGCAGTCTGATCTTAGAGAAAAGTTAGACCGATCTGCAGCCTGCTCCAAAAGAAAATATGGATCGGGGTTGGGTTCAGATGCTCCCTGCAAAAAGTCAGGGCCACTCGGCAGTCTTGCACAGTTGCCATGGCAGCAGCATATCCGTGGCAAGGGAAGGAAGCTGGCACCCCCCAATAGCAGGCGACCCCCTCCCTCGAATGACCTGCCGCTGAACCGGGGCTCGAGGCAGAGGTCGATGCCTCGGAGCAAAAGAGTGACAGTGAGGGATGACACCGGCACAGAATGAGAAAGAGCCAGTCGCACCATACAGATGGGAAGAAGCGCGAGCAGGAAAAAAACAAGAGACAAGAGCAAATTTAATTACAATCAATGAAGGGGTCTTCACCAAAGAAAGAGAGGAAAAAGACCAAAACAATGGACTGCAGCCTGGGTGGAATTAAAGCAAAATGAATATAACTCTGAGCCGTATCCTACTGACCAAATTAAAAAAGCTGTCTTGCCTGGAGCTGTGAAGGAAAGATTACTCCCATGTGTCAGTTGATGTCTGTACTTGATATTGATCATGACACACATACACACACACACACACACTCGTGATGTGTGTGTGAAAGTTCTTGTCTGACTCTGTTCAAAAGTGTTTGTAGACGAAGATATGGACATAGAGGTCAAGCAGGTTGACCTTTCAGTGGCTTTTCCAGGGGTCGATACAGATGAGGTCGATGTCTAACATGTAGCATCACATATGATCTTCTCACCTGAGAAATCAAAGGAATGTGGCGAAACATTATTGCAGGCTCTGCAGTCCTGATAAATAACAATATATATATTTTAAAAAATATATCTGCAAGACACAAACAGTAACAGACAAAAAGACACCAAAAACTCTTCAAGGTAAATATCGCTGTCTCGAGTGATGGACTATTAACACATGCAAGTCAGTCAAGACCTCATTGGGCCTAATGGACACTCACTTGCTCAGGTCAAACCACACACTCAGGTCAAACTGGCTCCCTCTACTGGTACTAATTATATTTACTACAGGGTTAAGATCAGTCCTCCAACCGAAAACATCCAGCCAAAAGCAGTGCTGTGGTCAGAAAGTGGCACTAATAATAACTTCTAATACTACTATTCACTAATATATCTATACTTCTAAAACCACTGTTACTATTGCTATATACTTCAATATCACAGCACAATTGGATAATGTTTTAATAAACTTGTAACATTAAAATTACTAGTGTACAATAATATTATGTAATAAAAAAACACTCAGGAAGTTGTATTTTCCAATCACAGCACGGCCTGAAGTGTTTTATTCCTCTTATACCACAGCAATTTGCAAACATTTGTTTGTTTGTTTGTGTGTGTGTTTGTTTGTTGAATAGTATACAAACACAATTTATTTATTGACTATTTGTTTTACATTTTTATTTATGGTTACATTTAATGCTTTGGTACATTATCACTTATAAACGACTATAAACAGTTGTTCCTTCACCAGCCTCTCTTTTTCAGCCCTCTGTCCCGAAGGCTTTCCCATATCTGAAAACTTTACATATTGACCTCTGACACTGGAGACTCCTTCCATAATTGCTAAATAAACATCTCCTTACACAAAACCTCACCATATCAGTAATTACGCGCATTTTGTAACTGTTTATGTTGAGCGTCTGCCATACAAGTCCTTGAGTAACAAAACGATAACAGGTTAGGGCAAGTGCATCACTATAAACCTGTGATTTGCCTGGCAGAGCTGTTGTTATAGAATGTTAATCAACATCGCTAAGAGTCTAACCCTCCAACGATTTGGATCAACGCATCGATTTAAAAGGCAAAGGCTGAAATGAATCAATGCAACAATCATAAATCTAATATTATAGATTATAATTGATTATAAATTGAGCATTATCTAAAAAAAAAAAGGACAAACTACTGGTGTGTATAGAATGATTCATTTTTTAAACTGATGTGATTTGCTATCATCACCATCATCATCATTCAGATTAACGGTAACCGTACCTCAGATTCTGAACAAAGCTGGTCACATATTGATCATATCGTTTCAAAGCAGATTCAGTCGCACTGTCAAATATTGTGCAGCATCGTATATAACAGATTCAGTGTTATCGGCAAATATCGAGTTGTCGCCTTTTGAATCAAAATGGTATTGTATTGTATCATATCATACCATCTCAAACGGGATCACAGCAGATACAGTGGGATCGGCGAATATCGAATCATTGCCTTATGAATCAAAATTGTATCATATCGTGCACATTGTATCGTATCATATCATAGCAGATTCCATGGTATTGTCAAATATGAAATCATTGCCTTATGAATCAAAACTGTATCGTATCACATCGCATCATATCATATCATATCAGACTCAGTAGTATCATCANGGACCCCTCGCAACACCACCGCCGTTGTCGCATTCTTTTTCATTTGCTTGTTTTCCAGATACCGTGTCCTCTGCATCACCCCGTCCTCGCCTCGTTCCTCTCCTCTCCACACCCCACCCCTCCCTTCATCTCTCTTCTTGCTCTCCCGCCTGCAGCAGCATCCAAGCCCCTAACCGCATCAGGAGAGATGGCAGATTGGAAATACACAAGCTGTCCATCCATCATCAGAGAGGTGGGGGTGGAGGGGAGGGGTGCATGGATGGAAGACAGGGGGCACAGAAAGAGAAAAGCAAAGTGGCATAAAGAAAGGTGAAGGCAAAGACAATCTCAGGGACAGACACAGGCACAAATCTCCAGAGAGAAGCAGCAAAAGATTACACAGGATATGAAGACAAAGTAATGTAGGGAGCGGCGAAGGTAAACGGCTATTTGAGACGTTTAAGGGGTCAGGCGTGCAGGTACTTTCAGCAGACACGTATGCGGAGTCCTTCACTGCAGGCTAATGGTTCACTCTGCGCTAATGGTTAGCAAACAGGGGCTTGGCACCAAACTGGATTAGTTGTATTCATAACCGACTAAACTAAACGGCGCTCTTATGAAGTCACATAAGAGAAATGCTAAACTGCAAAAGTTTACATTATAACATAATAAGCTAAAACCATTAGCATGTGTTTTTTTTCCCGGTAAATTTGTTGTTAGGGAGAAGTAACATTATTATAAACCCAAAATCGTCTGAAGGGAGTTGAATTAAAAGACCAAGAAGATGAATTAGCTTTCCATAACAGAACATTTGCATATTATACCAGGTATTAAAGCTTACTTTGCATCGCAGGTAGCTTGCAGCAAAGTGCACATCCCACACTTAGCATTGTAGCATGCCATGACTTGCAACATGGTACCCATTATTACTAATTACAGCAATCTGTGTTTAATCCATGTGTAGATTTTTTTTTTTTACTTTTATTAGCTCAAATGGTTTGGCTGTACAGCCTTTTATTTATTAATATGAATGTATTTATTCATATGCCAGATGCTTGTCATAATTCAGGAACTCTTTTTAAGCAAAGTTAGTAGTCTTTATAGCACAGTGCTGTTGATTTCTTGATTCTGACTGCTCAGAAGGTGTTGATTCATTGTCTATTACAGCAGCTCTGACTGTAGTGCCAGCTGTAATTCAAATCACAGGTTCATATCAATGCGCTCGTCCCTATAGTAACCGTTCATTCACAGAGATTTGTGTGACAGAAGCTCTAAATTTAGCTCTTTATTATCTAAAGGTAATAATAAATAAAAAGACAAGCTGTTTTTTGTCTTATTAACTACAAGAGAGGTAAAAAGGGAAGAAAACGAACGTTTATAGCTGCTATAACGTAAGCGATAACAGGAACTACCTTGTTACATGGACAGTCCACAACATTAAATATAGCTATAGATGGATAAATCGTATGATGTGTCATTTATTATAAAAATGTCAAATTACTAGAGTTGGCAAATCGCTATGGCCACATCACACCACCCAAGTGTTTTATTCCTTACATAATATGACTGTGTATGCATATATGTAAGTATTTTGCTTTCAACTGATAAGCGCATCACTTGAAATATGGTGGCTAGTGGGTACATGACAGCGTTTATTAGCTGCTAGTTGATATGTGTGTCCACTTTCTGTGTAATATCATTTGACTACCTTACCAGCTGTTGTGTCACATTTATCCAATATATTTATTTGTTCTGTTGTTGTATATGTATTTGGTTCATATTTCGGGGCTTTAGGAACTGCACAGCCCCTCCTCTTATACTCAATTAGACACTACAATAGACAATGGAGGCATTCAGAAGAGTGCCAGATACAAGGAGAATTCGCTGAGCCAATGATGACAACGTCAAGGCAGCAAAGTCACGAAGGCCGGGCCAGAGCAAACAAACCTGCCTTCACGTGGAGCCAGAAAACACTAACATATTGCAGGCCTAGCCTCACAGGCTGGCACAGTGTGTCGAGCGGGTCACTGCTGGCGTGAAAGCACCTGTGGTAAATTGGGAACACATACGCCGAGAGGAGTCGGGGGAGAGTGTGCAGCAGCGATGGGCCATCTGATGGATGGAGTGGCGATGAAACAGGTGCACTACTGTCTCTGTGGCTCTCTTGCCGTCTGTCTCTCGCCCTCCATCTCAGTGTCCATTGTCTTGTTACTGTGCTTCTCTCTCATTCTCTCTCTGTAGCTCAATCATTCAGGTTATTAAGCCTAAGCTACATGTACAGTATTGTTGAGAAGATGGACCATAATAGGAAACTGGAAATAGGAAAAGCTCTGGTATACTGGGCATATCCCAAAGAGTCTGGGTCATACCTGGGTTGTGCTGCCACTCTTTGTCTTCCCCACCTCCTCTGCTGCTTCTCTCTATTTCTGTACCTATCGGTTTTAATTAGGAAGCAGCTTCCTGGGGATCAGTAGCAGTAATTTGTCTACAATAAAGATGTGTTGAATCTTTTCACACACACACTGCAGGCTTTTCGTTTCCCTTCTGCATATATTTGGCACTTTTTGTGCTACATCTGCATACCATCTTCTTCATATCCCACCCACTTAATTTGTTTGTAGCTGGTCCATCTCTCAGTCTCTCTCTCTCTCTCTCTCTCTCTCTCTCTTCCTCTTCCTTTTATCTCAGATCTCCCTTTCTAATTCTCTTCCTGTGCTTCACTCTCTCCCTCACTTTCTTTCCCCCTTGTTTGCCTGCTCTTACTCCCTTGCTCCTTCTCTCTCTCTCACACACTCTCTCGCTCTCCCCTGTGCTGATGAATCACCTTCCCCTCCCGTTGAACTCGACTGATAATCCAGGGGAAGCAATAAAGGCGCATCGATCAGCGTCGCCGACAGCCCCACAAGCCAAAGCACAGAGGCAACATGGAAACAACAAGCTGCTGCTCTTGGCTGTGCATGAATGCATGCATGTGTGTGTCTCTATGTGCTAGTATGTACCAACAGCGTTCCTAGGGATTAGCATTTCCGAACACACATGTGTATAAATGAATATTACAAGGACGCCAGGCTGTTAGGCTCTAAATGAAAGCACGATTACATTACATGGCCTCGACCCTGTGGAATCTTCAGTATTAGTAGTGTGTGTGCGTGCACACATACACAGAATTTGTGGGTTCAGCACAAGCATAGATCATAAATCAGTCGCATTCTTTTGGCCTATAAAAGGAGGAAGAAGGCGGAAAAAATGCACATGGCCAAGAGCACAGCCAGCGTCTGGCAAAAATAAAAGCTTGGAAATCACAACAATATGTTTGAGGACACATATAGCAAAACTAATATTTTAAATATTAGATAAATACTTAACTGGCAAAGTTGATAGTTGGGCCAATCAGCAATTTGCAAAACCAATCTCCTTTAAATAAGATCCTGGAGATGCTTGAATCTTTTTCAGCCAATGCGTAGAAACGGAGAGCACACTGCTTTAGCAAAACTACATACAGAGTTACATGAATGTTTACACACTCTATGGAAGTAATACGAAGAGCACGCTGTGTAAAAAGAAGTGCCATGGAAAAGAAACGATTATCCTAGTTATTGTCTGAAGAAGCTCATTGCACCACTGAGGAGCTGGGATATTGAAGCAGCAAGACCTGAGATAATGTAGATAATCTAGTTCTGAGCGCTTTGAGGCTTGGAATGCGAGGACAAGAGGCTTGAATTGGATTCTTGCTTTGACACCGTGTCAGAGGAGTGACCGCAGTAGGGCTGTCACATGAGACAGTTTCAGGAGGTTATGAATCGGTATGAATGCTGCTGCCGCTCTGTAGAGAGATGAAGTCAACATCACGACATATAGCTACTAGTAAAGGGTTATTAGATACTATTAGATATCAGATATATATAGCTACTAGTATAGGATAGTTTACACAGAAGGGTGAAGCCTCAAAGAAGGCTCATTAATCTTAGTTCTGTCTCTGAGATATTTCATATTTCTATGGATAAATGAAAGTTGCATGAGAAGGAATAAATCTATTTAGGAATAAATCTACACAGACCAATGCTGCACATTCATGGTGCTAATAAAGCTGCGAAATCATGATCCACCATCCTGGAAGGGCAATATGATGGTAAAATATCAATATGGTGCTAAATTATATCACAGTACACTTGTCTGAGATAATATGGCAAGTGTGATGTTGATTTGTACAGGATTTTGCTTTGTTGTATACATTAAATAACAGTTTCATTGAGTTTTTTTAAAGCAACACTTTTTCCGGCAATTTCTTAGCAACTCTATATACATCATGATACACGTTGTGTATCTTAGAATGTCTTCTCAACTATCGTCAGATAATATTTTTGTCATATCACCCACCTCTATAAATTCTTATAGCTATGAGCCTTCTTGACTGCTCCAAATTTCAATAACTCAAAAAAAATAAGTGTCAACTTCGACTTAATGTGTTCAGGTATAAAAAGTTCAATAAATAGAAAAGAAATATTATTGGACACATTTAAATAATGTTCTCTAAAATATTTCTCTACTGAAGGTGTCAGGGGAATTTATTTTACAGTTAAAGGGGTCCCTGGCTATATTAAGACAAATTGTCGATTTTCCTACTAAACCCTGGTCATTTACTGATGAGGAATATTTGAACAGGGAAAAAAAAAAAATCACCCAACTGTGTCAAACTCACTTGTTTTGAAAGTAGCTATCCTCCATTATTCTCAATAAAAGCTCAATAAACATGCCACTGGCAGAATGAACAGTTTTATCATTATTGCGTTATTTTTTCACTTGTATGTTTGTTTCTTTCACTGTCTTACATTATAGTTATTCCTTCCTACTGTTCCGTTTATTACTACAAGACTTATTTATTCTTTCTTTATACTCCCCCCTCCCCTCCCCCCCCAACCACGAAGTACTTTATTGTATGCACTATGCATCATTTTATGAAAGGCCAATAAATACATTGTTGGAAAAAAAAATCCAGTTTAAGTGAGAATAAATTCATCACCCTGCAATTAAAGTGCACCAACTTGGGTATTTCCCTCCCATCTCCATTTCCTTTCTCTTGTGATGCGTGGTCGAGGTGCGCGTCCGCGTGCCTCCATTCCGCTGCTAATGTACTGGCAAAGGCAGACTCCATTAGGCCCTGCATGCACCAAACACATTTATGGCCCTTTCTCATTTCCTCCTTTTCATTGGGCCATGATACATCAGGCCTGCTCACACTGGCCTGGAACTGAACTTCAGGGTTGCATGTTGAGGGCAAGGCACCACCTAGTGACCAATCAGAGAACAGCATAGCCTGTATGACATCTACAGCAGATGATATGGAGTGGGTTTGAGTCACCCACCTTGATAGTAACTCAAAAACAAAATGAGGAATTCTCACAAGTATTTAAAAGGTTCTTGCTTGGTATTCCAAATACGATGGTGTTTGTCACATTCCTTGTACACCCTCTTTTTTTGTGTGAGGCAAACAAGCTTAAATTAGGTTTGTCCTACAGCTAATTCCTATGTGTATGTGAACTGTTGGGTGCATATTCGTGTAATATTGTGTACGCATTTGCATAAAAGTTCTTCTTCAGCATGCATGCTGCCACAGGTCAATGTGGTTTGCGTGCGCAGGCAGCAGCAGTGGAGGACGTTGACGGATCGCACAGGCTGGTGCAATTGCAGGGTGTTGCATCCCACTGTCACCAGGTTCATCTGTCACGAAGTCGGCTGTCCCTGCAAGGCAGGGCACTGTCTCCGCCTTCTGATGACACACAGACCTCACACTCCACACCTAGTCTTGCATCATCACTTCACACCACTTGCACATTCATTTGTGTGTATGTGTAAGTGTGTGCTGTGGGATGTGTCATGGAGCTGTCAAAGTTCTCCTCTAACAAATACTGCCCCCTGCAGCTGCTTAGCTATACTGCTGCCTCAAATACCACTGACCACCCATGTTGGAGGCAGTCTGCCACAATAATGACTGACCACACCTAGCTATTTTGATCTTGTCCACTCACCCAGGCCATCCATCACGTTCACGTCGACGTGGTGTTAATTTCCAAAACAATGAGTTTTAAATATTTTAGTAAAAGTAAGACCAACGTTTTAAAGATCTTGACAGCTGGCAAAAAGACATGATTGCCACCTAGGAACCCCCCACCTCCACCCCCCAATCAACCACCTTTAAAGGTGGTGGTCAATAACCTACACCAAATGGAAAATGGTGGAACATTTTCCAGCTCCGGAAAGAAAGGTAGAAGTGGACTCTTGATGCAGCCCGAAAATTGTAAACTGGATAATAATCACAGGTCCTTCGTATCACGCTTACACTTACACATACCTACAATGTCCACTGACTGTGTTCTAAGACAAGGGTCCTCATTATTTAAATGTGCACAGTAATATTTTTGATATTTATTGTACCCATAGACCATTTTAGTCCTGAGCCCTTTAGTCTGTTTCCACCAACAGAGCATAATATGTCCAAGCTGACTGTATAAAATATGCGGATTGTTTTTGAGTTTGGATTAAACCCATTTTAAGTGAGCAGTCAGATACGTTAATAACTAAGAACTCATTAAAGTTTTTTCTACCACTGTAACATTTTTAATAATAATAATAATAATAATAATAATAATAAGCACAGACCCCCCGGCTATGCTTCACATACTTGACCTGTAATTATGTCACTGACCTCTTGTTTGTTAGTGTTGTTCTTAAAAAAGCACACTAGCTACCTTGGCCAAATTCCATCTGAGAAGATGGAACCATATTTTATAAAGATGCAAACTAATATTACAAATTTTTAAAAATCTTTACACATCCATTAAAATCTAAACAAAGTTAGACATACTGAAAAAAGCATCATGGCGGATAAAGGTGTAACTTGTGAAAGTTTACGTTTGTTAATGAGTGTGTAAGTGGGTTGGGTTTTGCTGTAGAGGTTGATCATGTGAGAGGGTTTATCCCCCATCCTCACCATCAGTGCCAGACCCTCGACTGGACCGCACATGCTTTATGGCGGGCAATTCAGCCGCAGCTGCTCTCCAAGCCATCTCAGGAATGAGCGCTCTTAGAATCAAGTGCAATAAAGCAGACACCAGGAGAAGGAGGGGAGAGGAAGAGTGTAGGTGGAGGGGGAGGTTGGCAAAACACGTCTGGACAGCTACTTAAGAGCAAAAAGATCCCGGGGGTCATTGCCCTCTTGGACCCAAACAGCAAAGCTAACGATGGAACACATAGACAGGAATAAACAAATCCAAGAAAAACACAGACGCTGCTCAGCACAACCAGCCGCTCAGGCCTCGCACTTCAAATCTCTGGAAGTATCTAACATGAGCAAAGTCAAGATTTTCTCTCTGTTTTCTCCACTTTCTGCATTATTCTGTCCTCTTTCACACGCAACCTTTTCTCTTTTCTCTCTCTGGCTCGGGCTTTGTTGAGTCTGGTGTGCAGGGCCCCAGGAACTCGTCCAAAAAAAGAGAGACAGGGCTGTTATTTACATCCTTGCCCCCCTCTAGAATGCTTTATAGCCCAGAGCAGAGAGCAGTGTGACAAAGAGAGCGCTTGTTGAAGAAGAAAGTCCGAGAGACAAGAGTAGGCAGAGAATACCAAAATCGGAAAAAGAGAAAAAAGAAAGAAAGAAAACAGAAAGATACGGAAAAAAGAGAGGGGGTCTTAATAACACACACACACACACACACACACACACACACACAGTGCCATAAATCAGCTTGTGTGCAAGGACCCAGACCTTCAGTACCAACTACAGCAGGACAGATGGAATGTTTTATTTAATTAAATATTATTAAAGGCGCCCTGAACTCAAAAATGTCATTTTAAGCACCTAGCTAATTCTAGATGACCATAAAATGCGTTAACATTAGCTTTAAATTCACATTGTTCATTTTAAAAACAATACTTTCATGTAAAAAAAAAAAGTCTGTTTCATGGAGCATAATGTATACCACAAAACAGGCTCTGAACCTGTCATGCTGAGCATGCAAATTATTAGCTGATGTTGAGCTACCTGGAAACTAACAGCTGCTGAACCTGCTAAGCTATCTTGCAAACTTAGCTAATGCTAGTCATTTAAGCAATATCACACAAGCAAGGTAGGTAACAGTTCCATAAACATGACATTTCGAACACATTATTGCCAAATATTTTGTTTATTTTTGCTCCGCTAGTGGAAATAGAAATAGCTCCCAAGGAAGCTCCTTTCACTGTATAGTACTTCGGCTAGCTGGATAGCTAGCTCACAATGATTTGTGTACAGTGAAACGTCCCAGTGCAGTTATACTAAATACAGGCACTCTTGGAACACGGCTTGACCAATCAAATTAGCGAACCAGCACTAACTGTTGTATAAAACCTAAATAGATTTCACTGTTATGGTATCATTTTTTCTCAGGTTTGATCCTGATAAATAAATGATAAATAAATCAAGATTCGGAAGTTTTAGAATCACACTCAGGTCTAAATACTTGCACTTGCACCAGGTTAGTGATATTAGTCTGTTTATTTTACTAAAAACATAAGAGTGTGCATTTCACTATGTTGTACCCTGAAGTAAACACACGACAGCATGTGACTGATGTATGGTCAGGTATAAAAAGAATTTTGGCCTAATTGTGGCAGATTTGTGATTTGTCATTTGTCAAAGCTTTCTACTGCATTCAGATCTCGTGACTGAGACGCCCACTTGCACAGAGGACTCGTGCAGTATGCTCTGGTGACATGGTGGCATAGTGTGTAGCACAGCTGCCTCACAGCTGCTGGATCTGGGGTCTGATCCATGGATTCATGCTGTTGCTGCCAAATTCTGACCGTACCATTTGCATGTCACAGGAGAGCACAAGACTCATCAGACCAGGCAACATTTTTCCAATCTTCAATTGTTTCGGTAAACCTATGCCCACCGTAGCCTCAGATTCCTTTTCTTGGCTGACTGCAGTGGAACCCCATGTGGTATGCTGTAGCTCATCCACTGGACGGTTTGATGCATTCTGAGATGCTTTTCTGCTCACCACGGTTGTAAAGAGTGGTTATTTGAATTACTGCAGCCTTTCTGAAGCAGTCTGGCCATTCTCCTCTGACTTCTCTGATCAAAAAGGCATTTCCTCCCACAGAACTGCTGCTCATTGGACATTTTTTGTTTTGGTCCTATTTTGTGTAAACTCTAGAGACTGTTGTTGGTGAAAATCCTAGGACATCATCAGTTTCTACTCAAACCAGCCTGTCTGACACTTACAACCATGGTCAAAGTCTCTCACATGGTTTCCCCATTCTGATGATTGATGTGAAGCACATGACCGTATCTGCATGATTTTATGCATTACGCCGATTGGCTGATTGGATAATTTCAGAATGAGCAATGACATTTAAAGAATTTTTTTAGAAATTAAATAAACATACCAAACAATGAATTATTCTACATACATATTAGTTTATAAGCCAAAGAGGCATATG
>CM074960.1:19009698-19028606 GCA_037577455.1 Pangasius macronema
TCGTATCATAACATATCAGAGCACACTCCAAAAGGCTTTCTCCCTCCCAGCTCGACTTCCTGAGCACTCGGGGAAAGAATAGAGGGAGGCTCGTAAACGCCCACAGGTATAAAATCAACACTGTTCACAGCGCCGGTCCCCTCTGGACCAGGCAAAGTGCTCCAGCAGGGTTTACTGTTTCAATGACCCATTTACAATGTGTTCGGACATCCTACTCGCCGTCTCACATCCATTCATCACTCAAGCTGCTCTATTCAAAGGCTGCTCGGCAGGTGCTGCTCGGTCGAGGCCAGGGGAATGCTCTCCACATTCTTCAGCATCAGTAATATTTTTTTTTATTTTATCATCAAGTATTCATGGAACATTCCTCATAATACTGCAGGCTGCACTGGATCAGTTTGCAGGACCGCAAGGCTGAATTACAAGGTGTTATGATTTAGCCCAGCACGCTATAAAGCAGCAATAACATTTTAATGTGACAATAATGTGTATATTTAATACAGTAGTAAGAACGCTTTGCGAGGCATATATTTCAGGCAAATGACTGCATTAAAATAACCAACGCACCAATGGTGACAATGTGAGCAGGTCAACTGCATGGGCTTGTCGATGCTGGTGGCCTTGTGTGCTTAGATTTTTTTGCACAGCCAATCGTAAACTTTCTTTAGAGAATAACATTCAGCCAAACACAGCCAATTCCATGTGTATACACACACACATCCACCATGCTCTGATTTACACCACCTCGCTCCAACACCTAAACACCTGACAGGGCTCTCATAAATAAGACCAGCTTGCGTCTCCTGCGTAATTTACACCTGTGCTATCTCTTAAACTAACATGTAACAGGTCTCTGCACTATATTTCATCACCACAGCCTGAGCCCGAGCTCTGGAAAGATGAACGAGCGGGACGGCTGTTGAGCATGCATGTCAGGCTGAGAAAGAGGGGACTCGAATGGACTTCAAAAGCTAGAAAGCAGGCGAGTTTCAGAGGGGAAAGGCCTGGCTGGCTCCAGACAGATCCACAGAAGGCTTATCTTACCTCAGTGTGGCAGAGCCCTCGGGCCTGAGCCATGGCCACAGCCCGCATCAGTGAAACATCAAGGCTTCACATCTCCGATCATAAATCCTCCAGGGCTCATTGCTTTTTCACTCTCATTCTCAAAAACACATTTTTGTCCCATAACCATGATTTATTTAGGGGCCATCAAAAGGATCGGCTAATCCAATACTGAGAACAAGGATACTCACTCCAGTTGAGAGTGCAAAGCCAAAATAGCACCAGGTGCTATCCAGATTTTAGGAGAAGGGACTGTCTGGGACTGACTGTACCATCCAGATTTAAGGAGAAGGGACTGTTTGGGCCTGAGCTTAACTGTGACTTTAACCAAAAGTATCTGGAACTTGAAGAACAGCAAAAACTTACTTAAATTACAGCTACTGCCATCAAAATACATCAAATCAAGCACGTGACCTGAGGAAACCATGGTGCGAGGAATAATCATTTGAGATCAAACTCCCTCTAGTGGCCAAAAGTAGTATAACAGATTCTTAGCAGAATACAGCACATAATGAAGAGCAATATTCTATCATCCACAGCAATGTACAAGGGGGGAAAATACAATCCAAGCACAGGGTTTTGGGGTTTTGGGGTTTAGGGTTAAGGATCTTGCACCACTGGATATGTGGCAATCTCTAGGAAATGCACTCACAACCTAGAACCTTAAACACTGCACACATAAACTCATTCAAATATCTCATACACATCATACCTAGTACTACTGCAACTACATCAGGTCAGAAATGAGCTACTAATGAATTTAAGTAGCATTTTTTTTAGTCAATCCATTAAACACATGCCCCTCTGATGTGATGATACATTCGGATGCCTCACACTAAGTTTATCAGAGCTTGACAGAACACCACACTAACACGTTTAATTTAGGACGGATCCTTGTAAGGTCTGAGATTTCCTAAACAGGGCATAACAAGTCTGGGTGTTTAAACTGGAGCTCCACTTCTACGGTAATATCTTGCCAAAATGAAATAAAGCTTGGACACACACACACACACATATACATGCTTCATAAAATAATGTGCTGTAATAAAACATCTGGGATAATAATAATAATAATAATAATAATAATAATAATAATAATAATAATATATTTTAAAAATCCTCTAAAGCTACATTTACAAAAACTAGTCACTAAAACATTTTTGAACATGATTTTAGTTTGTATTTCTAACAAACCCTAAAACAAAGTGTTTTCTTATAAGAGGAGGTTCTAAGGAGAAGCTAAGACGACTTAACTGAGCAAAGAACCCTGGAGGAACTTAAGAATGTAGGAATTTCCTTTCTTGCACATTTTTGATGCTCTACTGATTCCATAAACAGTAGCAATCAACAAAAAGGTCACAGATGAGCACTGGGGTTTAGGAACTGACTACCTATGGTGCACATGAACTAAAAGGCATCCTGCAATATGAAACAAGAAGAACTCAGTTGTATAGAGTTCAATTGTATATAGTCTCTGTTTTTACCAGTGTTACACAAAATAATTACACAGCCTCCAACGTGACCTTGAGTCATATATAGTCATAATGCAATAGAGGTAACAGTTAAATTCATGACTCATCTAATAGTGGCTTTAGGACACATGCATGGTCCAGAATGCTTATTTTGAATCATATAGAAGAATCGACACATGCTGCATGATAGCTAAGTCTCGGTAAGGTAATGCATATGCAGCTGTGGATTCGTTCTTAAAAGGTTTCAGACATTTTAAATCTTGAGTATGCAAATGCAATACAGCTATACATGGAGAAAAATGAAAAACTTACCATTGGTCTTTGAACCTGCTGCATTAACAGTATACACACAATAACAAAGCCAGAAGGATCAGCTCTACCGAGATTTGACCACAAGGCCATTTGCGTGGCTAAAGAAAACAGGCCTCGTCTGTGGGGTCTTTAAGAAAGTGTGACACGAGCCAGATAGTCGACTAGTTTCATCCAAAATCTCTCCCGTCTGAATAACTGCAAGATATATTGGAGGATTACGCCCAGAAACGTTTGGGCTAGATCCACAGAAAACATAGCTTCATATACAGATTCAAACCTTCAGTAATATGAGCCTGGAGCTCTGCTTTGCCAAATGCCCATGTTATCGTTGTGTAAGCCAACGCAGAACTAAAACGTTTCCCAAGATTAAGCTCTGAGTCAGAAGGAGAGACTTGATCCAGCATCAGTGGACATAAAACAAGTTCTACCTTTGAAGAGCTTTCATCAGCTGAACTGCCAGAGAACCAGACTTGTCATGTGGAACATTTGAACAGGAAAAATATAATGTTTTTTATTATGATATAGGAGCTGATGTGTGTTTAAAAAAAAA
Source organism: Pangasius macronema (assembly GCA_037577455.1). Taxonomy (NCBI): domain Eukaryota; kingdom Metazoa; phylum Chordata; class Actinopteri; order Siluriformes; family Pangasiidae; genus Pangasius; species Pangasius macronema. Next base: position 19,013,095 of record CM074960.1, read on the forward strand.
TCATAGGTTGAGACCTAAAGATTGAGATATCTTCTCCCATAAATCATAAGATGAGATATTAGAGAGCTCCATTATCTCCTCACTAGTTCACCAGTATAGATAGAGATAATCGAGAATAATTATTAGTAAAAATAACAGTGCTTTGTCTGTGTAAATAACATTTGACAGATCTGGGAGGCTTTAAAAAACTAATGTTACATTTTTTTTTCATTAGGGATTTAAAACATACTGCTTTAGGCTAGCAAAAATAACAAAGGCTCAATTCCAAATGACTGTTTACTTCCTGAAAGCGCTGAGCCATGTGAGATTTATGAGATTTACGATTTTTTTTATGACTCATCATTCATTTATTTATTTATTTTAATGGCTGTTGTCACCTGGGACCTGCAAGAGCAGTTAATAATAATACAACACCTCCATTTTATCAATTGTAACTTATCCTTGAAAACAATTTTAACGATTTGGGACGCAGCCCAAGCCCCAGTTGCCAGCTTCATGTCGTCACTTCCGCTTATAAGTCGTGAGCTTTATGGGTCTGTTTATTTACTTTCTGGATTTTTACTGTTTTCTACTTCTTCATATCAAAAAGTATGTAAAATTTTCTGTTGAATTATGACAAAAAAACGGAACGAAAGGACGAGAAAAAAAATGTACTGTGTGATTTACTGCGCCACGCACTTTATACAGAAACTCAGGAGCACTGGAGCGCCATCTGGTGGCCATTATACGATATGGTACATTTTATAGGTATCACATATAAGAGAAAATGAGGGTTTTAAAAAAAATACATGTAATAAAAAAGGCTAAAAATTAGTTTATTTATACTAATATAAAAGCTACATGGTGTAATAATATAGTGTATAATTTCATCCAGGTTGCTGGTGTAATAAATGAAAAGGGCGCTAGTGAGTCTGCAGGTGTGGTGCAATCTGAAAACTATGATTCATTAGTAAATGATGAGGTGTTGATTTGCTGTGGAAGAGGATCATAAAATCTCATGTAGCACGTCACGACAGCTACTTAAGTTCCAGACTGATGATATGAAGGATGAGAGGAAATTCTATCTATCTATCTATCTATCTATCTATCTATCTATCTATCTATCTATCTATCTATCTATCTATCCATCAATCTATCTATCTATCTCATTCTCTCTGTCTGTCTGTGTCTGTCTGTCTCTATCTATTTCTCTCTCTGTTTCTGTCTCTCTCTCTCACGCTCTCTCTCTCTCTGTCTGTCTCTATCTCTGTCTGTCTCTCTCTCTCTCTCTTTCTCTCTCTGTTTCTGTCTCTCTCTCACTCACTCTCTCTCTCTGTCTCTCTCTGTCTGTCTGTCTCTCTGTCTGTGTCTGTCTCTCTCTCTCTCTCTCTGTCTGTCTGCCTCTCTCTCTGTCTGTCTCTCTGTCTGTGTCTGTCTGTCTCTCTCTCTCTCTCTCTCTCTCTCTGTTTCTGTTTCTGTCTCTCTCTCTGTCTCTCTCTGTCTGTCTCTCTCTGTCTGTCTGCCTCTCTGTCTGTCTGTCTCTCTCTCTCTCTCTCTCTCTCTCTCTCTCTCTGTCTCTGACATAATAGCGGGGTTTTTAACTGCCTCTATAATTTGTCTATTGCTTCTTTCAAATCCGCGATAAAAGGGATAATTTAGGTTTTCAAATCTGGAATGTGGGTTTTTCCACAACTAAAACGGGAATGTGATACGATTCAAAAACACGCCAACGTTTCATTTATTTATTTATTTATTGATTGATTTTTTTATATTATTATTATTTTGTGCATGTCTCAGCAGTGATTTTGGAGAGAGCGCCATCTTGTGGCTGAACTTTGTGTGCGACAAACATGTCCACAGCCGCATTTTCAGTCTAGAAGCTGTTAGCGATCGCCGTTTATTACTGGAATAAATATCACCCAGGATTAGTATATATATATATATATATCCCTATTTTATTTTTCTTTTATAGCTACAGCCTACATAATAACCCCAGCTGAGTGTAGTTTATTAATACCAGTTAAGAGACGCTCATGCTCTCAGAGAGCTCGTTTTCTCAACAATAAAAATGCGCCCGAGTTGAAAAAAAAAAAAGAAAAGAAAAGAAAAGAAAAGAAAAGAAAAGAAAAGAAAAAATCTTCATAATAAATGTGAAGCCGGACTCTCCCGGATATCCGGATGTATCCCGTGTTTATCCGGGTCGGGTTTCTTTACGGCACCGCGCGCGCTTCGGCGGCTCGTGAGTCGGTGTGGAGTCGCGCGCGCGCCCTCCGTGTGCTGCTTCCCTCTCCAGCCGCGCGCGCTGCAGCAGTGAGGAGTGAAGACACTTCCAGCACTTTCCTTCCATCAAGACCCAGGGACTAAGCACATATTCACCTGACATACTCACATGTATTCAATAATAATAATAATAATAATAATAATAATAATAATAAATGTGTGATATTTAAACTTTTACATATTATAATGTCTATTATAATCACATCTATTGAAATGTTATCAGTAGTAATAATAATAATAATAATAATAATAATAATAATAATAATAATAATAATATTACATGCCACAGACCTACAATAGGCCAGTAAAGTGCATTATTATATTATATTATATTATATTATATTATATTATATTATATTATATTATATTATATTATATTATAACAACAATGTATTACTTCCATATTATACTAATAATAATGATATTGTTCCTAGATTATGTTTGTGTTTAAATACAATTAATTTAATATATTCTGTGATTTAAAATAAAATGTTACTACTACTACTACTACTACTAATAATAATAATAATAATAATAATAATAATATTTACACTGTATATTATATTACAGTGTTCAATCATTCATCTTCAGTAATTGTTTCATCCTGGTCAGTGGTGTAGTGGATGGCTGCAAGTTGGGAGAAGATACCACGGATGAGATGCCAGTCTGTCAGAGGGAATCATACACACACATTCACACTTATGTGTAATTTAGCACTGCCGATACTCCTACCTGCATGTTTTTTGGAGGTGAGAGGAAACCAGAGAACCCAGGAGAAACCTTTGCATACATGGGGAGAACATGCAAAAGTCTTCTATTATGTTATTACTCATATCTGCACTCTTTCTGTAGGTACACAACTGCGGGCGCACAGTGTGCTGTTCCCCTCTGTGCTGACTATTAATGGGAAGGGACCACCCTAGGACCATCACTAATAATATTCAGAAGGTGGATAATTCTCAGCACAGCGGTTACATTAACATAAGGCACAGCATCGTTGAGGTTTTGAGCACCGTGATCACTTCCTGTCTGCATTATTAGACACACCTACCTTGTTGGTGGACCTTACAGATGTACACAAAATCTTTTTCCAAGCACAATTCATGTTCATCATTCTCTACCCTTTATTAGTGCCAGTTTCACACCGCATGATGATGATCTCAAACCAGCAGTGATAATGAGGTGTTGAAAAAAAACCCAGAAAATGCTCATACCACTTCCATGTCAGTCTCACTGCTGTGCTGAGAATGTCCACTACCCAAATAATATCTGGTGGTCCTGTGAGGGAAAAATTATGCATAGCAATAAGCCATACTTTCAACCATTTTATAGCTACAAAATTACTTCTGTGGTAGGTTTACCCAGTGGATTCACCACAACCCTGTTCAGGAATGAATCGATGAAAAATGAACATCTAAAATGCGTTGAACAATTTCTACTGTGTCACTGTTGTTGAAGCAAAGCTGCTTTTCCAGTGTGCACCAGCAGGAAGCAGTAAAGGCAGAAGGAATGGTCATGTTGTCCCCCACCTCCTAAACAAGCAGGAGCCATTTTTCAATGGCAGATTGTAAAAACAGAGACAGTTGTAGTTGGCGTGAATTCCTGCGATCTGGCTGTGTTGCAACTAAGGCTAACAAAGTGCTTGAATAAGCTCTGGTCTAGTGTTCACATCCCGTCATCATGAATCATTCGGATTGTGATTGATTCTTTCATCAAGTACTGTGATTGACAAAACAAAATGAGAAGTCGTCTTATTTTGAAACTTGCTCATTGACAAACAAGAGAATGATTTTTCTATTTTGTTGAAGAATCCTTATTAAGGAAAATTGTGAATATATATATATATATTTTGGTTTCTAATTAGATAGTCCAGCATGATTGCTCTGGGTACAGTGAGACGGGTCTGATCCCAGGAAATGTATGCACACTGTGAGGTTCTGCTCCAAGCCTGGATTTAAATTGGAGAAACCATGCACAGCAGGTGCTGGAAATTTCAGAAGCCGAGGTTTGGCAGTGGGTATTAAGTGGACCCGGGTGGTAGCACAATCATTTCCTACCTCTCCTTTATCCTCCTCATCCAAGTCTGGCCGCAGCTGTACCTTGATGCTGGTCCAAGACAAGCTCCCTCCTACTCACGTCTATTAACCTTTACAGGAGAAATTGACACTACAGGTCTGAGATCAGTGTAACAGGGCAGCTTTCAACGACACCACAGCAGGCGCCAGCTATAGGAACCAGATGAGCTCGAGGTCTTTACGCCATGGCCTCTGGCAACCTTGCCGTCACCACAGCAACACATCTGCCATACATTTTCACATAGTTTGCTGTGACTTTTAAAGGCAGCCATAGTGAGCTCCTGGATCGCACAAAAAAAAAGATGCTTTGCGAGTGCTCCCAAAATGCAATTTTTGGTCTAAATCAGAGCAGACATTCTTACAATATGATGTAGTTCACCACACTAAGGGCTTCGTTATTAGGAGCTGCCCAAATGGCTGACTTGAGTCAACTGATGTGCAACCAAAAAGTTATGTCAGCCTGAAACGAGCTGCAGAGAAAAGTAGGTTTTCTGTTCATCCCAAACCACAAACCATGCATAAAAAAACATGTATCCACTTTCGGATGTATTATGGAACTTATGGAAATTTGGTTATTGGTCAAAAGATCAGAAATAGAAGGGTGCATTTGTACTTTTTATATAGGGTTCCTTGTGCTGGTCTTGGACTATCAAGCAAAAAAAAAATGTGAGGATGGTTTAGGGAATTAGCTATGCAGCTATTTAACTTCCATCACCGTGCTACATGTGGACAGATTTAAATGTCTGGAAAATGCTACGGAACACTTCGATCAGAGCCCAAATATTAGAGGAAGGAGTTTCAGGGGAAAATGGGAAGCAAGGGAAAGGGAGGATGAGAGCTCAAAAGTGGGAATGAAGACAAAATAGTGATCAGATTGAAAGAGAGGAGGAGAGAGAGCGATGAGAGAAGTGAGAAGAGGGGGGAAAAAAGGAAAGAAAGAGAACCGCAGACTCAAATGGGTATGTGTCTGCTGGAAACTGCCATCTGTTTCCTTTCCAAATTCTCTCACGTTTCAGGATTCCTGCAAGGCTGCCCTGCCTGTATTTCACCCCACTGAGAGCGTGACAGCTTTGATGAAGTCTGAGGATGATGAAGATGATCGTAACCATGAGGCATATCATGTGCTGTTACTGTGTGGCTCGCCCTCTGATCCTGTGGGCTTGGCACATATCAGCACCATACGATATCCTAATATATCCACACCATTTAACAATGTCCATGGGTAAATCACATTATATTTATTACAAACCAGTTTAGTGCCATGATATAGTTTTGCAAAGGCGTGCTTTGAAATGAAACATTTTCGAGATATATAAAAAAAACCTGGAAACTTTCCATGCATCTGAAATGGACCCTTTATCACGTGTTGCATATGTGTGGTACTTTTTCAGCGAGAAGTTTTCGAGCACGGGAATTTCAATCACAGATTATGCCTGCATCAATAAGCCAAGGGATTTCACGGACACTCGATAGAATAATCCCCCATTCATGGTGCATCTCTGCCTGAAAGTAATATTCGTCATTTTCTGACACTTTTACGAGACGCATGTGACGGGCCGCCGGGTTTTCCATTAGACAGATGTGCCATCGGCCCTGCCTGAAAATCAAAAGTATCAGAAACTTCTATTAGCTAAACACATTTTCACACATGAGAAATTTGCTTTGGCGGGTGCCCACGCAGACAGTTAGCATAAAAAAAATAGTAGGCTAGCACCATGGAAAAAGGAGGCAGCTAGGATTTTTGTGTGAGAGAAAAAACACACAACTAACTATATTAGTCTCTGTAATGCCAATTATGAAGTTAGCAGCATCTGTGTGTAAGCACAGATGTGTGAAATAAAGGAAGAACTATAGAAGTAAATAAGGTAGTGAAAAGGAAAAGGAATTTTTCAAGAGTAAACCAATACAAAATTCATTTTTTAAAGGAATGTTTGTTACAGCCTTTTGAAACTCAAGGATGTCTTTAACCATGTCTCAAGACCCACGAGGCTCTGATCTGAGACCGGAAGTGTGTGTTATGAGCAGAAATAATGCACTTCTCAGCCACGAGTCAGGAAACTCGAGAAGATTTTTAACACAGGAATGGGCGCCGAAAAGTCGACATCATAAATTTAGGAACTTGTGCTGACCAAAACAGCCCAGGAATATGCAGCAGTTTTTTCCTTGAGGTTGAGAAATCAATATGTGGGCACTTGTGTATGTGTGTGTGTGTGTGTGTGTGTCATTAGCAAAAGGCACAAAGGAACTAGTCAAATCCATAACCTACTGTTGATCATCTAACTTTCACCAGAAAAATGTGAATTTTTTTTTCACTTCTGTGATTTCCTGCCTATATTTCTGGATTCTCAAAGACAAACAGCGGATGCCATCACATGCTGGTGATTATCTCAACTCAATCTCAGTCTATTTAGCCTTTATGCAATTTACTATAATGAGATATATCCTGGGTCGGCCAAATCATCACAAGGTCATCACATGCCTCTTGGATACTTTGGAATAAGCACGGAAACATGTGCATTGCACATATCAATTCCAGTTGTCATACTCTATATAATTTTCATTTTCTCTTCACACACACACACACACACACACTCCCATCTACAAATTAATTTAGCTTCTACAGCCCAGAGATTGAATAAGCACAAATCATCATTAAGTGATGGTGCAGGATTGCTTGTTAATTAAAATATAGATCTGCATTGGCATTAGATATCTCAGCAAATTACAACAAGTGTTACAAAACAAAGTAGCCATTTTGTACTCACTTAGTCATGTTCAAAAGGCAGACAAAACCAAGATGTGCCGTTTCCCCCTACTCTGAATTCATCAAACCAATTCAATGTTGGAAAATACAAATAAGACAGGACTAAATAAGAAATCGTTAACGTACCTTACTATAATTGAATGGATATATTTACAAATATAACCTTCATGACATCCTATCATTTCCTGTAAACCTCACCTAAACCCTTAAGATGAACGTTTGCAATTTAGCACTCAACATTTTGATAATTACACTGACCTGGAGGCAAACATGATTAATATTTCTACATTGAAGCCCCTTGTGTGAAATGTTGTAAATAATACATAGAAAGCAGTGTAATGATTTGCCCTGAGCTCGTTTGAAACAGCCCATGAATCAGTGGGCAGGGCATTACACACTGACATTTATTCTCTCATCATTCCATTGTCCATAGAGGCAGCATGAGGTGTGGGCTCAGAACCATGGGTATGTAACACCAGTGAAGCAGTACACACTCACACACTGTATTATTTAAGCTACGGAGCCTTCTTACACATTCAGTCCCAGCTCAGTCTACCAAACTGGTTTCGTGCTACCGGTGCTTGGCCCCCTCTATGGTGCCCTTTTCCAATACTTACACCCTGAACCATGGATATGTAATAACACTGAAACAATGCTCACACACACACTATTATTTAAGCTACATTGTCTTCCTACGCATTCCAGTTCATGCTTTGTGCTCCATTCCCAGCTTTTACATGACGAACCATGGACTTGTAATATCACTAAAGTAGTGCACAAACAAACACACACACACACGCTGTGCTACTGAAGCCAGGGGTCTTCAATCTTATCCACAAAAGGCCAGTGTGGCTACAGGTTTTCTTTATGACCAAGCAGGAGCCACACCTGATTCCACTAGTTTAATCAGTTTGGCTTGGTCTCCAATCAACTATGAAGTGCGCCACCAGTTTGGCTGGAATAAAATCCTGCAGCCACACTGGCCCTTTTCTGGAGAAGATTGAAGACTCCTGACTTAAGCAATAGTGCCTTCCTATGCATTCGGTTCCAGCTCAGCCTACCAAACAGGCTTAGTTTCCAGTGCTTGAGCCCCTCTACAACGATCCTCACACAGCATTTACTCCCCAAATCATGGGTAGGTAATACCACTGAAGCAGAAACACACACACACACACACACACACAGAGTATTATTTAAAATACAGAGCCTTCCTATGCATTCGTTCATAGCTCAGGATATGATTTATGCTACTAGTGCTTCAGACCCTTTACGATGTCCTTTTCCCAGCTTATACACACCGAACTATGGATATGTAATACCAGTAAAGTGGTGCTCACACACACACACACTGTATTACTTAAGCTACAGTGCCTTCCTATGCATTCGATCCCAGCTCAGCCTATCACACAGGCCGTGTTACCGGTGCTTGGGCCCCTCTAAGACGTCCCTCTCTCAGCATTTGCACCAAGACCCATATCGGCTCACGCACGGCAGGCATTAGCATTTGCATTTTATTGGAGCCGTGGAGATTTAGAGTGCTTGATACATCAGCTTCGAGCAGACAGAATTAGTTAACAATGCATTATCTGCCTTTTATGACCACCATAACTCTCCTGCTCCCTCGGCCGCAGGAGGAGAAGAAGGGCTGGCAGGGAGGGGCTTGTGTGAGCACGAGGGCTTTTGTCTCAATGCTTTGCTGCACTTTGAACACGGCTAGCACGCAAATTGCAGTAGTGCTGCACCATTGTGCACGGATCAGGGAGCGAGCGGGACAGAGGTCCAACGGTGTCCAGAAGCAGCATGGATGGACGACCTTGTACTAGCAAGAGACTGAGTACTGCATCATAGCACTCAGCAAAGAGTGCAGATTCTGCTCATGGTAAAGTTGCGTTCAAGGTCAAAAAGCAGATATATTGCTTTCAAGGGATCTGGGAGGAAATACCTCTTTTTGTTTCTCACATCAGTAAACAGTGAGGTACTGGAACCCAAGCACTGTGTGGAGAGACGGTGTGCGAGTGTGTGTAGAAATAGAGCCGCAGCGTTAATGCAGCCCTTTCCCTGGACTCGAGCCCCCACCACAGCTGCTTGCCAGCCCCCTCGACACTCATCCATTTGGCTAATGCGCAGTGGCTCTGTAGCCCGGCAAAGCCCAGTGGAGCTCATTTGGTCGAAAGGTTGCAGAGACAAACTGTTTCCTTGTGCATCCCCGCTTTGAGTTGTGCTGGCTCTTGCCGAAAACACTCATAAACACCTACTAATCCAAGCTCCCATTTTAGCCAGGCGGATTTGTGGCGGAGCTCAAACTAATTTGAGGATACACATGCCCAAACACTGTGTTGTTTTATGCTCTTGTGAGACTATTAAGACTGCAGTAAATAAGCACAAAGACACTTGGGCAATCTCCTTTTTCATCTCACCATGCTAGTTTAATTCCAGCTGCCCAGTAGTTTTCTTAATTAAAAAAAAGTAATCATATTCATAAAATCTTTTCCATGGATTTGTACCGTGTAGTATTATAGTGTAGACAAATGCTTCAATACCAACATCTAAACCTAAACTTAATTTATTTCCTTTATAATATATTCTTGGTTCTCAATCAAGTGGGAACATTTGGTCCCTATAAACAGACACACACAGTCTCGCCTTCTCCACTATGTCTGAATGGCTGTTTTTCTTTCCATCTCCAAATCGGTTGGCTCTCCACCCTTATTTCTCTCGCTCTCGCTCTCTCTTTGTGCAGATCCAGCCCATCGGAGAGCTTCTCCTCCAGGTGGAGACGTCGGTGCGTCCGGAGAGGCCCTGCTCTCCATAAAGCATGCTGCCACGCACTCCCTCCGCTCCCCATGGCTGCAAATTTACTGGTGACCTTTGCATTCCATTTGGAGCGATCCAGCTTTTCTCTCTCTCTCTCCTTCCCCCCTTACTTTGGAAAATTCCACTGCCACTGAGGTAGGCAGGAAAACAACCATCTATGCATAAGAGCTGGAGGGGAAAAAATGGGGGGACTGAAAGATTGCTTGTCTTTAGAGCTCTGAGCTGTGCAGAGGTGAGAAGAGCAACAGGCCTCCCAAACACATGTGAGTCTGATAGAGATGTTCCATATCAGGACAGCTCCAACTCCCAGCTCATCTGAAAACTGCATTTCATAGTTAATTTTATTTAAAAAAGAAAAAAAAAGTAAAATAAAAAATAATTTTTAGTTCATATTTTTTTAGCTCTGCTTTAAAATTATTGGACCCCTATAATCCATGTTCTTAAACCTTTTAGAAAAGCTTTTTAAAATAAATAAATAAATAAATAATAAAATAAAACTAAATTCAAAACAAAAATAAATCTCAAAACATACACACAAGACATAAAATGTAAAACACAAATTCAAAACAAAAATTCCAAAATAAATAAAATGCTAAATAAAAAAATGAATATTTAAAAAAAAAAAACAATAAAAAAAATAATAAATGTAAAAAATACAAAAAAATAATAATAAATGTTTAAATAAACAAATAAATACATAGAAATAAATAATTAAATAAATAAATAACCGTTAAGGATTACGGATGCTTTTGTTCTGCCCGTAATTGAGAATGAAAGCTCCGTCATTCTGAATCTCAAATCTGTGGTCACAGCAATCAGTCTTATTTATAACTTCTTTATTTTGATTTGACAGTTTTGACTGAATGTCTGCAGCAACATTCTACACTTACAAACACAGCTGTGAGAAAGATATTTCACATGTAAGCAGTGTGTGGGCTAATTTATAAAATGCTCTCCAAGAATATCAATAATAGCCACCATGAGGAATATATTAAGACCGAAGGTCAACCGTTGTAGTACTAGGTCATGGCGTATAGCTACTGCTTGTGCGTGTAAAGAAAGTGGAAAACAATTCAAAGAAAAGCGTCCAAGGAATTCTGAAAAAAAAAAAAAAAAAAGAAAAAGAAAAAAGAAAAAAAAATTCTCAAACTCTTTTTTGGTCCTTGCATGTACATACTCCAAAAGGTTTTTTCTTTCTTTCTTTTTTTTTTTTTTTTTTTTTTTTGCTGCTCAATGATCTCAGTTTTTAATAGGAAAATTTACAGTTCTCTACACCAATACAAGTAGTCAGTTCAACAAACAACATCCAACACCAGCACAGTTTGATATGATATTATGGGCTGCATTGAGATTTGGTCTGTACATAAAGAGCGTAGCCGAATAGCACCATCTGCTGGAAAAGTTAAACCTGTGTTCCTAAACTTATGAAGCAAAAATTCACCTGTATTGATGCAAACGTTTCGATTAAATTCTGTCTTTTAACTATCAAAACGTCATTATTGTGGCTTTAAAATGAAAAACTATCAAATTCGTGTGGAAAACTATGTTTACTACAATTTGATACAAGACATTAAAAAATCTATAGGTAAAAGACATCAAAATCGTATTCTGAAAACACATGAATGTGACGAAATGATCAGAAATGGGAGGGTACTTCCGTAACATGAGATAAAGAGAACAAAAGGTCAGGCCGTACATTTGAAAGTCAGGTATATAGACAAATGCATTGACAGGTAGGCAATAGTCATTTCCCTCCAGAGATCTGAAAAGAAAAATAAAACAGACTTCTCTAACTGAGATTTAAACTACAGACACACACACACACATGGTCATTACAGTATCTAATCAGAGCAGTCCATAGCACATCTGATGCAGTCTGTTCACAACATTTCACCTTGTTGTCTAAACATGACTCATCTGCGAGTTTTAAAGGGGCTACCGCCTGCTTCGGAGATATAAAAGGAGAAAAGCTAAAGAAAATGAAAATTGAAAAACAAGTGTCAGTTCTTTTCATCGGATTACATTCGCCAAGATGTACGGTTCAACTTTTTTTTTTGTTTTTTTTTTAATCAGAATCAGTAGCTTGGTCGTGTTAATGAAAGTCAGGAAGTTTATTGGGTTAAAATTATTTGTCCAGTGGCTCTACAAACACAGAATTAACACACCTGAGCTCATAACCTCATTAAGGACAGGTTCAGCTTTGATTCACTTCCTGTTTAAAACGTGAGAATTGAACCTTGGTGGGGACAGAAGCGGCAAACAGTAGCATGGTCACAGCCTGTGTTAGGGGGCTTTCAATTTTATCCACAAAAGCCCGGCGTGGCTACAGGTTCTCGCTCCAAACACAGGCCACACCCAATTTCACTCGGTCTTTAAAGTGACTATTAGGTGTGACTTCTATGTGGCTGGAATTAAAGCCACAACAGCTCTTTGCGGTTAAAACTGGTGGCCTCAAGAAAAGTAAATGCTCAGCAAACGGCCACAAGGTGGAGCACTTATGAACATCACAGATGCATGCCCTCACAAGCTCGAAGCAAAACACACGCCTTAACAAAAGTGAAGATTGTCTGTCCCCATACATTGGTCTGAGCACAAGCAGCTGCGTGACGCACATCGGTTAAAACCTGGGCATGTTTGGGAAGAAATTTGCTTTGTAAAATTAAAAAAACAAACAAACAAACAAAAAAAGGATAAATGCTTCATGTCTAGTAAACAGATTCCAGATTTGTGAAATTCATAATTGAGGTCGTCCTACATTCTCAGGACAGAGAGAGAATTATCATTGATGTGAGGAATACACCAGAAAGGTCAAAGGTCATCTAATGTGCAGGGAAAAAAAAAATTTACAAAAAAAAAAACAAAAAACAAACACTGGTGTGACTAATCCAGCACTGCAGATACATAACAACAATCTCTGATAAAACACTTAAAAAAATATCAGCTGTCTCAATACATTTCACCAACTGCTGTATGAAATCTAAACTATCGAGTCAACACACACAGGGAGGGGGGGAGAAAACAAAAATAATTTGGGACACAAATACTTGAAACATGAAAAAGAGGGTGAAGCTCTGCAAGAATAACAGGGTAAAAACACTATCCATGTGATTCCATTAGTCTACCATCTCCATTTCCCAAGCTCTTGGCATAGTTCTCAATTACTTGCTCATCCCTCAATACTTGAGACATTGATAAAGAGTTGCCGTTTATATGGGAGATGAAAGGAGACTAAAGAAGGTGGGAAGTGACCTCTAATGCCAGGAGGCCAGTGGTGGTTTTAAAATGGTCCATAACAAAGGACGGATTGTGAGTGCACTCGTGTCTGTCTCTAGGAGGGAATTGTACCCTTACACAGCTGCAGCACCCTTCTCCTTCTTCTCTCCATCCTCATGCCAAGTGAGACGCTCTTCGTAGAAAGCAATGACGATCTGGGGACACTTGTGATTGGCCTCTTTCGCAAGCACAAGGTCCGCCTCGTCCGAGTCTTTCCTGTGGAGACAGAGCGAGCTTATTTTAGACTCACTGGGCAAATCTAGCTCCTGTGTTAGTTATTTGCCAGTACAAGCTATATCACACACATTTATTGTTTTATCGTAAAGAGAATAAATGTAGACAAGTAACAAAAATCTAATTTAAAAATGACCAAAACAATGCACAACATATAGCCAAAAGTATGTGGACACCTGACCATCACCCATATGTGCTTGCTGAACATGCTATTCCAGATTTAGTCCCGCTTTGCTGTTATAATAACCTCCACTCTTCTGGGAAGGCTTTCCACTAGATTTTGGAGTGTGGCTATGGGCATTTGTGCTCATTCAGCCGCACGAGCCTGGGGTGCAATCTGCGTTCCAGTTCATCCCAAAGGTGTTCAGCGGGGGTTGAGGTACCAGCCAGTATCAGTTCTTCCACTCTAACCTCAGGCCCCTTATTTCCATTGAAGTGAAATTTCAGTGCTAGAGCGTATAAAGACATCCTATACAACTGTGTGCTTTGCAAATTTGTGGCAACAACAACATATGGGTGCGGTGGTCATGTGTCCACAAACATTTGGCCATGTAGTGTATTTCGCGGTCCTGTAGAACACAACCTGTGTGAGAGAGCTGTACCAGTGGAATTAGAAGTGAAATAAAAACTATGCAAGCCAAAAAAAGTAGCCTTTATAGAAGGAGATTTAAAAATCAAGTTTTGTCTACTATGAGAGATAAAAATAAGGATATGCTACTGTAATTACAGAATGCAGGAAATGGCCAATAACCAGTTATACACACCAGGGTGCTTGGGATTGCTAGGAATACGCCCATATTTTCAGATTTGACAATTAGAGTCTTAAAATTGAGAGTACTAAATAACACATTTGAGTATTAACAGTAATGACAATCACAAGTGCTGCACAACTAGCACAGGAATCTGCAAGGTGTGACTCTTTAAATCATAAAGACATAGAAACTTCCATCAACATATAACGGCAAATGTGTTCACACAATATTTTTAGCCCAATGTGAAATTCTTTCAGCTCAAAGAAACAAAGATTTTATCTTGAAGTTCATGCAAACAGAGATGCTTCTTGTCCCATCTTATAGTGGTGTCTAATGAGCAAGGAAACAGCTTATCTGGGTTTGCTGCTCACTGCCTGTATGCACAAACCCAGCTGTGTAGAAGTACAGTAGGAGACAGTTAGCTAGTTAAGCTCTCTGTCTTGCAAAATGAATGAAAATGGGAAAAAAACATTTAAACCTGGAATGTGCATGCCAGCTATATAGAGTATAAACTGCCTATAATACTGCACATCACAGTGTGCACACTGCAGCGAATAGGTTTAGAGGTTTAATCTGCAATAGTGACACGTCATTTTTCATGTTTGTGTGTAGGCAGGAGTTTGAATATTTAAACATTATTCAAATAATACCGTGACAACTCAGAATAGTAAACTGTGCCAAACACCCATCCCTAGTTATTGTATAACTAATACACAGTTAGGTCCAGAAGTATTTGGACAATGAGTTTTTTTGTCAGCTGTTCAACTGGAGCTACCAATATGAGGTCCAAGGAGATCTCAATGCAAGTGAAGGTGGTCATCATTAGGCATAAATCTATAAGAGAGGCAGCAAAAACCATAGCTGTGGCCAAATCAACAGTTGGGTACATTCTTAAAAAGAAAGAAAGCACTGGTGAGTTCAACAGCACTGAAAGGCCTGGAAGACCACGGAAGACAATTAAGGTGGAATCGTAGAATCCTTTCCTTGGTGAAAAAAAAAAAACCCTTCACAACATCAACAGAAGTCAAGAATACTCTGGAGAAGGTAGGCGCATCATTGTCAACTATCTACAATCAAGAGATGCCTTCATGAATGTAAATACAGAGGGCTTACAGCAAGGTGCAAACCACTGGTAACATTCAAGAACAGGAAACCCAGATTAGACTTTGCCAGAAAACATTTAAAAAATGATGGGAAGAGAAAAGTATGACGAAAGAAAGGAACAGCTCATGATCCAAAGTATACAACATCATGTGTCAAACAGGGTGGAGGCAGTGTTATGGCATGGGCATGTATGGCTGCCAATGGAACGGGCTCACTGGTGTTTATTGATGATGTGAC
>CM074960.1:19040581-19063405 GCA_037577455.1 Pangasius macronema
AAGATCTTTGTGGGTGGCATTAAGGAGGATACAGAAGAGAGCCACCTGCGAGACTACTTCCAGGAATTTGGAAAGATCGAAGCGATTGAAATAATGATCGATCATAAGACTGGCAACAAAAGAGGCTTTGCGTTTGTCACGTTCGATGATCATGATGCTGTGGACCGTATCGTTAGTAAGTATCTCATGTACGGGTTGGTTTGTTGTAAGTCTTGGCAGCTGAGACTTTGGCTTAATGTGCTGTTTTTTTTCTCCTCCTAGTTCAAAAGTACCACACAATAAATGGCCATAATTCAGAAGTGAGGAAGGCTCTTTCTAAACAAGAGATGCAGAATTCATCGATGAACATGAGAGGTAAGACGTGGTCTCCAGTTGCAAGTCTTGTAAGTACACAAACCGTTTATATAAATTAAAGAAACCATTTCCTCTGCGGCTTTGTATAGGGCGTGGAGGTGGAAACTTCGGTGGTCGATATGGCGACAATGACTTTGGAGGAGGCAGAGATGGATTCAGAGATGGATTCAGAGGTACATGTTACAACTACAGAACTACAATCTGAGCTTTTGGTTTGTTTTTGTGTCTGATGGTAAAATGTGCTTGTGTTCTATTAATTCATGCACATTGATTGCTGCATTTTAAAGCAAGGTGCATGACTTTACTGTAGTCTAAGCAAACCAAATAGTTAACTTCCTCAGCCCTGCATGAGTAGGTTTGGGGCTATGGGGGAAGACCAATGATCTGTCCATAAGTACTGTATTGGTAATAAGGTGTAACCCCAATTTAGACCGATCCTAATGCTTTTACTGTGTGGTCAGGAGGCAGAGGAGGCAGTGGAGGATATGGAGGTGGAGATGGCTACAACAATGGATTTGGAGGAGATGGTATGTGACTTTGTCTATGTTGTTTTCTGGGAGCTGGCCAGGGGGTGTGTGTGTTTGTGTGTGTGTATGTTGCTTCAGTGTCATTTATGCATAGTTTATTAGGGTGTTTTGTCCATTAAATATTTACTTTATAGTAACTGAAGTGCATTGGTCATTTTTGCAGCCGTTTTGTCAGTTTCAGCTCCAAAATCTAATTGTATATTCACTTGTATAAGACTTGTATAAGAATGGTCAAATCTCAAGCTTTCTAGAAATTGCATTGAAGTGACAGGTTCTTAGCTGAATGATCTCTGAAAATGGTAAAGGTTCATGCAGAACACTTCTCTAACTTATTATAATAAATGTTGTAAATATTTTTATTGGTTATGTAGTAATTCTGCTGTTACTGATCATTAAAATGCACGAAAGATCTGGTATAGCTTACAGAATCTGGAATATTAATCAAACTGTGTTACACAGGTGGCTATGGTGGTGGCGGTCCTGGCTACGGAGGCAGCCGTGGTGGAGGATATGGGGGCGGAGGACCAGGCTACGGTGGCTACGGTGGTGGCGGATATGGTGGTGGAGGATACGGTGGCGGTGGCAACAACTATGACAATTATAACAACGGCAATGGAAACTTTGGAGGTGGTGAGTTTATGCTTTTAGTATTCGGGGCTCTTTTTTAAAATCTGATTGGAATGTCTGATTCTGTCCCATTTCCCTGATTGTGAATTCTTGTCGTATGCACAGGTAACTTTGGAGGTGGAGGCGGCGGTGGTGGTGGCGGCGGCGGCGGTGCTGGTGGTGGCGGCAACTACAGTGACTTTGGAAGCTACAACAGCCAGCAGTCAAATTATGGCCCCATGAAAGGAAACTTTGGAGGAGGTGGCAGAAATAGCGGCCCATATGGTGGTGAGTTTTGTGCTAAACTACATGTGAGAAATTTAAGAATTCTTGAGCTAACCTTATTCTATTCCTTTAGGTGGATATGGGGGTAGCTCAGGAGGAGGTGGAGGATATGGTGGTGGCTCTGGTGGTAGACGCTATTAAGTTCTTTAAAGGTTTGTATCTTGCATGTTTTTATAATCGTGATTTGTATTTTGAGATGTCAATTAGGCAAAAGTGTCTTCTACTGGATGACAAATATTTGTACAAAAATCTATGGAAGCCTCAGAGGCAGTGTGTAGCTTAACGTTGTTGTTCATATTCAACAGGACTCAGTACTTAAGAGAGGAGACAGGAGAGCAAGTGGAATGACAGGGCAGCGGCAGGTTTACTCCCTAGATCTGCTCAGCCGTTCAGAAGAGCTGTACAGTAGCGCTGTCACGAGAGGGACTTTTCTTTGTGTATGGTTGTGATGTCAGGCTTTTTATATTTTTCTTTATGGGATGCATTCCATATGAAGCTTTGTGTAGAATTACTTTAAACCAGGGTCCTAATTGTGTAACACCAACAAAATCAAGAAATAAAGCAAAATCCAGTTTTTATTAAGTGTACTGTTGTAGTCACTGGGGGTTATTGGGGGCTTGAGTTGTATAGTCAGGCATAGCATTGTGGAGAAGACTTGCTGGCTATACATCTCAAGTGGTGGTTTTGCCATAATGCCAGAACTCTTTTGACACACAGCCCAGGCAGGGGAAACTTGCAGACTATTAAAAAAGGGAAATGTTTTGCAGCAGTGTTGAAATGCAAGATTTCTGCCAAGCTTTCTGTAGAACAAACGTTGGCCACCTGCTGGTTAGATTGGCAAAGACGAAGAAAGTTAGCTTGTATGACTACCATGACTAGCCATGGAAGCAAGCTGAGAGAGGAGTAGGAAGACCTTCGCCATCAGAAGAATCAGGGAGCGTTTGAGTACAGGTCGTCTCTGAAAGACTAGGAGAGAGCAACAGAATGGCTTTATTGCCACCAGTAGGTAAGAACAGACTTCTCCATTACCACTGGACACAACTTATTTTATATTCATTGTAGATGCAGTACAGTATTCTGAACTTTGCATTCAGTGTCCTAATGTTAAAAAAAAAACAGGAAAGTAACTACAGCGAGAAGAACGAAATGGTACAAACATACATTGCTTAACATTGTAACGATTCTGTCCCTTCAGATTAATGCATGCAGTGTTCTTGTCTGTGTATTGATTGGCAGTTTTTTTGGTCTGCCTTCTAGGAATATGATGCAAAGCATTGATCCTGAATGGATGATTTTTGCCTGTTTTCTTCAGGCACTGTGAAGGTAATTCTTTTCCTCCATTGTGATTGAGATTGTGCTTGAGATGTAAAAAATTACATGCTGATGTTTTATTGTCTTTTCTGTTTTAGGACCAAAGAGATGACGTGGGAATAAACTTTTTACTATGTAACTAACTGGTTTTTACTGTGTAAATAAAGCTTTTAAAGTGGCGAAACATGATTCCTGTGAGTTAATGCTTAATCATATGTACATAGTATCATGAGAGTTGGACCACTTTATTTTTGTTAAGGAAAGTAGCCAGGATGTTGTGTAGTCTTTGGCTGTGGCCCTGAGGATATTTTTGGGTTTGCTACATTAATGGCCCATAAAAACATATTTGTAGCATGTTTTTGGGGCATCCAACTTTTAACCATGCACTTCATTGTAGGACCCTCATTTATTCCCCATCCAGCGAGTTGTTTCGTTGCAGGAGGTAAAGGTTACCATCATTACTTTGTTGGAGCGAATAGTCCTCCAGAGAATACGGGTGTCCTTCCTCATCCCGTAACTGGGAGAATACTTTAGCGTAAAGCTCGGAGAGATGACACTTCAACATGGTGAGATTTTGTTGGAACTCTAGCCTCTCTCGTGTTAGATGTTCCCTGCGGGCCCTCAGCTGACCCAGCTCATGCTCCAGGTGCACGATGTTTTCCAGCTTCCTCTTCCGGCAGTTCTGCGCCGCCACCTTATTCTTGCCGCGGCGGCGGATGTCACGCACAAGTGTGAGCTGGGCATCGCTTAGGGCATGTCTGCTCAATAGCTCGTTGAAGTCATCTACGGGCAGATTGACTATCTTTTCAAGCGGAAAAGGGATTTGCAGTGCAACTGCTCTCCGCTCGTCCCTGGTGAGGGGGCCAGAGACACCAACCTCTTTTGTTTTGGAGTGTGGTGACTGGAAAGAGACTGCTCTTGCTGTGCTTGTGTGGTTTGCATGTGGATCATGCACAGTAGCAGGAAAAAGCTGCTGTTTCATGGCTGTTGTGTGTTGATGTGAATGAGGCACATGCTGCTGGCCATATTGTGGGTTTGGTGCAACTGGAAAGTAGGAATGTCCGGAGTAGGTGCCAAACGTGTGTGAATAATCCACAGGAGCATTTATGTTTGGTCTCATGTGACATGGGTCCCCAGTGCAGTCTGTGTCACCATTAGTATAGCCGTCTCGGGGTAAATATGTAAGTGCCCCATGGACTTCGTTCTCAGGTGAGGCAAGTGGTGGGCTTGAACCCAAAGAAAGACCAGAATCTGACTCAAGATCATCTGGGTGTCCGTTGCAGTTTTTCCCCTGTCCCTGATTGGTGTTTGTCATGTTCATGGGATCCAAGAGGCTCATGAGTGGGGGTTGAAGAGGTGGTGCATTTGGTGGTAATCTGGTACCCTGGCACCCGCCGTGTCCATAGTGTATCTCCATGTTTGGGTTCAAGCGTTGATACGGGGATATTGCATCAGCATACCCAGCTTCAAAAGCAGCAGCAGGGCTTGCCTGACAGGTGAGTGGGTTAGGTTCTGCCAGGTTCATCCCACAACTCCCATAATGCACCATTGGCTCCATGGAGATGTATGGACCAGCCTCAAATGGATTCTCATTGGGGACCTCAAATTCCTACAACACAACAACAAAATGTTTAATTGCTCGTGTCCTTAGTCTGGCAGTTTCACCTACTTAGCGTTAATCTCTTGATTGCATCTTATATCTATATTTGCATATCAAAGTCCTTGTTATTCAGCTTTTCGTTGTGGACTACAAGGGGATGGAGCTTAGACCGAAGGGGCCTTTTCAGAAGTCGCCTACAGGTTACAGATCACAACATCAGCCCACCTGCACGAATGTGCCACCCGTAGCTTATGCAGGGCTCACTTAGGTCCGCTCAGGTTTCGGATAGAAACAGATGGCCATTGTGCTGCGCAGGGGGCTGCTGGCAACCTACTGCACTCACCCTCGTTCTATCTGTCTTTATCCTTGCGTCACTCAATTGGCCTATTGTTGCACATCTTAACGGAATCGCTGCATTTAGGAGGAATTCAGCTTTAGCTAAATGTTACAGGGCTTGATTTTTCATTAAGATAGGTCTTTTTTAATGGGATTAAGAAGTGTTCTTCTATCAGGAACTGATACAAAATGGTCATTTTGATAGACGTGGACAGTCCCTGGTCTTTTTTTCTGACCTTTCTCACAAAACCAATAAAAACCCAAACAGAAACTTAATGCCTTAAACTGACCTGCAGTTCTGTGATTGCCATTAGTTCCTGCCAGGTCCAGTCCATCTCTGATTGTTGAGGAGAATAATTGGCCCAGACCCTGCCACTCGCACTGAATCTGTGAGTGCTAGACATCGACACTCCCCCATGAAGTCTGTTAGATTTTACTGGTCCCTAAGGACACAAACGCACGGGGGAAAAAAGACGATTACCATTTAAACATCAACACACACACAAGATTCTTATTAGCAGGTTAATAAACATATTCCACTGGGTCATGCCTGCATGATCCGTTACATCCTTTGCACTGAACAGTAAAGTGATTATCATGATAATCATCAGATTATGCCATTAAGGACTGATTTAATTAATATAATGACTCACCTCACAACTGAAACTAAAGGGAAGAGCGCTGTTTATGGTTGAACACATTCAGGAAAGGACCCAGATGCAATGTCCAACTCTGGAATATATAATCAGCATACAGCAGTTCAGTTGTGTGAAAGACAGTATTACCACAAAGATTTGAAAAATATTAATAAATTACTGTATATTAATTTCTTATATAAGTTTCTATACTAAATTATTGTTAAAGTATATTTGCCAAATACCTAAGAATTTCAATGTTTTTCTTTTTTTTTTTGAGGAGTGTGTATTTACAGCACATACAACAAGACATAAATGCAATATTATATGCACAATAATGTAATCCTGGGTCCATGCACTCATTTGAAAGTTTTTTTCCCTGAAGTGCATCACAAATATTATTTATCTATTGTTGCATTGTTGCTGCATGATATTCAGTCCAATCTTCACAAAGTGATATCTAAAGTATGTTTCCCAGTCAGCTTTAGGAACCCAGGAAACTGCAGCTCATAAACACTTGCAACAAAAAACTTAGTTGATTGGATAGTTACTTTTCCAATACTAGGAAACTGGGTAGTCCAAATATAACATGCTATGTGATATTCAGTGCGATCACAAAGAAACGTAAATTACACTTCTCATACACTATTACAGCAAAAGAAATGTTCACTGCTTCTTTGGATGGTTAAGAGTTCTGATATGGAAAAACTCAAATGAAGGGTTCAACAGCTTCCAGAGGAACGACTGAATATTGAACCATTTTCTAGCAAAATGGATAATATTTAATAGACATAATAAATTATGATGAACCATTTTGGTGAATTCATTAAAATGGTTATTGTAATTCACACAGGATGTTCTTAGTTTTAGGTTCAAGTTCTTTATTTGTCACCTACAGAAATTTATACAGTGTATAATTCTTCCAGTGAAGTTCTTAACTGCAAGTTCCTGAACTGTGCAAACAGTACGAAGAGCAAAGACACACAAGGCACGTTAGACATAATGTGCAACACAGTGCAGGAAAAATAACAATAAATATCTTTGTACAGAATGCATGTTGCAATAATAAGACCCCTTGAGCATTTTAAGGGCTATTTAAATAATTAAGGTTTCTTCACTTCTTAAATAGTTCCACTTACATTTCCCCCTGAGGAAAAACCAAAGAAACCTTTAGGGTTCTAGATTAACCTTTTTTTTCCCTAGAGGTCTGTACAGATTATATGCTGTCATTAATCCGTTTTATGACTATTTTGAACTCGGAACAATTCTACGTGCTGTGAAACAGTAACAGGGGTTTTTCCCATTGTATCTTACTCGCATTAGTAAGCATTAGTTTAAAAAAAAGATGATCTGACTCCATGGAAAGCATCATGGAGTGTATATAAAATGTTTTGTTTTAAATATTGACATTGACAATTCTTTATAAATTGTTTTTTAAAAAATAATATTGCAAACACTTACAGTAAGTATAGTTATGACTGTAACTTCTTTAACTATAAGCTTTAATTAACTCAGTATGGAAGGCTTGCACTAGTAGTTTCCTTTTTAGTATTGTGTTTAATTGTAGCTTCATCATTTAGTTAGAATTTTTTGCAAAGAGAATTCAGCTCTTGGACTTAGTAGTAATGTTTTTCTTCTATTTTCCCTGCATATTTTCTTATCATGTGCAGTAATTTGAAGAAGTATTTAAAAAGCATTTGTCAGACATTTCTCTGTAAAAAGATAGGGGGGAAATAGTCAATATGTTGTATATTGTACCTCAAAACGGGACGCAAGACAAATATAAAGACACTATATGCAAATGTAAGAAATTTAAATTCAGCTCCAAAATTGGATATATCAGTGGCTCTTCCAACATTCTCTAAACGTCAAAGCGTGCAGAGTTCCGTTGCGTTTTATTTGGCCTATCAGCTAAGCTTTTGAGGAGTAATGTCAAAACCTGATAAGACAATCTTTTGGGAACCAGGCTGCTGTACTGAAACGCTAGCATGGGGCCTAACCACAGAGTTACAGGAAAATTATTTAAAAGCATGTTGACAGGATAATATAATATTATTATATCTGAGATTCCAGAAGATCTTTGCATTATTTTTTTGGTCAAACATTGAGTCAGAATTTGTAACATTATAAAATGAGAAGCGGCTGCAAACAAGAGCACAGTGTAATACTGTAATACTGTAAATGTAAAACTGTTAAGGGTCATAACTGATGGTGTAATACCAAAATGCAACAAAGATCTTCTTTCTCTTATGTTGAATATAGTAAAACTGAAAGTGTTACATCCTGCATTTAGCATCTTGTCTGTAGCATTTCCTTTGCCCGCTTCGCCAAAGTTTGATCGTACGCCTGTCACAGAGTAGCCCTGTTTCAACATCATTGTGATCCTGATCACAAACACATATACACTAGCTACAAACTGCTCGTAAATGTCTAAAAGTCTCAACAAGTACAGATGAGGAAGTTTAGTAATAACAGAAAGTGTACATTATAAGTCATGATCTCATTCAGTAGCACTTATAAATGCCTATTCTCCAGAAAAGGAATTATTTCATACACTATCAAATTCAAATTTTCTAGATTATACATATTTTGAAGAAATTATATACTCTATATGATGGACGTACCCATTCCAAATATTTTCCAGCAAAGTCCGAGGTACTAAATGTGTTATATATTATATATTGTGTTCAGATATCCCATAATTTCACTTTGCAAAATGTAACATAAAACAAAGAATAGTTCCAGAAACATGTCCATCCATTAATCAACTAAAAAAACACAGACAAAGTAAATATACAGCATGGCATAAGCCCAGATGAAAAAGATGAACATGTCTATTTGCATGGTAACTTCAAACAGTAAGACATGACACACTGGTTAAAAAGTGTGTGTAAGAGTTCATTAAAACATGTACATCACGACAGAATATGGCCTCTGTATGCATATCATTTAAACTAGAGTGAAGAGGTAACATACCTTAGCAGCATTTCTTTGGACCCATGAGTTCAGGTAAAATATCTCGAGCTATCATATTATCCTGCGAGCCAAAATGTTGAACCTGAAGTTCAGCCGAAGTTCAGAGCTTCACAAATCAGTCATTAATTGTTTGGTATTAATTTTTTAACTGATAGCTCTGAAGTTGAGAAGTACATGTGAGCGACCTCTGTCTGTCTGTCTCTCTCTCTCTCTCTCTCTCTCTCTCTCTCTCTCTCTCTCTGTTTCACTCTCACTCTCTTTCTCTCTCTTCTGCTTTGGCTGTTACTTGCATAAATGGGATGGGTCTGTGAGTGATGTAAGCAGCTTTCCTGTAAAGCTCCCACACAGTTTTGCCCTCTTCATGTCCTTAGTGCAACTCTCACACTTTGACCTCCTAAATTTATGTTTCCCACAAAACAACCACAAACAGTTATGTCACGAATGCAAGAGTCCATCGCTAGCCACCCTGCAACCCCCCAACCCCCACCCGCTCCCATTTCCCTATCCAAAATAAAGACTCTGGGTCATCTAAACCCTCATGATGGTGATTAATTGGCACGTGATCACCAACTTTTTAGATATATTACATGTGCTTTGAGGTGAGGTGAGGGAAGAGGGAGGGGGATCAAAAATGAAGCTTACCTAAAGTAATGCTGTGAAGAAAAGCCACCAAGCCATCAAGAGGGGATGTGGTTAGGGAACGGAGAACACATGCTGAAGCACCTGGAACTAAATCTGGCGCTGCTGTGAGGACCTGTGTGAAGAAGGGGTAAGATGGAGTGAAGGGGAGGGGGGGGCAGCTTTCTGACTTGGTTTAGTACGGATGGAATGTACACCTCTGACAGGTAAGAAAGGCCACATTGTTCCTATATCTGGCAGCCATGAAGGGAGAGAAAGTGGAGGTGGAGGGACCGAGAGCATGTCTTTACATAGCTAGTGACCGTCTGAGTCCTTGGCCTCTTCTCACAGTGCCAAGTACGCAAGCTTGAACTAATTGTTTCGCTAAAAAAAAAAAAAATCACAGCTTGGTAGATTAGGATGAGATTTGAGATTTGCGATTCACGATCGTTCATCTGAAAGGATAAATTTCATTTGACCAGTGCCACTGAGCCGTTTGCCTTATCGTGTTACAGACCTCTCAATAACACTGTGGACAGAGACAGCTGTATTACACCACTTAAGAGCATTCAGGTGTGCTGCCATCCGCAATCATTAGCTACACACAAAGGTGTCTGTTTATGCCAAAGACTGCTCATGTAGCTGAAGTGGAACTTAAATAGGGTAAGGGAGGCAGCAGCCAATTGGTTTGTTACTTCATCTAACATTGCACTGCCATTAGAGACTGCTAAGCTCAGAACAGGCACTCTGTCCAAGTTCACAGCAGGCCCATGATATTAATATTAATATAACAAAGACCTTGAATACAATATAAAAGAATCCAGGAAGTGATGAAAGCGGATGTAGTAATAAGTCTTTTAAAGAGTGGCATCAAAAGTAAATCGACAGTCAGGGATTTTAGTACAGCAACATGGAAGCTTTGAGACTAAAATGATTGAAAAGTTAAAAGCAGGAACTATACGAGTTATACGAGATCATTACTAATGTTAATAAACAGCAGTGTGTGACCTCAAACTGAAACTGACGGCTTTAACTGTGCTTTAACTCGCTTTAATGTCATTGTTTCATTTTGAATCCTGAGTGCTGCAGAAGCAGTGTTTCTCTGTTTAATTACTCATAGGTGTTGAATAGGACATGTCATGAAGTGGGAAATAAAAGATGACAGGGTGTGCTGTTCCAGGAAAATTATCAGTGACGGGGAGGTGTTACGCTGCTTCCACTCCTAAGTTGATTATTTTCCCATAACAGCACATCATGGTGTTAAGCGTTTTATTCCTCTTATACTACAGCAGTTTCCCTTTGATTACGATTTTGTATTTATTTTAAAAATCATTCTTTTTATTTGTTTATAGTTATATTTAACATTTTGGCAAAATAAATGAGTGATTAGAATTATATGAGTAGCTATATTTATGTCAAGAAAGTCAGGTGGGTGTTATTGTCATTCATCTATATATTTTGTATACATTGGAATGAAATGTCATTTCTTAGTAGAAAACTACTTGAGTACTTAACAAATGACTCTCTCTCTCTCTCTCTCTCTCTCTCTCTCTCTCTCTCTCTCTCTATTTTTAACATGTCTACAATTGACACGATTAATAATATATACAGGAAGGTAACATTAGCTGGCTAGCTAATGTAGCCAAATGCTGTTGGGGTTTCATTACCTTGCTAGGTTTGTTAGCTAGCTAGCTCATGTTCATTTATACGTGTCTCTAGCTACATTGTTAGCTAGCTATCAAAGATGCCCCTTACATATTATCTTGAGTGTTACCTGTAGGCTGTAGCAGTTGTTTAGCAATGAAATTGAAATCTTACATTTAATACACAGCTTTCCTGCTGTAAGATATAAAAATATCTAGCTAGCTAGCTCATCTAGCTCACTCAGCTAGCCAATGGCTTATCTGTAAATGTTTCTGCAGGTTGGATGTTGAGCTGTGAAATGCTGATGTCTCCACAGGTTTTAGCTCATATCATTTGCTGATCCTGCTTCCTTTGAAGAATTTTGAAGAACCTGCTCAGTTGGACCAGGGCAGCTCATCTGGCTCCACTGGCTCCGACATTGCTGCAAAGCACTTGGCGCCTGAAGTTTACACTTTCATCAGGAAACTGTATTATTTGTGATTGGGAAATTGAATTATTTACAATTTGTAGATGCTGTCTTTTAATTGGCTTAAAGTCTTCTGGGGGTTTGAACGCGTTGTTATTTTTTAATCAAAATTAAATGTAGCACTGTTGAACATTTTACAAATTTCAGTATGATTTAATTATACTACAAAGAAGTACCATTATGCTGAACCGTGTAGTCAAGTACTGTAATGAGAATGCGTGTAGATTGTTGCTTTCCACCCCTGATCATAGGGCAATATCAAGATACAAGAGCGTCATTTGACGAAACAAATAAATACAAAAAAAAAAAAATAAAAAAATCAAGGGCAAATTGTGTGTTTCACTGTTTGCAAATAAATTCTCTACTATTTTGGAAAATGAGGTTTCTAAAATGTGTAAGCTTCGAGAATTGGTGGGGGTGGATAAATTCGATACCATAAATCTGAGACCGAAATAACTTTTACAAATCTCTTATTGTGGCCTTAAAGCACCGCAGTGATGGATGTAGGTGGCTGACATCGTTCACAGGAGTGCGTGCCTGCCAGTAATCAGAGAGATGGGACTTCCCGAGGCCCGATTCCTAGCACCCACCCACCCTATTCACCCACCTACAAACACACACATAAAGCCAGCTCGCTATTACAGCGACCACAGTGGTTTGGGATTCGGCTCATTCCAAGCTAAACACCCACTCTGGCTTACTTTAGGTCACGGGGTATCCTGCCTTGTTTTGTTATTTTTTCTGCCCTCATTTTATATATATAAATAAACATATAACATTCATTATACTACATTATAACTATGTACTGTACCATACATGTGTTTATATTCTCCTCCACAAATGACCATCTCCTGCTGCACCCCTGTGGCCTCATACTTCGCTTGCTTCTCTTATCCTTTGCATTGTACAACCCAGCGCTGACCACGGGAATTCACACATCCTCGCAGTGACCCCGCAAAACTATTCCTCATCCCTCCATGCAAATCGTATTAACAATCCCACATTTTATGTATGTTGTGTAATGGTGTTGTGTGTACCTAAATACGTGCGGCCTGAGAGAGAATTTCACAAATAGATGTGATCGAACGTGCTGCTTTTTCGAATGCATGGAAAAAACCTTCTGAGCTAATTACAATGAGAGCATTTGTTTCCTTGGTTTGTGGTCATGTTGGGAAAGTTCATCCTAGCCTTCTGCTGGGAAAAATGGAAAATATGTGCATGTGTGTTCAAGTTTATTTCATTTATTTCCTAGGCAATAATAATTCAGAATGTAAGATAATACGTGTAATACGACAACGTTTCCACCGCCATTCAATCTCCCATATTTCATGGCTTGCCTTTTTATCCATACGATACTTCATTTCTCATGGAAAAGCACGCCTGAGTTGTGTGTATGTGTTTACAGTGATTCTATTCCCATGTACAGTTTAGGTTTGAGCAGAGGTGCTAAAAATAGCAAAAGGGCAATTACTCAATCTAAATAATAACTCTGGTAAAAGTTGAAGTATAGCTTCTCAAGTTAAAACTGAAAAGAATCAAATCCTAAATTTACTTTATGTAAGTATGAAAGTAAAATTACACAAAGGAAAACATGCCTGAAAACACGCTGATTTTAGTTACTGATGGTAAATTATTGCCAGTTTCAACAAGGAACCATGAATAACTCCAGCTCGTGGCCATAGATTTTGATGGGGCAGGACGTCATTAATAATAACAACATAGCCCCCCCCAAAAAGTCGAGAACTTATCACACATGACTAATGCTCTAGGCTACTATCCAGTGAATTTTTAGCGTAGCCCTGTAATAGGCAGTTGAGAGTTGACAACATACAGTAAATCCACCCTACAGTCTAGCAGCTATTCTGAGCAATTTTAGATGTACCTTTGCTCAGGTGTGTTTGCCAGGTTTCAACAAAATTTTCAGCCCAACTACATCGCAAAAAAACACACAAAGGACCTGAAACCAGCTAAAAAAAAATTGGGCACTGGAAAAGCGACACACATTTTACTTCTCTTTCTCAGCCTTTTCTTGGGAAACTAGGTCACTGTGGTGCACACACATTTCAGATGTATGGACATTATCCATAGTCCCCATTCCCCTATTCCAAACTTTGCAATATATTTTACAATAGAAATGGTTTTGTACATCAAGGATTCATTCTGTCTGCACTTACACTTTGCCTTTGCTTGCAGAAATGTATTAGATTCAATTCTGATTAGATTTATTGCTGTAAAATGATATCTTGATAAGTATCTTTAATCGAGTCGAATCTGGCAACCCTGTCATTAACATTCCTGTCCACTGTTCCTTCTCTACTGAAAATGTTCATAAAGCGAGCATGGGGCAGCGTGATTCCTGCCCCGGTGGGCTTCTATTAGCACTTGGTGCAATTCCCATCTTTTACTACTAGGGGCTCCACGATTGATCTAGAACATCTAGAAAGGCAAGCAAATCAATGCAAGATCGACTCATATCTGAAAAAATAGCAATAATTTGTAAAATCGTTACTCGCTATCTTCCTTTGTCTGATTAGCGAACTGACAACATGGCTAGGACTTTGTAAAGTCCAGTGCAGTTCAGGTTACATAAAATTCCTTGCTTAAAGGTCCGGATAAGAAACTAACATGACTGAATGTGAAAAATGACATTATAATGCTTAATCGTTAATGATTTATTTATGGCTGTAAAATATCACGATCACGTTTGACTAGCGCCATGGACTCTGAACAGATAAGACATATGAAACTCACTATTTTCTGACTGTTGAATGCCACTAGCTCTGCCACTAGTCTCTGGTCTGATGAGCTGCCTTCAGCTAAATAATTTTCATAAATGCATGTGATTGTATAAGACACATCAGAGGATCTGCTACAGAAACCTCATTGGTTCGGACTGCTGTCCACCAGTTGAGGTCTCCTGATGTAGATAATTAAAAGTTTTTTTTTTCTTTTGAAATGTAAAAGTCGAAAGTATTAGGTGCTAGAAAAACTAAAGTGAATGACAGATACTTTAAAATACAGACTTAAGTACAGTGACAGTAATTTTACTGTTTCTTTGAACTTTTGGGGTTGAATACACCTTGTATGGTATTGTGCACATCACTGTGCAGCAGTGCATGCTGGGATGGACAGAGTGGCCGAGTGATAGTATGGGCAGCTCTTCTCTCCCCCTTCTCAAGCCAGAAACCACAGCAGTTAGCTCGAGCACCTAGTAAAGCCCTTATCAGCACTCGGCAGAGCTTCCGCCACTCAACATCCCCCTTTCCTCTGTCTTCTCTCCCTTTACTGCCACCCACACACACACACACACACACACACACACACATACGCATGCAGACACACAAACAGGACAAGTTCCCTCACCTTCACAACTTTAGTTAGTCACCACGTTATGAAGAAGTCTCACTGGACATACAGTGGTGTGCACGAAGAGATAAAGATGAGCCATTTCGAAAGGTCTTCGACTATCAGTTCATTTTATCTTGAGTCCTATTGAGACATCGCTACTGTACGCAATAAGTCTGTGGGTACAGGTTCCTCCTTTGGTTTAGTAGGTTCAACATTTTTACAGTGAGAAATATTCTTCTGAATATGTGTTCCACTTAACTGCAGGTTTCTTAGAAGCCCAACGGCATCCGCTGACATTTGTATATTTGTGACCCAAGAGTTTCTTTAAAATAATAATAATTAAACAAAGAATTAAAGTGACAGTTTGTGACTTTACAATACAGAGTGATAGTTTGCTAATAAGCTGAAAGAAGGTGGATGGTTTCAGTCACATAATACCACAATTTAGTTTATAGTAATGAAAACAGTATATCACATAAAATTAACAGATTTTTATCAATGAAACATTTGCTTTGTTTAAACAGCAGAAACAAATCCAGAAGCAAACCCATTTGTACTCTTGTTTGCAATCAGAATAGCTATCAAATGCTAAACCTAGACCAAAAGGATAAACACACCATATTAGATGCATTATTAAAAGAATATTATAACATAAAACTTCCTTTAAAAGTGAGGCCATATGTAAAAATCTATCCATTTTATTGTTCATATTAATATTTTAATATTACACAAATTAAGCGTAAATGTCATAGCCATGCTCTATTTTACTCACATTGTTCTCTGCATTTTAATCATTTCACTTCACGTCATCAAGGTTTTAGTCATCGGTCATTAAATGTCACTGCATCGGGACACTCGCATACAATAACCTACAGCCAGTATCTTAACGAAGCTCTGGGCTCTAAATACTTAGTTTTATTCACTTCTACATTATAAAGCTGAACTTACAAAATGGTTAATTTTAGAAAGAAATGTTAATAAGCTTAATTTTAGAAAGAAATGTCAATAAGTAACAAAACATGACTTTAAACTGAAACTGAGAGTGTGCACTTTAGCTCGCTGTCATTGTTTCATTTTGAATCTACTGTACTGCAGAAACAGAAGTGTGTCACTGTCTAATTACTCATGAACATCATATAGGTCATGCCACGAGGTGATAACGAACATTATACCACAGCGCTGTTGAGTTCTTGAATCTGATTGGCCAAAAGGTGTTAACAGAAGTAGTTCCAGCTGCAAGGCAAACCACAGGTTTATATTAATGTGCTCAATTTAATTTGTTATCATTTCTGTAGTAAAAACGCACAGGGATATTTACCAAACCACATTCATCCAGAGCAGCTTCCATTTATCTCCTTTATACAACTGAGAGTTAAGGGCCTTGCTCAAGGGCCCAGCAGCAGCAATTTGGCAGTCCTGGGGTTTGAACACACAACCTTCCAAGCATTGAGCCAACAGCTTAACCACTGAACTACCACTACCCTCAAGGATGAGCCACATAACCTGGCTATAAAAGGGTGACTGTTGATTTTCTATGAGGAGATGTTTACGTAGCATTTGTGGAAGGCGTCTCCAGTTTCAGGGCTTTGTACCAGTCAGAGGTAATGCTGTATGGTATGGAAAAATCTTCAGGATGGAGGGATTTGTGGTTTCTCTGTAACTTATTAACTTCAAGAGAGGCTGATAGTGGAACAGCAGTTTATAGCTGCCATAATATAAGTGATAACAGGAACTAACTTTTTAATTTGTGGATGTTTGACAACATTAAATATAACTATAAACAGATAAAACAGGTCATTCGTTACTAATTTTAAAAAAATGTTAGTGTTGGCAAGTTACTGTGGTATAAGATGAGTAAAGCGCCGGCTGTTATAGGGGAAAGAAAGAAATCACCTTTGGGATGGTAACAGTAACTCCACTATCCTTCGGGACACATCACATCACATCGCTGTCTTATAACAGCACTTCCCAAAGTGTTTTCTTTATTATTTTTAATATTTATTCATCTTTCAGCATGGAACAATTAAGAATATCTACTGCAAATGCAATTTATTCCAACCCGAGGCTCTGTTTATTCCATATGCAAAGAGTTGTTAGGTCACCATTTTGAACCATTTTTGCTTTTGACCCTCTGACCTTTAATGAAAAATAGTTTATCTTTTCACCCGACACATCATGGCATGTCATGTTATATTCTCTAAAACACAAAGTATTATTTCGAAATGCACTTTGTGGTAAACTTGTGAAAACCCAGTGCTATATTGCGAAACATTCTGGCGAGCCACTCTACTGCTGCCAGTAGACTTTGATGAAGAATATCTATACAAAGACCTGTTTAACACAACGTTAAACAGAGCAGTATAGCATAGGAAATGCAGCTCCTGCAACCACTTTACTATATAATTTTCTTAAATGTGGAAACAGAGCATGAGACCAATTCAACAGGGATTGCTTGACATGACAAATAACCTACCACAGGTCTGTAAACAGATCTTGAGTGTAGTGTTTGTAACCAAAAGGGCTGAGCATGGAGTGAAAGATCTCTGATGTCAGTGGAGCTGGAGTAGTAAATAGATGTGAAGTGCATGCAGGGAAAATCCCTTTGGAGATTGGTTTTCACAGTGGTGCTTCCCAGAAGAGGTGACCAGCCCGATTATGATGGCTGCCTGTAGGAGGATGTGTTAAATTAAAACAAGATCCTTGTCATTGAGGCCTGTGAATCATTGTAAAAACCACAAATCACTTAATGATGACCCATATTTAGAAAAGTGTTTCATAGGGATACTCACGAGAGAGGAGTTTAGCTGGTGAAAGAGCTATTTCAAGAGTTTGGCCTATAATGTACATTCAGTTACAGTTATATTTATATTCATTTGTTGTAATTACATTAAACATATTGGTGTTGTTATTAATATTAATATTAATATTAAAAGTAAGGAATATTAACATTACTATTAAACGTAAGGAATAAAACACAGCAGGATGCCCAGTTATAGTAAATTAATCAACAATGTGGTGGTGTAATATAGAGTTACTGAAGACACATAGTACTTTTTATCCATTTATAGTTGCATTCAGTGTTATGGATTGACTTATAGATAAGTGTGTCTTGTTTGTATCCGGTGTATTTATATTCTCTGCTGCTGTGACAAAACAATTTCTCTCAGGGATCAATAAAGTATTCTATCTATCTATCTATCTATCTATCTATCTATCTATCTATCTATCTAAGAAAGTTAGTTGCTGTGATCACTTATATAATATAATAAAATATGATACATTATATGGCCAAAAGTATGTGGACACCTGACCATCACACCCATGTGTCTAGAATGCCTTTGCAAGCTGTAGCATTAAGATTTCCCTTCACTAGAGCTAAGAGGCCCAAACCTGTTCCAGCATGACAATGCCCCTGTGCACAAAATGATGTCTATAAAAGTTTGCCAAGTTTGGTGTGGAAGAACTCGAGTGGCCTGCACAGAACCCTGACCTCAACCCCACTGAACACCTTTGGGATGGATTAGAATGACAGCAGCGCACACCAGGCCTTCAGTGCCTGATCTCTTGCACTCTTATCGCTGAGCTAGCACGAATCCCCACAGCCACGTTCCAAAATCTAGTGAAAAGCCTTCCCAGCAGAGTAGAAGCTGTTATAGCAGCAAAGGGAGTATACATGGGCAATATTAATGCCCATGGTTTTAGAAAGGGATGTTCAATGCTTACAACTTACAATACAACTTACAACTTTACCTGATTGTCACAAAGCGCTGACACTGGAGACTCCTTCCAGAACTCCTCACAGAAAACTATCACCATATTAACAATTATACATATGTTTGTTTTATATGTTTTTTGACCTATTTATGTTGTGCATCTGGAATTCAAGTCCCTGTGTAAGTTGTTACTGTAAACATGAGACAGAGCTACTGTCAAGTGACCATACTGTTTGATATAGGGCTATGCTTGGCATGGATGTCTGATAAATCCCAAAATATACAGACATAATAAGGTTTGGATGATGTCATTTTGGGAACATTTGATTATTTTTCTCAACACTTTACTACACTGCAGTGTAATAGTTTGGCAAAAGCTAATGTGCATGTTCAAGTTCAGACAGCATTAAGGAATAATCATTTGTTCCTAAATGCAAGGTTATAGTTTATGTTTAAGTTATAGTTATTTGAAGGTTATAAGTTCTTTTAGCATTAACGTTCTTCAACCAGCACTGAAACTTTTTTTTTAGTTCCATTTGCTACTTTGGCACCCACGTTAAACAAGAATGTGTGATGATACAGGACATTAACAAACCCTGGACTACCACCTCTTCAGTTAAATTGGGGTTAAATTGAGATTTAAAAGTTTCTTTATGGAAGGCATAAATGGGAACATGACTGTTATTACGTGGACTTCTCATCATTTACTAACCAAATATGGGGGAACTCCATTTCCCTGACTACCCAGTGCCCCAGTTTAACCCCTGATAACAATTACAACTGTTAGATATGTAGAGTGATGACAAGAAGAGGCAGCATCCAAATTAAAAACTGGCAAGTAAAAAAAAATCACTTTATCTACATTACCAACCTCGGTGCATGTGCCAATGTCTGTGCAAAAGCCTTCCAGTAAAAACTAAAGTGGTTTGGTCCTTTACTTAGAGCAGCAGGCTTATTTTGTCATGGTCTGTTGGTTTTAAATCCAAAATGACACAATGGAAAATACAATAGGGGCAAGACAGCTTAGAATGAGCAAATAACTCTGGTTAAATTGTCCACATGGTGGGACAGGAAGGGTTCAGGACATGAGTAGCCCACAAAGTGCAAGCACACTGAACTAAATCTGTTATAGATTCATAGATCAGCATGACTGATACAGACATGTGTGCTTCTGAGAATGTCAGCCTTGAATTATACTGCATTTTAAGGAAAACTAAACTTTTAAAGATATAGCCGGAAATGACCAGATCCACTCCTGAGGCCCAGTGGGTGGCAGGAAAATTTTGAGCCTGTCCTGGACAGTTTTGATTCCCCAGAGCCTGGACTCAGTGTCTGTCTACTCAGGGTCTTTGGAATCATCTCCACCAATCCATTTTAACTGTGACCCCTTTGAGCCATGGTTGTGCAGCGTCATATATCCTTGCACAAAAAAAAAAAAAAAATACTCTTGATTTAGCTCAAAGTATCAGATCCTCAAGTTAAACAGATGTGGAGCACAAAGTAACAAAAGAGACATTTTCAGTCTACAGTGATGTGTCTTGTTAAATATGCAAAACAAACTGACATAAAAATAATCTTTTTTTAAAAAAAATAATAATCAGTGCTGGGGTGGTGTGATGTGGCCTGGCAATTTGCCATTTGTGATCTATTACAATTTTTAATTTATTAATGAACAACACATTGTGCTTTTTATCCATTTATAGTTACTTTTAATGTTGTGGAACATCTGTGAGACAAGTTAGCTCATGTTATCACTTGCTGTAGCAGCTATAATCCGTTTCCCCCCTCGCCAGCTTCTCATTTTTTTCTTTCTTGAAATTTACATGACAAAAAGTACAGCTTTTCATTTTACTGAGAAACTGCCCTGAAGTCTGAAAACTTACCTTTACAACGTGCTGACACTGGAGACTCCTTCTTCTTAAGAGAAAACTTCACCATATCAATTATTAGACTTTTTCTATATTAAATAGCAACATGTTTTTTTTTTTAAATCTGCTTATTATTAGGTTTAGATTATGTGAAGCATCCACCATACAAGTCCCTATGAATTAGTGCATTAATATATACCTGTGATTTGCGTCACAGCCAGCACTAATGGCAGAGCTGCTTTTGTAGAAAATTAATCAGCATCTGCTGACCAATCAGGATCCAGAATTCAAAATAAACAAAAAAAGGTACCATTGGATTAATAAATTGCGTTTTATATATATGTATATATGTGTACACACACACACACACACACACACGCACACACACACACACACACACACACACATATATATATTTTATATATATATTATATATTATTATATATTTATATTAACCTGACATCAGATTGAAAATTAATTGTCCCTTTAATCCTAGTCTGTAAATGTTTTGACGTCATGAAGAATGTATTACGGTTTGACCTTTCACCCCATGATGCAGGCGGAAGTAGAAACTACTCACTAACATCGGGAACACGGTTAGCCACCGCTGGAAGGATGGATACGCTAATTTTGGTAACGCACATTTCTTAATCTTACTGACAGCTATCTAATGGAACACGGTTGGAAAGTGACCGCCGTTCGACGTAATTATAGTTTGTAATGTTAGCTCTGAATGAAGACTAGCTAGCTAGCTTTATGTTCCGGTTAGTGCTAGCAGCTGGCTGGCTAATTCTCGTTGAATGAACCTCAAACGACTCTGTTCTCCCTGTGTAGGTGCACTAAGTAGCCCTGGGAATAATGGCTCTCATGCTGTATTTAGGGCACTACAGGTAGAACGAGGAGACATTTTGAGATACAGCCTTCACTTGTCGACGCTTAATGATCATTTGTAAAATGTGCTACTCTTTTTAGCCGTGTAGCTGTGTTCAGTTTAAAATGGTGAATTATTAGATTTAAAGAGCGTCGAAAACTAGCTAGACAATACAGTTAGCCAACTACCTAGAGATTTTTAACTAGCCTAACTGATATTCTACTGTTAACTAGGCTAAATAAAGTGACTACTACATTTTAATGCTGTGGCATTCCTTTAGGAATTGGACCAGAACACATTAAAAAAATAAAAAATAGAGATTAAAAACTTGAAACCTCCCAGAAAACATTTAATTAAGAACAACAAATGGTATTTTTTCCTTAATAAGGATTATTCATTACACCTTTGAGTAGAGGGGATTGTAAAAGTATTAATAAACCATAATATTTATATATCAATGATTCAGTGTAAAATGATCAGCCTTCAAATTTTTCAAAAAGTTGCATATTACAGATGAAAT
Source organism: Pangasius macronema (assembly GCA_037577455.1). Taxonomy (NCBI): domain Eukaryota; kingdom Metazoa; phylum Chordata; class Actinopteri; order Siluriformes; family Pangasiidae; genus Pangasius; species Pangasius macronema. The sequence continues at coordinate 19,062,260 of CM074960.1, forward strand.
AAAATTGATTTTGATTCAAGTTTTTAAATCTTTTTTGGGTAATTCCATGTTTCTGGAGCTCTTAATGACTGAAAACACTCTTGGTTGTACTCTACCCCCTGTGTATGAATCAGAATATAATATTTTGTCTGATATTAGTTCCAGTGACATTTTAATTTCTCATACCCGAGCTCTACGGTGTGAGAGCATCAGAGCTGGCGCTGGATGTGTGCAACCTTTGGCTTTTGGTTTGCTCTAATCATGTACACACTCAGTGATTGTGTCCTGCTTCTGTCGCAGGAGCCCTCGCTGTACACCGTGAAAGCCGTCTTAATTATGGACAACGATGGAGAAAGACTCTACGCCAAGGTGAGAAATTCAGTAACATAACCTCTGACTGTTCCATACTATATACTGTAGCCTAATGGTCTCTGGGTGGTTCAGTATAATACACAGAACCACAACAGTCATGCAGCATGAAAATGACGCTTTTAATTACAAATACACCTCTGAGTATGACTTCGAGCTGCAATTCGACACGTTGCATTTCAGTGTGGGCATTGACGCTGTCACTACTTTCACTTTACGTCACGTTGTCCCTTAATGTAAGTGAAGACTGTAATTAAGAAATAACAGCAATCCCCCTCCTGATCGTTTTTTCACTGAAGAGGTCAACGCAGTGAAGTGTTTGCTTTTCAGTATGGGACGGAATCCTGTCCATAATTATAGCAGCCACATGTCAGGTCTTCATACTCATTTTCATGTCATGATGGGATGTTTTTTTTAATGACGCATTCTTCATCTGAAATCCTTCCAGGTGAAGTTTGTGTAGTGTGTAATCCTAGGCTGTGCTCGGTTGTGTATTGTGCATGACAACAACGCACAAGCAATACAGCTTCGAACACTTGCTATTCTCAGTATAGAGAAGTTTGTTAAAATGATTGCACAGACTTGGTGATCAGCTGTCTCTTCTTTCTTGTAAATTTGTGAATTGGTGAAGATAATACTAGTGTGAAGAATCTGAATCTAATCTCACCCACTAGTAACAAATCTGTGGGTATTTGTGCGTTGTCTGTTATTCTGACTTGTGTCTCTTTCAGTATTACGATGACACGTACCCTACAGTTAAAGAGCAGAAAGCTTTCGAGAAGAACATCTTCAACAAGA
>CM074960.1:19066223-19086681 GCA_037577455.1 Pangasius macronema
GCCACTGACGTAACAGACAGTCACTCAGGTAAAGAGACTTTTCAGCCTTGATTCTCTCTCTCTCTCTCTCTCTCTCTCTCTCGCTCTCTCTCTCTCTCTCTCTCTCTCTCATTCACTCACTCACTCTCACCCCCCTTCTCTCTCTCTCACTCACTCACTCACTCACTCACTCACTCTCACACTCACCCCCCTTCTCTCTCTCTCTCTCTCTCTCTCTCTCCCTCTCTCTCCCTCTCTCTGCTCTCCTGTTGTCTCATTGTAACCAAGACTAACTGTTATTTGCCATGGCTCTGAACCTCTCCACGCGTGTCTCATTTATAACATCAGTCTGCGGTGGTCCGTTTAGCCGCTCTGAGGTTTCCGAGCGTGCGAGCTCCCCCCACGTGTGCCACATGTAAAGCATGATGGCTAATTATTGGCGGCTGTCTGGCAGCAGCGGCTTCCCGTGGCCTGATTGATAGTCTCATTTAAGAGGCCTGTGACAGACTGCCAGCATCCCTCACGCGCCCCTGATTAATGCCGCTCCTCATCCTTTTGCTTTATGGTTATGCTATGCCTCGCCTTTCCTCAAATTAAAATGATTAATTAATTCCTGGATATTTCCCTGTGCACGCATTACTCAGGCATCAGGTTTCGCTTAAATTCATTGTGGGCATGTGTGAGATGGTGTCTGCTTTCTGGAGTAGGTGTTTGTACAAGCTTTGTGTTTAACTGGTGCTCTATACTTAGGTTTTGGCCAGAGGTGACATGAAAAGGTGTTAACAATGATGCTGTAAATAAAACCCAATGCTTTAATGGCACACTATTGAATCAGCAGTGTTAAGAATCAATTAGTAATTTAAGGATGGCACCATAGAGGAGATTCTGATGTCTCTGTGTTTATTGATGAGGATGTAACACACGTATCACATAAAAGATGATTTACTGATTCTGGTGATTAAAAATATTTGTTCCTCTGCACAAATATTGTTAACTTTTTTGCAAGGAGGTTAGTTAGTGAGTTGTTGAGCCCATCATGTCTAATATGATGACGTGGTACCTGGCAAACTTTAGCTACAGAGCGTGCATGCTACTTTAGCTAACTAACTAGTCTAATATTAATGACAAACATTTTATAGACCTAACATCCTCTGTAATTTAACATCAGATTCCAGGGGGGGGGGGGGGGGGGGGGGGGGGGGGGGGGGGGGGGGGGGGGGGGGGGGNTTCTCTTGAGTTCCTGTCTTTTTCTTTTTTTTTTTTTTTTTGTTGCACCCCCCCCCCCCCCCCCCCCCCCCACACACACACACACACACACACACACAGTAAAAACAGCAGACGAGCCAATCACCATACTCTCCGATATTAACTTACACTCCAGAAAGCCCCGCCCCTTCCCATCATCTTCCATCAGTAGTGTTTTGCCCAGTGCTCTAAAGATATAGATTTCTATTTGCTGCTCGGATCACTGTATTAAAAGTGTTTGTAATTCTTGATACGGTGAAGTTTTCGGAGAGTCTCCAGTGTCAGCACTTCGTAAGAGTCAGAGGTACACAGGCTGTAGCTTTGCATTTTAAGTCCTGCTATAACATAAGTGATTACAGGAACTACCTGTTTTGTGGGGTTTTTTTTTATGTTTTTTAAACTAAATATTTGTAGTTATGGTCAAATTTCTAATTTATGTGGTATAAAACATTTAAAACAACACTTAAACACAATTTATATATATATAAAACAAATAGTTTTGTCCTTCAAAAATCTGGATTGTCCTAAAATGCTTGGATGTGGATTAAATTTATTTATTTTTCTCCTCTAGGTGCTGCAGTCGGCCAAAGAGCAGATCAAATGGTCTCTTCTACGATAGATCTCAGCAGTCCTTCTCTTCCACCAAGACAATGGCGCATTCGTCATCACTCCTCTCATCACTGTTGCCTTTTCCATTTTCTTTTCTTTTCTTTTTTTTTGTTCCTTATGTTTTTCGGTGCTGTGACATTGTAGGCTCTTTAAAGGAAAAGATGCATTAAATACACTCATTATACACCTTAAGAGAAGACTGAACAAAACAATGGAGTCCTAGCATTTATGCAAACTCTGGTCCATTTATGATGACTTCTGTATCTGACTTCTGTATCTGATTCCTGTATCACGTTTCTGAAGTCATCGCTGTTATATAAACCGTTTCTTTTCAGTAATCCAGACAAGAGCGAGTGAGTACCTGCGTTTATGTCCTTAGCAGAGACTTTCTAATTATTCCACCCCGAGCGGTTTTCAGAGTGCGTGTGAGGAAATAATCACAGGGCTGTGTGAAGGACAAATGTGATTCAAGAACATTCCAGTGAGCCTTCCTGCTCTGTTCCATGGTCATGTTATGATTTAAATAAAAATGACTGTTTTGCCATCGGGACTGTGTTCCAGTTTGTCTTGGTTTTTAGTTTTTTTTTCCCCCACACAATATATTGTTCGTGTTATTATCCTTACCTCTTGCTTCATGTATTCAGAAAGAACTGCTCCTTACATGCACACAGTTCACAAGCTGGATAAGAGCGCCATCTTCTGGTGCAAGCTCAGAGACACAACTTTAGGATTTATTTTCACCACACTGCAAAAAAGATTTTAGCAAGTGCAAATAATATTGAATATGGGAAAAATTATCTCTTGTATCTAGTTATGAGATTACTATAAATCAAATATCATATTTGTTATGTACATATTTCAAGCTTTAAATTAGCTTTTTCTGTTTAATATAACATTAAGACTATTTCAAGCTTGAAATTAGTAAAAAAAAAATCTAGAAATAGATTTATTAATCATAAATTGTTGTCATTTTATAATATTAAATATTAGATAAATTTGACTATTCATGATCTTTTGATATGCTAAAACAAGTCTTTTTATTTTCTTTTTTTTGCCAGTGCACCTTTGCACATACGCAACATTAAATGTAAAACAAACAGAACTAAGACAAAAAAAAAAAGTTATATTTATATTATATAATTTTAAGGAATTATTATTAGTATTAGTGCTTTATTTTTATTTGTACTCGGGACTAGACCATGGTTAAATTATATGAAAACGATTTAACAGTCTTATAACCTGCCATGACTGTACAGGTGCCTTAAACAATCGCATAGCCTGCTTTAATAATTACTGTTATCTGGTGTAAAATGTATGTAAAAAAAATATTAACATATCTGCATATAAAGTTTGGGGGGAAAAAAACACTGCGACAGTTTAATTTATTTCTTTTGTGCTGAAATCTCGCGGGTATCCGTTCTACATGTCAGTGTCACAGAACACCAGCTGTGAAGGTTGAAAATTTCACATCCCTCCCTTTTTTCATGCAAATGAGAGCCTGTCCCTGGAGTAATGCCAAAGACGAGCAGTATGTTATGGATATGCGGCGATGATGTATACCTGGGGATTGGAGGTGACATAAGACCACTCATGCTGATGTACTCGACCCCATTAATGGCCTGGTCTCATGCAAGTACCTAAAACAACATCCTGCAAACGGTCTGTGGTGTCTGTTCTCAGATCAGCTTTCACTGCTCTTGTCCGTATAGACTGAAAGGTTCAGCCTGATCCTGAAACAACTCTTTTTTTTTGTTGTTGTTCTGAGAGACTCTTTAGGCTTGAGCGTGTTCAAGCATGATGTCTCCATTCTGGCCCCACGTTCACTTTTTTTCACATTCATCCTTCTTCAGATCTGTCTGTAATAATTGCCTGGTATTCATATGAAAGAGGTGCAAAACACCTTTATCCTGGCTGGTGGTGAAGTCCTGAGGCGTGCAGAGGATTTTGCAGAGGAAATGGAGCTTTATTTCAAACGGGATGGAGCCTTCAGCACTGAATTTCCTCCACCGATTAAGTGGAGTAGCTCCTTCATAGGGAGGTGATTTACTGCTGGATAGGAGTGAGCCGCTGCTGCAGATATGAGCAGGACGCTGAGGCCAAGTATGGAGTATTGTGTGGACGCTGAACTTCACTGCTTTTGGATTTTATTGATTACTGTGACGCCAGATCTTTGTGTGTAAAAAGCAGATATGTAGAGTAAGTAAGGAATATAACACTTACAGGCATGGTGTTATAAGAAAACTAATCAATGATGGGGTTTCTGTGAGGGAGCCTGATGCAAAGTGGGTTTAATATTACCACCATGGAGCTTAACACATGCCAAATGTTTTAGTTCTCTTATACTATAGCAATTTGCCAATATTTAATTGATTTAAGAATATTTCATCTGATTACAGGTACATTTACATCCACAAAACAAGACAATTCCTGTTATCACTTAAATACAACAGTTATAAAGACTTGTTCCCTCACTTGCTGGCCACTTACTGACACTGGAGACTCCTTCCATAAATGTTAAATCTCCTTTAATCATCATCTGTGGCATCTAGTATACCAGGATTATTACGGTTAAAGGGAGCAAAAGCACAATAACGAGTTGCACTACCTAAGTGTGTATAGAACTAGGTTGAATTTCGCAGTAGGTGATGATTTATTCCTTGGGGAAAACAGAATGGTTATCTAATGAAATCACTGTACTGGTTTAACAGTTCTCTGCAGTTTCTAATAATTGATTGATTTGGCTATAAAAACATACCACTCCAATGATTTGAATCACCACGTGCTGGATATGATTCATTATGTCTTTATGATTTCCATTGATTTTACCTGAGGTTTATTCAAATAATAAGGGTAACCCCAGCCTCTTTTTTTTCACATTCTAATTAATACCGTCCTGTCATTGTCCTGATTTTCCTCTTGTTTCCTTGCCACAAATCAATTCATGTCTGTCCAAATAAAAGCCCAGAGAAGAGCCTCTGGGAAGAGAGGCTCATTCTTGGCTGAGAAATAAAGAACTGGATTGGTTGTAGTACCTGATGGCACCTGCAGGCATTCGGCTACTCACTTTCATCTCCTAATTACAGTGGCACTGCCATAAAAAAGCCAAAAAGCCAATTTAGATTAATTATACAGTAACAGGCATAATAGAATAAAACATAGCAGCTTGACACATTATGCATAACACGCCATAAAGTTGTCAAGCACATGTAGGCCCGTGGCCTGGAATTGATAGATGCACAGAGCGTGGGTGTTTGTCTGTGATGTGTTTCCAGTGGCTACATAAGTGAGTAATGGTCAATAGATTACAATTATGAGCATGCTTAAATGAGTGTTTAGGTGTATATGCCAATGAGCCTGAGCCTGATTCGCGTGCAGAGAACATCCAGAACCTCGGCTGTACGAGAGATCACAATGATTGCAATGGATCAGCCTTAATCGAGGCCTCACACATGCACACCGTTCTGTGGGTGAAGCTGCGCAAACAGCATGGCTTCGATAAGCGGCAACAGATCACATCCTGCCTTTGCTATAAGCAAATATACTGCAAGGAAATAGCTCAGAGGCCATAATGAGGAACGGCTTGGATTGAAAGGGAAGTCAGGCTGTGGACGTGCACAAGGCCTGAATGAGATAAGATGCCAGAGGCTGTTACTAGTCCCAGTGCTGAGCTCCACACACACACACACACACCCACACACACCCACACACAAATGCCGGGCCTTGCACAACCTGACATGCTTTACGGCAGCACACACCCTCACTGGGCCCATTTACGGATTCCTATCGAATAAAAAAATCATTTCAGCTCGAAGGCTGAGGAGACCAAAAACAACAAGCCGTGCTGCTGCTTTTCTCTGCCTCACCTATAACTCACAAAGCCATTTTGTTCTCTACACAACAGCCTTCATTTTTATTTCATTTTGATACCAATGGCAATTAAAATCAATAGAAGACATTTTTTGCAGATTAACACGTTCAAAACTGTATTAAATAATGCAGCTGAAGGGCAGGAGTTATATTTTGACAATATTGCTAATTGACAAAAACAATTTATCAGATATTATGTTCCAGGATCTTGGCCAAAAGATTTCATTTTCACTGAAATGTCTTGACAGTGAAATTGCTGATTTTTACTTCCACAATATTTCTATACAACACATTATGGTTTTGGGGTCATTCTGAAAAAAAAAAGAACGTTATTCCTCTGGCTAGATTTCAGCATAAGAATGTACAGAATGGGCTTTCAGAGGAAAAAAAAACACATAAATCCAAAACAAAGGTATGCCACATCCATCAGCCTGGCTGGTGCACATGTCCAAAAGCGTGTTTGGATATTTCTATTTTTCGATTTGACTGCGCTATTAGTCACCAGCTTTGGCAGTGGGTCCCTATTGAAAACAGGCAGCGGTGCAAAGTCAGAGCTCCAAACTGCTTACCGCTGATGAAAGGAGGCTCCTATTTTAAAAAAAAAAAAAAAAGCCCTTGTATGATTTAGGATGAAACAGAGATCTCTTTAGATCCTAGAGACTGTCCTGCTGTGCTACATAGACACGTTGCTGTCCTCAGATGTGTCTGTATGCGTGAGAACATCTGGTTGCCACTCTTGCACGTTTGCTCTGAGCATGTGAGCATGCATTTCAGGCTGGAGATTGGTTTCAAGGGTTTACACACCAAACTGTTGGCCCAGGACCTTATAACCAATAAAGATGGGAATTATCGTATCATTCATACTCCTATCGTATTAATAGCTCTTGCAACAAGTAGCTTAGTGAGTTACTCTATATCCTAGCTCTGAACGCAGATCAAATTCAGTGATGAAAGTATAATGCGAAACGTTCCCATAATGGCAGACACATGACACCAGATAGCAGTGGTAGCAATAAAGCTTTATGACTTTTTTTTTTCTTTTTACAGGGTGCTATTTATTCAGAATGCAGCCCTGAGGCGGACATGTGCTCCCTTTCCCATGTGCATGTTCTTCTTCAGTACTAACGCTTTGATTTTAATTTGATTGCCTTGATGCATGTTGGTAAAAAGGTAAAGAGAAGGGAAGAAGGATATTGCATTTTGGTGGCACACCTCACAGCCTCTTTCTGTCCTTCTACCTTCCTCCATCTTTCTCTCTCCCCATCCCCCATACCGCCTTCCTCTCTCTCTCTCTCTCTCTCTCTCTCTCTTTTTCTCTCTCTCTTTTTCATGGTCTCTCACTCCTGCTACCCCACCTCCTTGCGGATTCCCCCGTCTGCACCACGGTGCCCGTTAACAGACCCTGGCCTGACAGATTTACCGCCGTCGCTCTGCCATTGGCCGCCACCGTGACAGGGCTGATTTAATGCTGCCTCCTGATTGGCTGGAGAGTGACAGGTGGATTTACAGCTGTGCTGCGATTTGACGCCGGGTGCCTTTGATGTGAGTTACAGCACAGTTGCTTATGGGACGCAGAAATGGTGTCAGGTTTCAATCGTTAAAAAGCCTTCTCCCTGAGGGAAGGTGCAGGGCGTGCACTACATTCCTGATCTCATGAGAGAAGCAATGAGAGAGGCAGGGGGGGGGAAAGAAAGAAAAGAGAGTGGCTGGATGATTTAAACCAGGAGTCATTCTTGCTTCTCTGCACTTTTGCACATTTACTTTTGGAAAAACATCCCTTTTCCAACACCCAAACTAAAAGAAAACATTATGCAGGACTCCCTGTCTGCTTGGAAAATAGCTGGGAAAGACCTCTGCATGTGTTCACTCTTCATGAAACATCTTTTAGACATTCAGTCAGGGTCAGAAAAATGCCACAGAGTAATGTTTCCAATCCAGGTCCTGGTCAGGGTATACTCCCTGTCCTGCATAACACATCTAAACACATACGCATACACATACGCATATATGATTTATATTGGCGTTGCTGTGGACATGCTCACACTAGTTCACAAAATGTCTGACTTTAGGGGTTTACTGTCCACCAGAGTGGAAATTTGCCTTTGGCATACACAACATAACACTACAATACACCTAAATAATAATAATAATAATAATAGATATTTAGGCGTACATATTTACGCAACACAAAATGCAGGACAATACGATTAGCAAAAGCAACACGCAACAAAATAATAAAAGAGAAAACCCTGCTAAATATTTATTGCCTACTTATCATCTTAATCATAAATGATCATTGTTTCTTAATGCACTAGTAGGCCTGCGGTAATGAAAGTTAGGTGATGTATAATAGAAAAAAAATGTTAATTGTTGTAGATTACTGCAATCATGGATCACAAAATAAATAAAAATCTCTTGCACAATGCACATGAGTTCAGGGCTGTAGTGCTTTAAAAAAATCTTTTCTGCTGTATTATGGCTGCTGCTTACCGAGACTACGTAAGACTACTTATACATGTACACTATGTACACTATACATGTAAACATGACAGTAAATAATAAAATCTATAAAATAAAAAAAAGAAACAAAAATGTGATCATTATCCTATATAGTTAAGCAACACAAAATGCAGGACAATTAGATTATTACAAGCAATAAAACCAACAAAACATACCTACATAATAAAGTAGAAAGTTCTGTATAAAGTAAAATGAAGTTATGAAATACAGTTTAAAATTAAAAAAAAAAAATAGTAAAAATGTATTTATTGTGCTTATTGCATACTCCTTGTCTTGCCATTGTATTTAATGCACTAGTAGGCCTGTGACATTAAAAGGCAGGCAATGCAGATAGAAAAAACCCTAAATGTTAGTTGTTAATAAAAAGTCTCTTTGACATGAGTTCAGTGCAACTCTGCTTGTACATTTCTATGAGAGATACTGCGAGACTTTGATACAGGAATGCCATTTGTCACACACGCTGTCATCATCCTTTCCCCCACCACTTTTCAGTTCCGCCTATTTAGCCGATAAGGAAAAATAATAATTGGGATATTCCAACGACATACTACAGCTTTCGACATCAATATCTTCAACTATCCTTCATTTATAATACCTAAAGCACCTAAACTAGATTTGTAACCTTGTGTAAACCCATGTTCATACTGTAACTGTACTAAATGGTTGTATTTGGTATGTCTAGTTCTGTCTTGTGGTTTAATTTTTGAGCCTCTTGAGTGGAGATCAGGTGACGGTTCCTCAAGACAAATGGCAGCATGCAATTAGTTGACTGTCACATAAATCTTCACTATATCTCCCTGTCTGCATGTGTGTGCATGAGAAGAGAGAGTGGAGTGTGTGTGTGTGTGTGAGTGTGTGTAAGTGCACCACAGTTTAACTTGAAATATGACCGTTTTCAACGGAATCTTTGAAAATTAAGCAAAACGCTGAGCTTCTCCAGTCCATTTCTTTCCCGTTTATTATCAGCTCTTAGATGTTCAGTAGGTATCCATGATGTGTGGGACAACCCCCCGAAGCCCTAAATTAAGTGATCTTAAACATATCTTCAAAATACATCAGGCCTGGAATTCATAAAGCATTTGTGAAGCTGTGCTGATCTAGGAACTATTTATGTGCCTCAGATCACAGATAAAACTGAGGAAGAACCTGATCCCTAGATTAGTGCCCCTACTGAGAGATTTTTTTTATGAACACGGATCCAGAAGCACTGTTTATCCCTCCTGCCCTTGCATTGCCCCTAACATATGCCTCATATCTCTTCAAAGCGATCCACGCGGCCGCTTATAAATCAGCATATCGCCGAGCTGATCAGCAGAGGCAAACTGCCAAAGTCACTTTGGCCTAGGGTCCATGTGAGCCCTGATGGAGTCTACCTGCTCCGAGCTCTTATCTGTCCATCAGCACATGAGGCTGACAGCTCATCACTCAAGAGTTCATCGGCAACCTGCGTGAACCCGTGTCGCAGCTGTGACCTATCAAAATGACTCAGGCTAAACAGCAAGGCCACTGCTCTTCATCAAGGCCCAAAGATTCACACGCCATGTTCAGCTTGCTCTACTCTTGGCCTGCTCATATGGAAAACTGCTGTTCGCGAGAGACAGAGAGAAGGGGAGAAGTCATACCAAGCCCTTCCCCTTCGTATAAGTAAAATAATAACTGTACAGCGTCTAGAGAGACATCAGGATCCAGGTCACCGCATGAACCTCCCTGCCCTGCATCTCTCTCCGTCGGCGGTAGATTGCATACTTGCTGTCGCGCTGTGCTGCATTCTTCCAAACAAATCAGGCTTTGTGGAAACAATCTGCGAATAGAGGAGCACATTTGTTGCTCACCAGGTGCTTATAGAAGGTTGGGGAGGCCTAAATTGTTGTTGCTTTAATTAGTTTAATTAGCGTTAGGCTCTGTCCCAGGAAAAAACAACCGTATAAGCAGCTCACAATTTGGGACCTGAAATCATTCTTGGGTTAATAATGTTGTTAAACCCATGACACACACCCAATTTTAGGCAAAACACCCAGTGTATAATTTGGATGGCGTTTAATTTAGAACAAAAGTAATTAGGCAAGCAAGTAATGTAATATTCATTACTTCATTACTAGTAAGACATACATGTTTTAAGGAAGACTGCATTGTTGTTTGTATCTGATTGTCAAAAGGTCTGTGAAAATCATTTGCATATAATTATTCTCTAAAACAGTGCTTTTCAAACGGGATGCAAATTTTGTTACAGTGGTGGAAATCACAACTTATCATTATCAAAGGTATTATATTTACTATATATCTATTTAGTTATTAACCTGTTTGACTGGTCACTTGAAGTGAATGGGTTAAATCCAAACCTCAATAACTCAAAAACAAGTCTGTAAATAATGTCAATAATGTATTTTAATAAAAATGTGTTCTTTAAGTGGACATTCTGCCTTTAAACTCCAACTTAACACCCTTCCAACGTGTCAGAACGTAAACCCGATCCTAGAAAAGGGTTTAGCTTGCCATATGTTCTTACACTGATTAAGCTTTCCATTGTTTTCGTGCTACATATGACGGTTCCTGTGTTACACGGTGGACCGTCAGACACAATGACAACAACACTGGATCAGTTCTCTTCTCCGTCCCATTCACATGAGGCTCCATTTGAGTGTTGATGGATAAATCTCATAAATGTTTATGATGCCTCTCCATTTGAGACATTACACCCTCACATGACACCATGTCTTGACCTTTTTCATAGTGTCCTTAGAGTGGTCCTCTGCAGGACCTGGGAAATTAAAGCCAAAGACCCCTTCGGCTAACATGAGAAGTCATGACCTGGTAGGAAGGAGTGGAGCATGATTTGGGACATAACCCATGGGAGAGACGTGCCTGCCTGGGTGCAGCGATCTGCGTGCGGCCCTGGGATTGCGTCGGGTCCCCAACGAGCTGCAGATTGATGGGGTGACACGGGACCGCCGCCTGTTAATGTATCTGTCGAGGCTAAATGCCTCTTTCGGAAAGTGATTTTTACGCTGTTGGCAGGGCGCTGGGGTGTTTGTCCTGTCACAGAGAATGTGGATGGCTCATGAGTGAGATAAATCTTTTTCGATGAGACGCTGGTCAGCTTGAGTCAGCCTGACGCTTCAGGTTTCCACCTCAAAGAGGCCAAAGCCAGCTCAAGACAAACATTCAGACGGACAAGATTTGAACAAGAAGATCTTTTGGAACGGTTTCTATGAGACGATTTCTAGCATGATGTAAACAATCTGCCAAGCGAACAGAGTGTTAACTCAGCCATGTAAATTCTCGATGCTTACATAGATACGTTTCATTTCATGGCCTAAATGTGTTGTTACATTAACACAAAGAACCGTTTATATTCGCTGAATCAATCAAATTTCTTGCAAGGAGAACAGGAAATGTTTTAAATGACAGAATGAGGGTGTCATTCATCATTTCAGAGGTTTATTTTTTACACCATGTGAGGGCTCAGTCAGTGGAAAACTGTGCAGATGCAAACTGAAGTGTTTTAATTGTTTATTTTGCATGAATATGTATGAATTATTTGGATAAGCTTGCGTGTGGCTTGCAGGATCTGGTTCTAATTCCCCAGTGTCCCATGTAGTGTTGGTGACAGGACTCATCCAGGTCAGGAGAGAATTGGTGCCAGCTAATTAATCTTCCGCTGTATTTATTGTTACCTTGTTTCTGAGTGACGTTAAAAAAAATCAAATCCCAAGCACCAAAATCAAGCCATTCTGATGCTCAGTTTTAGTTTAATGTATGCTTCCTGGAGCAGGCTTGAGAACTCAGGAAGAAACCAGAGGCCTCCCTGGGAGCAGGCTGCATGACTTTGATTAATATATGTGTTAGTTAAGAAAGTTTCCATTCATGAAACATAGCAATAGCTTTGCTTTTCTTGTGTAATTACTGCAGTGAGGATTTTTGGTAGACATACTCATTCACTGATAATTAGAATATGAATATGAATATGTCTCTGAAATGGAACTGGCTTACTTGTTACGCCGAGCCTGGAGCTCTCCTAAGGAAAAAGCAGACGCTTTATTAATATTTCATTTTCATCATTTTGGAGCCTGACTGCGTTAGGACTTGGCGTGCAGCTGTGTCCTGAGACGCGCGAGGGCGGGAGTGAAATCTTAATGAGGATAGCTGGCGCGCGCAACACCTCCGATAATTAACGCGAGCGCGCGCTGGCGGGAAAGTGACAGATGGTCGCGCGCAGTCTGTTGGCGCGGCTAGATTTGTACCCAGTGTTCTTGTTCATGATGAGAATATGAAAGTAGGAAGTACAACCTAAAGGAGTGTCTGTGGAAAAAAAAATCACAGGCTAGGATGACATTAAAACACTGTTTTTGTTTTTGTTTTTATCCCTCATTGCGTAGCGTAGTAAAGGTTTTCACTTCCGGTTAGCTAGCTAGAGCGCGCGCCATGAGCTAGCTTGTTAGCTATTACACATAACTGAATGACTAACGACGGTCAAGTTCTAACTAATATTTACAAAATGAAATATAGGTTAACAACAATTACAACAGTAAGGAACAAACTAGAAAACCACATGCTTGGTTTTCACCCAAATACACGTGTGTAAAACCAGTTTCTGATTTAAGAGAACAAAGAGAGCAACATTTATAATTCTGAGGTAATTTTTAAATCATTTTTTTCTGAAAGACACAAAATTACTTTCAAATCACTGCCAAAACAACAGAAATGATTTAATCACAATCAACTGAGTTAAAGAGTTAAGAAGGAGTTAAAGTTTTAAGATTAACTATTGCTAATATTACACCACTACGGTACAATAGCTAGCTGTTTGTCTCAGTTTTATTCCTCTTATTCCACAGCGATTTGCCAATGATTACATTATTTTATTAAAGAAAGAACAAAGTATCATACTTTTATATGCTAATAATTATATTTAATGTTGTGGAATGTCGCTTATGTTATAGCAGCAATAAACATCTGTTTCTTAATTAACTGCTATTTTTTCCATTTCATGAAGTTTGAAAGACAGAAAAATGCAGGAAGCTTACAGGAAACTGGAAAGCCTTACATCCTGAAAATTTTCCTGTGTTGTAAAACTTCAAGTTACAGCTTTACCTCTAATTGTTACAACTCGCTGACACTGGAGACTCCTTCCATAAATGTTAAACCTACATCTCCTCACAGAAAATGTCACCATATCAGTGTTTGCACACATTTTTAAAATCTTTTTATGTGGAGTGTCTGCAATACAACTCTCTGTATTAGTTGTTGCTATAAAAATGACAAAATATTAGAAAGATCTCATAATATAAACCTTGTAGCTGGAACTACTGTCGGCTACTGCTGCTGTTAAAGAAAACAAATCAACACCTTCTGACCAATCAGAATCCAGCATTCAACAGCGCTGTTTTATAACTGAAGAATATTTTTGTACTGGCAGAAATGGGGTTTAATAAATTTCAAACCCCCTACAATATTTAAAATCCGTTCTTTAAAAAAGGTTAACAATTCTGTTGTCTCTGTTTTGTTAACTGTTTTAAACCTTTTAAATTTGATTTTATTGTTTGTCTTCTATTTTGTCCCTTGTCCCCTGGCTGTTCTTGTTGAGCCATGCTGCAAGCCACATTTCCCATGTGGACAATGAAGAACTGAACTGAGCTAAAGGTATTGCTCAGTAGAAGAATCGGACATCCCTGATATAGACTATTCAGTCCATCAAACAAGCTCTAAGAGGCTGTATACGTCTTATTAGTTAGGAGACTGCAATGTGATGGACACATTAGAATGTAACAGGTTCGGATAAGGTTACATTAAACTGCACAGTGTTGAGGTACGCATCAGACACTCCTGCATTAGATGATTGGTTGGGTTGTGTGTAGGAACCTTCCCAGCCCCCTGTTCTTTCTGTCCCATCAATGTACTCATCATAAAGAAGACACTGCAGTAATTGCTCCCCATCCACACACATTGTAAATCAGAGAGAGAAAGGATCCATAAAGCACGCTACAATTCCAAAGCCAGACCACTCATTACAGTACATTCATTTATCCAGCTTTCCAGCCATCATGTCCGTACTGTACACCTCATTAACTACAATCTGTACGGAACGTCAACGCTGATGCTCCAACAGGACATTAAATTGAGCCAACTGAGCCAAAGACTTAATTGCTTCAGTGATTAGTATCAAGAATCTTCCCTTATTAACGTCAGCATTGCCAGAGATGTAGACATGACTTCACTAAGTAGCGAATCGCCCTCCGCTGGAACAAGCAGCCTTGAAATGACCTCATGACCCTTTTGTGGACTTCTAAGATGCTTCTGGAAACCACTGCACCAGGTCAGAGTGATGTGTCATAAACCATAGTAATGGGCAGCAAATCATCACAGGCCCATGGCACCCTTTTTAGAGGTTAAAAAGTCACACATTTGCAGATAGTACTTTTGATAGAACTTGAATTAGATGTGTGGTGCCATCTGCTGGAAAACAAAATAACTACAACACATCAACTAACAAAAACTGTCTACATGTCTACGGCCAATGTCTTTAAAGATAATACAATAGAAATAAAGCACACATCTCTGGAAAAAGAAATTAATTTATTGTTTTCCGAGAACCTAAATTTCCACTCACTACGCAGTGCCTAGCTGGGTAAGAAAGATTTTAGTGTGCATGTTTTGCGCATGATAAAAATACAAAAAAAAAAATTATTAACGGGTACAAAAAATACATTTTTTTCTTTCTTTAGCAAACACAATACAAGATGTTTGAGGAACGGAGGTTCATGCAAATCTACTAGTTATAAAAACTTGACTACTAGGTTAAACACCTGTAGCAGTCTAAGAACTACAGAAAACGTTAAAAACAAAATAAAATAAGATTCAGCACATGAATCTGCATGTAGTCTTTGTTCAGTGTTTAAAGTCTGTAGTACCTGGCCTTCTAAGGAACTACTGGTTCATATATAAAATGACTAAATGCTAAAAGCACACACACCGTTAGCCTTATTTGGGCCGACTGATCCAGTGTTTGAGTCCAGAAAATTGTACTCAATAATCAGGAATTTAAAAAAAATAATAATAATAATAAAAAAAAAAAACCCACACACGTGTTCACACATTTCTAATCTGGATTCAAAAATAACAGTTCTATGCACATAAACGTTTCAGTGAGGACCTGAATCACAGTGGACCACTTTTTCTTAGTCACTCTGGATAAAAGCGTCTGCCAAATGTGAATGGGATTCCGAGACCTATAGGAGTTATTGCAATGACACATTTCGTTTCTTGTTTGATATCATCATTACGAATGTGGATTAAAAAAAACTTCTTTAGAACTAACAAGTGATAGCAATTTTCAGTGACAGAATGAAACTGCCATGGCTAAATGTAAACCTCTTACTTTCTACACCTTTAAGAGCCTAATATTCCCAAACTGTCTTGAAATAAAATGGATTTATTGGGAAAAATATTTCAGTTGTTGTGTTTTACCCTATGTTTACACTAGCAAGCGACAAAGCAACAGACCACTAATTATTCTCTACGTTCTATGTACCACGACTTGTCCCAGAGTCACGATCAACCCCTAGTTTGGGAAGCCCTGGTGTTCGCCCCCATATGCAACAACCGTAGTGGTCAAACTCCAAGCAACACGAGTGACTTGTTTCTTGCTAGCATGAACGCAGGGTCGTGCAGGTTAGCACCTCGTTCAATCATTCTTGGTTGTACGCTATTGAAGAATGGTGGAGAAATCAAAAGGCCGCATATGACAATGGCAGTGACTTTGTAACACATTAAACCGTCTTACATGCGTGTAAACCAATCTCCTTCCACAGTAACTATTAAACATAGGATTAACCTTAAACAAGGATTACTCCTTGGTCCTCTACATGACTCATTATTGCCTGTGCAGTACAAAAAACCTATGCCAACCCTCCCAGGGGCTGATAGCATCTATAGAAAATACTACAAAAATCAGTCAAATCAGCCGAAAAATAGCTGAATGTGACCAAGTTGACGTGAAGCAAGAGATGGAGTCTTTTCCCAGAGTCTCCAGGATCAGTCTGATGCAGTAAAGTGTCCCCGAGTGGCTGTGCCGAGTCCACCCTGCGCTCCCGGAGCTGAACAGAGGCTTCGGAAAGCCGTCACACTGCAAGCCGGCTGCTGCTGTTGTTGGCCTGTAGGGGGCTCCACGACTGCTGCGCAGGTTCCTGTGAATAAGATCGTCCCTCACAGCACGACGTGTTCTCCTCCTTAGGGATGCCGACGACACACATGCGCCGGTGCCGCAAGAGCCGGTCTGTTCTGGAGAAGTTCTGCGAGAGACAGAGAGAGAGCAAGAGAGACAGAGAGAGAGAGCGAGAGAGACAGAGAGAGAGAGAAAGAACTAGATGGTCAGGAATTATGTATGATCATGAACAAACATCTCAAACAGAATGTTTCTCAAATGTCACTAATAGATGCTTAAAAACACTAATTTTTAGTTACTGAGAGCAGTATAATGCATACGAATTACACACAGAAGCCATATGAATTCAGTCATCATCAGGTGCTTTATCACAGGTTATTATCACTTATGTTATAGCAGCTTACAGGCTGTTCCAAAGCACTGACACTGGAGACTGTGAAATAAGCGTCTTCTCAGAGAAAACTTTGCCAAATTAACAATTATATGTTCATCTTTGTTAAATAACATGTATTTTATCTCATTTATCAACAGTCCTAGATTATGTGGAGCGCCTGCCTTGCAGGTCTCTGTGAATTAGCTGTTACTATAGCAACAATAAACTGTGATAGTGTGGATGAGGGGAAAGAAGGTGGCTTTTCATGATTGTATGATTGTCCAAATTCCAAGATGGCTTGTTGTTTTCTGTACTGGCATTTGACCGACACTATTAGGGAATAGTGTATGGTATACAAGCAACGTCGGGGTGTGCAAGAAAGTGTTTCATGTTGTCAAAACGTTTTAAAAAATGGCAGTAATCACGCTCAGTGAAATGGACTGAAAATCGAGTGTGGCCAAAACATAAAAACAGCACTATAAGTTTGGACTAGGGTTCAGACATTGGGCCCTTACTACTCATTAAGCATCTGCGTGTGTGTGTGTGTGTCTGACCTGCTGACAGCGGTCACACTGATAAGGCTTCTCTCCACTGTGCACACGTTTGTGTCTCTCCAGGTGGTAGCGCTGAATAAACCGCATGTCGCACATGTCACACCCGAACGGCTTCTCACCTACACACACATGCGAGAGTTTTACTTCTGGTGTTACTTCTGATGGAGATAAATATTACACTCATAAATTATAAGAATCAGATATACATGTGAACTAGTGGTAGTCACATGACAACAATCCGAGAGGGTGAAGAGCAGCAGGAAGGTTTTAAGTCAATCTAAACTTGTGCGTTCTTTTAATATGAAATCATTTTGTAGAAATCTAATTGACTGAGTAAGCAGTTTAGTCAATATGCAGCCTGCCTTTTCACTGCAGGCTCTAGAAAAACAGGGGAAAATCTCATTGGAAAATCTGAGTGAGGGTTAAATATGAAACAAAAGCAAGAACTCTGGAGAACAATTTACAAATGGCAAAATAAAAGTGCTGCATTAATGAAGAGGCATTTTTTTTAATCGATCCATATCAACACCTTCTGACCAATCAGAATCAAGACTTTAACATCAAATGTTTATGCTACAGCGCTATTATTATTTCGATATGTTTAACTGTGAAGTCTTTGTTTGCCCTTCTTTACTCAACAACGAACAATAATTCATTTCAATTTGGAGAGCATTTCCAATCAGATATGTAAACACCACTGTGGATGTCCAGACTGAAGCAGAACAATTTGAACGGCTTTTACAGGATGTGCTTGATTACACTTGAGCAGGAAGTGACACGTTGGCGTTCAGAAGCTCACCTGTGTGAGTGAGGATATGTCGTTTGAGGTGGTAACTACTGCGGAACGCTCCGTAACAATGCTCGCAGATGAAGTTCTTCTGCACCTGGGAGTTGAGAGAACCGTCATCGCTTGGTTCAGGCATTTCCACCTGTGTTTGCACGCACACACACACACACACACACACACACACAGGCAGGAAAGTATGGTCACTGCTATAGAAGAACAATCCATCGTATGGGTTCTACAGCCAGCGGCATGATTCTCGGTAACTGAAATTAAATTATTTGGTTAGAAAACGTGGTAGAACTTTTATCAAAACTATTTTCAGTCTTGACTCCTATCTACAAATTCCACGTTTTTGGATTCTGGATTCACAGACTTCAGGATGTCATTGGAAAATAATCATCAGCATTACTGTGGTACAGACAGATGACAGAGTAACACACAGACACACACAGATGAGCGACTTGCCTGCACTTTTTCTCTCACTTTGGTTGGTGTTCCTGACTTCCTGTTTTTCTTCTTTGACTGAGAGTTCTGGCTCGACTGCATGTCCTTCTCCTCCAGCAGCCGGGAAGAGTGGAACTCTCCATCCTTATTAATGAGCTATGAGAGACAAGAGAAGCTAATTAAATCCTGTTTCATTGTTGTGTTCTTGGTTTTGTTGTGTTTTTTATTGCATTCTCTGCTTTACTGTTGTAATTTTTTTTGCGTTTTCCGATTTGCTGTTGTGTTTTTGGTTTTGCCATTACGTTTTCTGGTTTGCTGTTGTGTTTTTAGGTGTGTTAATGTGGTTTAAACCGTAGTTTCCACGTCCTGGTTGTCTTACCATGGGTGAGCAGCTGACTCCAGATGGTAGCACCATGTGACTGTGGTGACTGTGAGCTTCCTGGTTGTGACTGTGGTTGTGGTTCTGGCTCATTGGAGACGCCATCTTTTTATGGCTGGGTGGAGAACTGGCCTGCATCAGAGCCATACTGGAGAGCACTGCCTCACAGCCCAGCAACCCAGCCTGCCACAAACACACAAATAAACACACACCGGTTATGACAGTCTGGTGATATGTCATTTCATCATTTTTTCTTCTTTTTATTGACCACTACAGAGCACTGATTTTTGACGGCTCAAGCTGAACTGATTTCCAGTTAGATATTAAGGCAGATTTTCTAAATGCTTGCAGAGGACACACAATTATAAATAGGACCAGTTTTTTTTAATGGAAAGAAAGTTATGACATTGCAGGACTGACAGGGGAAGAACGTGACATGAAACGGCAAAAGATCAAAATGCAAATAACGTGGGAAGAAAAACACTGACCCATTTCATGTGGTCTCGGACTGGGTTGTTGGAAAGCTGTGACATCGCAGTGATGTGTGTGCGTGTGTTGGGGGAGAGAGAACGTCGCACTGGGCAGAGAAAATGGATAGGTAACACACAGTCAGCAGGGCCGTGAGCCAAGAAAATATCTAAGACAAGTTTCTCGTAACTCCAATCAGGAGTCTTCAAGCAGGAAGATCACCAGAGGGTACTGGGTTCCAGCCCTCCAGGACTGGAACTGGGGAACTCGGATGTATATACACTCAGAAATATAGGTCCCAGTATTGTCACTGGGGTAGTACCATCAAAGATACATGGAAACATAGTATCTTAAAAATTATTTAATGTACATAAGTGGACTTTAACGATTACTCGTGAACCTTTAAAGATAATGAAAGGTACACTACATGCATCCTCAAAAGTAGAAGATATAGTGATGGTAAAAAAGATGTACCAGTGTTGGTACTACCCTAGAAACAAGGGAAAGCTTGGTACCTTTACTTCCAAGTGTGCAAGGTTACTGAAAATCAGTTCTGGACAGAAGTTGGTTAAATACAAATCAAATATTTTACAGACTACAATGAACAACATGTCATTCTCACACTATTTCATATATATCAAAATATTGAAAATGTATCAGAGATGCACAGCAGATATACAGGGTGTCCCAAAAGTCTCAATATGTAGGGAAAATTATTAAAATATATATATATATTTTTTTAGATTTAAGAATCCAAAAAGCAGAACGTATTGAAATCCTTCTCATGGCTGGATCAGCAAGCTGTCGCAAGGCTGCGATGGACTTTAACAGGAAACATGGCGAGCACATCACACACAACACTGCTGCCAAACTTAGTAACAAATTCAGAAAGACTGGCAGTGTTGCGGACCAGCCTGAGAAGTGGACGTCCACCAAGATCCACTTGAAAGCCAAAGACACAATTACACGATGCTGGCATCCATAGTCACCTATGTATGCAGACTTTTGGGACACGCTGTATATCTTAGATACATTTTGATACAAAGATACAGTACTGCGCAAAAGTCTTAGG
>CM074960.1:19094904-19129813 GCA_037577455.1 Pangasius macronema
CAGTTGTGATGATATTTATCCTTATCTTTACCTCCTGTGATGTGAACACAGCCAGATGTGGGACAGACCACAGGCCTTGCGTCTTCACCTGCGGAAACGCCCAATATCGAGCCACATTCATGGCATACATGTTAGAAATAGAGCCTCCTGGGCAGAATATGCCGTCCCCCTCAGACCAGCCTACTAGGGAACGCAGACTGCGGAGAACCACATCCTCCATCAGAACAAAGACCGGAGCCACCTCATAGGTGTACCTGAAAGATACACCATTTTACACTTCTGCAGATTCTGAGCTAGACATCAGCTAAGTATGGCATAAAACACTTGTGGGATGCTGTTATAGGAAAATAATCAACGATGGGATGGAGTGGTGTGGCAACAAATGAAACAAATGAGCATTTTGATTCCAGCTTTACTGCTGCCTCCCAACACAGATGAAGTGCTCTGCTTTGATGCATTGGACTATACGCCAGTGACCCTTGGAGTGGCATGACGACGCTGCACATGCATGCAATTAAAAATAAAAATGTATTTCTTGGATATTTTCAGAAATTCCTCCACTTTGATGATGTGATCTGTGATCTGTTCCTAAAATTATCACAGTGATAAAAACGTCTTTTAACTGTCTTACAGTGCCCTTTGTGCTGCATTGCTCTGAAAAAAAGAAACAGGCTATTTATTGTGTCTATAACATAAAAGCTATTGCGGGTGTATCATCTAGTAGAGACAGTAGTAATGCTCTTATCGTTGCTTCAAGGGCGCACACTTGTGCCAACTAGGTTGCACTTACTGACTGGTGTTGAGTGTCTCTGTGAGGAGGCGTCCGGTCAGGGCGTGGTAGTCCACTCCAGCGAACAGCTGATTGAAGAAGCGAGGGTGATCTGGAAAGAAAGAACAAGCTGCTGCAGATTTCTTTTAGGTCTCAGTTCATTCATAATGGACTAAGCAGAGATGAAGGTGGCTTACTGGTTTTCACACTGTATTTGGCGACATCGTGTACTCTCTGCAGCAGCTTTTCATACGATTCCCCATGGTCTCTCAGCTCCAAGTCCAAAAGATCCCTCAGTTGGTCAGGGTCCTTCCACTCACACACCTGTAAAAGTATAGACATGGTTTGTTACATACAGACTGTTGCATCTTGTGCTACATTATGCTTAAAAGGAATGTTTTACCTTTTCCTTCACATCGGTAGCCTTATGAACCGCCTCCTCCAGGATCACTTTAAAAGCCTCGGAGAGGAACTGCTCACCAACTGAACGGTCCAGTTCAGCTTCATCCACATGAAGGTGGCCATTTGTGACTTCGCTCATAGTGTGCTCTAAAGAATCGAAGAAAATTATAGTAAAATGCAACTAAATAAAAAGATGAGGCTGATATGACATCAGATTTTTGTGGATTTCCTTGTAAGAGTTGATCTAATTAAAGCAGTTAACATAATTTGCTAAGCTATGTTTGCTTCTTTAGCTTTGAACTGGAGCTAAGAGGGTAATGTAGTAGTTCATAAATTATACATGTCTATACCACCCAATTTTTTTTCCAGTAAAGTTTTGACTCTAACTGTATCCAGTTATTTGATAATATAAGCATCTTCAACTCCAGATCAACTGGATGAGCGAGGAATTAATCTTGATCATAACTGTAATGACAAATGCTGATCCACTAAATGAGAAAGAAGTGAATCTTGGCTGTGAAAGGATTCACTCACTCAGACTGAACTCACTGACTCAAATGCTGATCTGCTGAAAGAGAGAGGGATGAATCTTGGTTGGGAAATGATTCACTGACTCAAATGCTGATCTGCTAAGCATGATGGGAGTGAATCTTTCTCATGAAACGATACACTGACTCAAACATTGATCTGGTGAGAGAAGTGAATCTCAGTCATGACCAAAAGGGTTAAAACATTGTTGATTCAGTAACAAACAAATGATTCAAACGCTGATCCTTTAAACAAGTGAGGAGAGACTCTCGGTTATAACCAAAATTACATTTACATTTATTCATTTAGAAGACACTTTTATCCAAAGCGACTTACAAATGAGAAATACAAGAGATGTTGACTCAACAGTGACTCAAAAAAAAAAATGATCCACTAAAATTGAGAGGAGTGAAACTATGTTGTGAAATGATTCACTGACTCAAACACTGATCCACTGTGCAAGAGTGAAGTGAATCTTGGTCATGAAATGATACATTTATTCAAACACTGATCCACATAAAAAAAGAGAGAATCCAGTCTCGGTTGTGAAATGATTCACTGACTCAGAGTTTGATTCAGTGAATCTTTTTATGACTTTGGTTCATTATGAAATGATTCACTGAATCAGAGTTTGATTCAGTGAATCTTTTTAACTGAAACCAAGTAATACTTTACTAAGTGACTTAGACTTAGTCTCAAACTAAGTCACTTAGAAAAATACTGAAACCATCATTATGAAATGATTCACTGACTCAAACGCTGATCTGAAAAATGGGAGAGAAGGGAGTTTGGACATGGCCAAAATGATTCACTGACTCAAACAGTGATCCCCTAAACAAGAGTGAATTTGCCATGACCATAATTCACTGCTCTCTTATTTAAAAAATCAGTGTTTGAGTCAGTGAATCATTTCACAATGATCTTGGTTGTAAAATGAGAAATCTAGATCATGGTCAATAAATGATTTACAAACAATGATCCACTGACAGAGAGAGGAGTGAATCTTGCACCTGAAATGATTCACTGACTCAAACACCGATCTGCTAACTGGACGAGAAGTGGATTATGGTTATGGCCAAAATTATTCACTGCCTCAAACTCTGAAACTCTGATCCACTGAAAGAGACGGTGGTAATGGATACTGATTCATTCACTGATACTTTCAAAAAGTGAAAAAACTGAATCCTTCTCAAACCAAATGTACAAATGGTAATATAGTTCCAGTTTGAAATTTAATTCAAAATGATCAAAATATCAAAATTATGGATTCTCCCTGCACTATGGCAATATCTATCTAAGATAGATAGATAGATAGATAGATAGATAGATAGATGAGGAAATAAATAACTTTTATAAAACCCACTCTTACTGAATTATTAGGAAAGTAGTTCAAGAAGGAAACATCAGACACATGTTTGTCTGTTGTCAGAAACATATTCTGCCTGCTAACTATATTTGAGGTAAGTGAAAAATTGTTTAATTATTGTGAAAAAATGTTTAGTTATTTAAAAATAACGTTCATTATGCACTCCTTTAATGCAGTTAAATTCAGTTCAATGCAGCTCAGGCTTCCTGGCATCATGCAAACAGCAGCTCTGCTTCATCTGCATAATCACTTCGCATTTTTATAGAGATTTTGTCCACATTGTGCAGTCTTAGTATCAAAACACATGCAATAGTTTTTCTCTTAATAGTTTATCATTTTCTCCTTGTGTTTAAAGTGGAAATGTGTCAATGTGTCAGCACAGGACACTTTTTCAGCAGGAATAAAGCTTTTTCTCACCTATAGTAACGGTTGAACTCATCTCTGCTGTCCTCAGTGTGCTCTGAAGTCGCACTTAAACCTATAAGTAATCCGATATTATGTCTAATTTAAGCAGGACGGCTGACCAATGAGAAGCGAGCAGTGAGGACGCATCGACACGCCATTGGACCAGAGAGGCTGGACTTCTGCTGTCCGCAAAACTCCATGAAGCAGCAACTCGGAAAGGCAGTGAACCAAAAATAGCCCAGAATTAACATTCTGTTATCAGCCATTTTTAACCTCGACTATTCTTTTCTAACCAATTGGGGGGAAAAGCATGGCTGTATGGTTATACAAGAAAGATAGATAAAAAAGATATAATTAATAACATACTTTCTGTTTATCCATATGCATGGATATAAGATATAAGAGCCCATTTTAATGGCATCATTTGTCATAAAATTTTAACGACATAACAACAGATAACAGATAAAGATTATACTCTAACATTCTGGGCTCGTTTAAATCATTATGCCATTAAATAGAGAAAAAATATCCAAAGCAAATATAACATTCATTAAAAAAATAAAAATTAAAAAAAAATCTTTCTGAATATTTTATTTTGAACATAAATAGTTTCTTGGTTTAATTAGAAAATGGCGTGTATTCAGATTATACTCGTTGTTGTTCACGCACACCAATCATCGATCGCCTCATTTACATAAAATTCCAGATGAACCAATCAGCGACCAGATTCCAAGACGCGTTAAAACCGTAGCTTTAAGCTCATCGGTGGTCACGTGATCATACCTTTTTGCGTATTAATGTAATGTGATCACATGGGGAAAACATGTGAAGGTGCACATGTGACCTCACGTGAACTCATGTGAGAGCATGTGAATATTTTGCTCTCTGGAAAAAGGATTATTTATGTGAATAATGAACCCACATACCACAAATATGCAAAATATACATATAAATATATAGCTGAGTCAGGAGTGAAAGTCACATGTGAAAATAAAAGCTACATGTCAAACTTATGTGAAGTGTCCAAAATATTTCTTCATGAGATTTGTCTGTAATGGTGATTAATTTCCTATTGCATGAGCTTTGTGCATTGACACACACTTTCCAGTGACACCATTTTACAGAAAACTTACAGTAAGCTACCCAGTGAGCTGCACACCTCTCAAGAAAACACAATTTAAGTCCAAGCTCTAAAGCATTTACACCAAACAAGGCAGCTGGACGAATCACATTCAGATCAAACACAGATAATTCAGCATTTAACACCTAAATCCTGCATTTTAAGAAAAACCGAGCAGTCTACACTTCTGCGATTGCGCAGCGTATACATCTCAGGTCAGCCCATAATAAGCCTACAATAAAATTATAACAAAATTATAAATCAGACAAAAATCTAAATTACGTTATAAAACCTGATAAAACTGTCACTCATTTACTTCGAATACTTTTCACCACTAAGTCAATAATTAACCCCAGAATTTTTTTCTATTTACCTAAAATGGACTCAAGGACACAAACATAAAAAAAGATAAAAAAATAAAAAAAAAAGACCATCAGGTGAATAAATAAGAAAGGGGGAAATAAGAATAACTAAAACCACACTAATGTTGCATTAAGGGTAAATTTCCTCACATATCGTTTAAGCAGATGAAATGGAAAAAGTCACTGTTATAGCTCTGGGATAAAAATATGCCATGCAGTCTGGCTGTTGAGGCAATGGAATCGTACAAAGCTCCTCCTCCGATCTGATTACTTGGCACACAGTACAAGGGTGAACAAGGGTGAAAAACCCGGGTGAAAACCCATCAGGGTGATTGTTGCACTATGAACGGCTCTCTTGTTTCAAGTGGTACCTTCGTCGTCTATTTAACAAATTCAACCTTGTTTTTTTAGCTTCCTTTGGACACTCCATGTGTGTGCTGGAATTCTCCATGAACAAGCTCAGCTAATGCAGACTCCAAAATGAGATTTAAATAATAATAATAGTAATAATAATAATAATACAGTTACTATAAATGCAGTTTTGGAAAACAATCTGGTCTGTTTAAAATCTTCATTGTAAGAGGACATAGTAGATGTCACAGTGGAGAAGTTTTCCAAGTACAAATAGGCTGAGCATAGACAAAGCTCAAATACATTTTAGTTTAGTGTATTTTTAATTTGGCTTTTAATTGAAAGTACTCCTTCTGTTTCGGTAGTTACGTGTGCTTCATCTTTTATTTTATCTTTGTACAGCATGTAGAGCTACTACTCTATAAATAAATGTATTATTATTATTATTATTATTATTATTATTATTATTATTAGACACAAAATGACATGTCTCTGATTACTCGGATTATTTCAGTGTAATTCAAGGCTTAGCTGCTTTGCTATAAGGAGCAGTTGCTGCTTTTTCTGTCCTTATGTACAACCTGATCCTAGACAAACTAAAATCACAAATATACTCTAAGCTGCTCAGTAAGCAGTTCACGTAAGGACACGGTCAGTACTGTTTTGATATTGGGGATGAAATTCAGCACATAAGCCTGTGCAATTTTTTTTAAAAAAGAAGAATTAACTCTGTAACTCAGTGAGATCAAGATTTTTTTTAAAAATATTTTTATGCAACCAGTACAAACATACAAATATTACAAGAGATATAAAAATACAAAGCACAGAACTTTGTATATATAAAAAAATCCATACTAACATAAAACATACTTTTTTGCACATGCAAATTTATGGAAAAACTAAAATCTGTTCCTGAGAGAACCGTCTGCACCATGAACCACATCGGAATGTATCAGTATATTTAACCATATTTTATATAATAATATTTTATAAAATTATATTTTGGTGCAGCACAGGTGAGAACATGCCACTAGGAAGCTTGTGCATGTGAGAAAATTCTTGAATTGTGGATTTATATACAACAAATAAAATAAAATAAAAATCAAGGAAGTAAATCTGTCCATGTAACTACTCTGAGACCCCCTCCTATGATCTAATATTTACAGGTGCTTAAAATCATCATCACACATCCACGAATCATCAATACACATTACTCTTCGAGATCGAGATCGAGAGGAGTTCGTCCTTCAGCTACGAGGGCCCGCAGTGTCCGAATTCCTCCTGTGTGAGGAGTGAGTGCAGGCGAGTGGCCGAGGCGTTATCCTTCTCTCGCATGCTCCAGAGCCGCAGCATGCTGAACACCCGCTCTCTGTGGCTGTGTGGGTTCTCCTCCACGATCTGATCCAGCCTGACGCTGGAGATCTCCAGCGCCAACCTGCCCACCTCCTTCCAGTCTTTGCCAATGTGGCGAGCCACCATCATGAGCTGCTTCTCCGTCACCGTCCTGCTGCCTGGTTGGAAAGAGAACCATGTCACTGAGACGGCAAGAACATCCGAAATGTGTTAGCAGGAAGTCTAGACATGAGTTAATCTACAAAATAAAGAACTCAAGAAACCTCAGTCTGGGAATCGTACCTTTTTTTACTTTACATGGCTGCTTTCTGGGAACTTCTTCTTCTGGTTGCTTTTCGTTGTTTTTCTTCCTCTTCTTCCCTACAAGGTAAGAATTATTTAACGTTAAGCTACTGTTATCACAATTTAAATTTCCGGTATTGTTATTTATCCGTCACGGTTGCTATGTTACCTGTGGCGATGGATTCGCTCAGAGGCAGCTCGCGGAGAAATCCCAGTTTAGGAAATGCCTCCTGTATTTCTTGTTCCTTTAAAAGATTAAAAAATATCTGAACACGTTTTCTGTCTTTGTTCATCATGTAATCCAGGATATCCCGAGCTTTATCCCACGGCACTGCAGATGCTTTGACGTGGTCGTATTCTTTCTGGGTCAGTAAGCGGGATGAATGGCAGTGCTGGAGCAGAAAGTCAGGATCTCCACACAGAGCATCTAGCAGCTGTAGTTTAAACTTCTGTATGAGCCTAGCGCCACCTGCTGGCTCTACAGCCATTCTTTCCTAAATTACTCTCCAAGTTCCTCCTGAAACAAAGTAGAGAGGTAGTGTTGACTTACATAATTACAATACACATGTAAATATTTTATAGCACTATGAAGTTTGAGAGGACCAAATTAGTTATCTTGCCACAGTAACATTGAGTAATGTACTGGAAAATACATTTTTGTGAAGAAAACCTAAAATGTACTGGTACATGTTTCCTTTAGAAACAACAGAGGCCGCTGTTTCAATGATTCTGCTTAATACAATTGTGCTTTAAGTGAGTAATTTGTTTATATTTTCATTAGTAAATATTGCAGGCAGGTACATGTGAGGAATAAAAGATGGCATGTCATGCTGTTATAGGAAAATAATCCACGACTGGGTGGTGTGATGAGACCTGACATAACGCAGAGTTACTGTTACCCCCCTGAAGTTGATTACTTTACAATAGCAGCACATCTTGAAATGTTTTATTCCTCTCATACCACAGCATTTTTGGTACTTGGGATAATTAATGAACTTAAAACATGTTGTTGGTTTCATCATTTGGAAGCGAGGGGTTTTATGCTGTTTCAAAGTCTGGAACAAACCTGTTTTTGGTAAATGTTAATTTTTCAGCAGCTGCTGAATGACTCTTTCCTGGTTGCTGTTCATTACCTTAAACATGATAAAGACTACTTCTTAACAATTCACCCTGCCTGGTTTGAATAGCTGGCCTTTGGCTAAATAATAGCCTTGTTTATCCTCGCTGACTTTATAATTGATGACTTGTAGTCCTGTAGATATCCTGTAGATATCCTGCTTAACAGTGAAAAACATGGAAGGACAGAATCTAGGTTGAGCTCTGATGCATTTCAACACTGCTTTTGTGTCTCGGATGATGTTTGGCTACAGACTACTTACTTTCATCGTGCCTTTATTTAGCTAGTTTAAAATACTAAACTCGGAGAATGAGACTTTTAATAGTCTCACTGAGTCTCCATGTAAAGTCAAACATGGTCAAATTAATTCTGTCCCACCTTTTCATAAAATTTCACATCCTTGATAAGTCTTCTCTTAAAGTGGAATACAAATATCAAAACTCAAACAGAGTAGAAAAATGTGAGTCACCGTTTTGTACATTTGCGACAACAGTATTATCTGTATCTTGTTGATGTGAGAGGTCAGAGCAGAACTGGCAGATGGAGCCGAGCTGACAGAAAGTCTACATTCACTCAAATAACCACTCTTTACAACCGTGGTGAGCAGAAAAGCATCTCAGAAAAGCATGACATGCCAAACCTTGAGGCAGATGAACTACAACAGCAAAAGACCACATCTGAGAACAGGACTGTGAGGCTACACTGGGCACAGGCTCATCCTAACTGTACAGCTGAAGACCAGGTGATGGTCCTGGTCTTGGTGAACCCCACCGTGGTCTTCTGCTGCTGGAGCACATCCACCTTAAGGTTCAAAGCATTATACGTTCTGACATGCTTTTCTGCTCACCACGGTTGTTAGATCCTCTCCCTAATTAGAATATTACAGAGGAATTTCCCAAAATCTTGATTATTGTTGGATCTACTTCATATTTTATATTGAAATATGACACAAGAAATGTTTTTTTCCAACAGTTCTGTATAAGTCTTTCTCCACTCTCAGAAGTGTCACTTTATTTATAAAATCAAGGTTGTTCTAGTTTTCTGATCAAACATTCAAATAAATATAACGACATTTAATTAGATGAAGCCTCATTTGCATTAGAAAAAATAAATAAAAGAGAGTTATAAGACAACAAAAGTCAATATCAGCAATCAAACGGTAAAGACTGACTGTGCTAGCCACTGTTTTAAAACACTGCTCTATTAACCTGAAGTGTCTTGTCTTAGATGACATTAACTTTATAATAAGTGTGTGTTGTTTATATAAATCTCAGCACATTGTAGGAACAGCTCATTTACCTGCACAAAGCTGTTTGTAGAGTCTCCAACTTTCAGCTCGTCTTCCACTCACTGCTTCATGAACATGTCCCGGATGTAATGTTTATACACAGCTGGGTCTGAATGTGTATATTATAGTTTCATCCTCTCGAACCCTTCAAAAAGAAGTCGAGATAGACTCGTGAACGACACAATGATAACAGTGACACAACGCAAAAAGGGCGTCTGTGTTTTTCCTCATTCCTGTAGTAAGTGAACGCTGATGTCTGTGCTGCCACCTGCAGGCAGGAGGTTAAACTAGTGGGTGGGTTTTGGACATTCGTGAAATTATTAGTTAAGATTTGAATTGTCCATCGGCCACGTCCCTACTATTATAAGGGGTTATGTGATCATCTTTTCTTGACCCTTGGTTTGTTTCAGCCTGTGGATGTGGAATATGATATAATATAATATAATATAGGTTCTACAGTTTAAACGTGAAGAGCCTTAATCTCCTTCTTTTATACATGTATGTGTATTGTAGTGTTGTTGTTGATGTTGCCAACATGGCGGCTTACCTATATTTACAGGTAATACCAAACTATGTACTTGTTTGTTTGCTTGTTTGTTTGTTTGAATTATAAGCAATGAAGCTAAATGCTAGTGTATTCTAACTCGTTTTACCTTCACGCGCCTTTAAAGACATTTTAATATGAAACCAGGTGGTTCGTTAATATGCTAATGAGCTGATGACGTCACCTGGGAGTTTGCTGAGGTGCAGCGTACAAGTGGACTGAGTGAATGAGTGAGTGTCTTATCAGCTTTATATTAAAAATATATATTAACTAATGGTATGAGCTAATGCTGAGTAGGCTAAGCATGTGACGTAATGCAGGAAGAAGTGCAATGCTCACCTTTAACGCGATTAATCTATAATATATGAGTTGCTAGTTACAAGCATGATCCAGTTAGTTGCGGTTGTGCTTTCGCGACCTCTGAGGTGACTTGGTGGTTATGTTGTTTTATTTTAATAAGGCGTGGCCACGAATTACTACACTGAGGTCACGAGATAATATTTCGAGCCTCCA
Organism: Pangasius macronema; assembly: GCA_037577455.1. NCBI lineage: Eukaryota > Metazoa > Chordata > Actinopteri > Siluriformes > Pangasiidae > Pangasius > Pangasius macronema. The sequence continues at coordinate 19,105,305 of CM074960.1, forward strand.
ATATCTCGTGCATACGACTTTTTAATTATATTCATTATATTGTGGCTACCAGTTGTGTAACTTGAACCCACAACTTCATATGTTATGTTGTTGAAGGTCATACTCATTTACATGGCCTCCAGTTAATTATCTGAATAATAAAAAGTCTAGTCAGGCTAATGGGTTATCAGTGTAACAACTTCAGTATGTGGTTCTGCATCTTTACAAAACTGAAGTGTAATATCAGTCTTCAGCCTGTTCAGGTTCCTGTGGCCACACTGGTCCGATTCAATTGATTTTTTCATCTCAGCCATTTTAAAATTTAGTAGCTGCCACGAAATAGATCTCATGAGGCTTAACTCATGCTTGACTTGTGGCCTTAATAGGCCATTTATTTATTAGTGGCCACAACTTATTAAAAATAACCACCATGTCACCTCAGAGGCTCTGTACTATTCTTCAGGAAAGGAGGCAAAACATAGATCTTTTTATTGTTTAACATTCAGGATCGAGAGAAAGTAATCAATTCACTGCACAAACAGCCAGCAATGATTTTATTTACCCACCACTGTTAGAGCAAGACACTTGGGTTTGGTTTTGACACTTGTGGTTATGGTGACAAGGAAGTTGTTTGAAGAAGAAAAATATCTACAAATATATGATTCAGAATACTCTGGAAAGACACCCCAGAGGGCAGCGCTGTTAAAACAGGTGTTTTCCAACCTGTGTAAAGTTCCCAGGATCAGTCATGTTATTTCCATCAGTAGTCACTGAGATTCATTCCTATGATTGTTAGAGAATTATAAGCGACTCAGATAAGCGTCTCATTAAGGCTTACGTTACATGTGATTGTTAGACTTGTTTGCGGCTGGAACTCTGGTTGAAATCATGACAGTGAATATGAACTAAAAAGGAATTGAGTAAACTAAACCTTAAAAGGTTGATGGCATGCTGGAGGAAGGCACTAGAGCTGGGAGCAGCGTTCAGTTCAAGCAGGAGATATGCATCAACTTGACCAAACATCCTCTCATTTTTCACTTTTGCTTCCATTTCCGTATCAGAGAACATGCTTTCCTGAGCTGATTTCACACCTCACTGCCTGCTTTGAATGCTTCAGCAGAGATTGCGTAGTTCGACAATGGGAATTCATTTCTCAGGTTGAGGATAGACTGAATGGCGTCGTTGTGGGTTAAGTAACCTAAAATAAAGCCAGTGTTGTACACGTCGCACATATGGAGCATGAAGAGTAAATGTTTTACAAATAGTGCTACAAACCCAGTCTCATGTGGTTTATAGAGCTCTGTTGCTTGGACCAAAACTCCGTGGGGCTTCTAAATCCATGAAAAGCACGCTCAGCTATTTACCATCCCAAGAGAATGAGTTAAACTTACAGCCTTGTAAATATTTGCCTCTTTGTATGCTGAGGTGAACGAGTGCCTCAGGACGTTCTGCAGACGTTTACACTCCGTTTCTCTTACCAGTACACTGTGGAACAATTCGAGGAAGGCATGGCTTCATGAGAGAACTGAAGAGATGTTAAGATGTATTCCTGTGAGTCACTCATCCTAAGTGGGCATGAAATGTCTGTGCTGGTTAACACATCTTAAAGCTGCAGTAGCCAATTGTTTTTTGTTTCTTACTTGTACAAATAAAATGGAAGATTTGTAGAACATCATCATAATAAAAAAAACACAATTGATTAAGTAATGGCCTCAGCAAAAGTGTATAAAGTTGCTGAGAAAATGGATTTCCAGTCCGGAATGCTTGTTTCTCCTTCTGTCAGTCAGTTTATAGATAGTGTACTCTACTCTGTTGATCCTGGGGGCAGATCTTCATGAGCATGAGCATGGGCGGGAATCATTCACCCAACCTTGAGAAGAAAAACCTTTACCCAATGCACCTTTAAATCCAGGGTTCTCAAAGTGGGTTCCGTGAAGTATTGCCTGCAAAAAAGAGCTCTGAGTTTGTTGGCTTAAAGCTTGGATGGCTAAGCCTGCTCTCACACATGGCATTCATGTGATTAGGATTATGGTGATGAGACCTTTATGTTGACAGAAGAGCTTCCACCATAGAGTGTAATGCTGCTTCATTAAAATATACATTATTGACCAGTTTTGAAAGTATTCTGCTTAAACTCAGCTGATAAGTCACAAAGCGTAGTAGAAGATTTTTTTTGGTCATTCTACATAAAGTCATTTTTATAACCGAATTTGGAAAAAGACTTAAACTGAGGTAACGAGTATGTCCTTTCGATCATACCTGACCAGTATTTATTGTTTCCAGACTCTTGCATTATACAACAGGTGAGGAATAAAAAACTTCAGGACAAGGGTTTATAGATAAATAGTCAGTGACAGCGTGGTGTGATGCGGCTGATGTGAAGCAGAGTAACTGTTACCACGCCAAGCTGATTACTTTCCAATAACATTGTATCCTGACGTGTTTTCTTGCTCTTATGCCACAGTAATTTGCTCACCATTACAGCCAATGCAACACATTGTGCTTTATAGTTTATAGTTACATGTTATGTTGTGGAACGTCCGTGATACAAGTTACGCTTCAGCTATAAACAGTCGTTTCCTCAGCAGCCTCTCTCTGTTTCCTTCTCTTGAAGTTAATAAGACAAACACGACTTTTCATGTTTCAGTGAAACCAGAAAGTGCAAACTCCTCAGTGCTGAAGACTTTCATGTGGAGGAAAAACGCACTGACACCTGAGACTCATTCCATAAAATAAATACACTTACTCCTTACAGAAACTTTGTTTTTATTTGTTAAACAATCTGCTCATTCTTAGCTTTGGATTAGTCCCTGTGTAGGGGTTATTACTATAAAAACAGTAATGTATTGGAATATTAGAATGAGCTCATTTATATGAAACTGTGATTTGCCTTGCAGGATGCAGAACTATTGTCAGAGCTGCTGTTATGGAAAATGAATCAACACCTTCTCAAGATTTCAGCAGCGCTGTGATATAACTGATCATTTCCAGTCAATTTCTTCAGAACTGTAGTATCAGATTGGGTTCAGATATATGACCTCATTTGGAAATGGGTGGAGACTTCCTGGAATTGTCCGGGAATATTCCCAAACCGAATGAGTCATAGCAAGAGGGCCGATGATGCGCGCTCTGAATGGCTGGGACTTACCTGCTAGGTGGAACAAGGGGCTGTGTGCTCATTGGCTGGGAGGAGACAAAGTGCTCACCCACACACACACACACAGTGTAAAACTTAAGAGTCTGAGAGTTCAGAGAGAGAGAGCAAGCACACTCACAGGAGGACAGAATCAGCTGAAACAATCTGAAAGCTACAGACTATTCACTTTTGACTTGAAGACGAGGATTAACTTGCCACACAGTCCACTTAGTCACGGTAGGTAAGTTCTTGGTTTCTTTGGAGAAAACATTGTTTTGCAGTAAAGGATAGGTAGCTGGAGGTTCATTTGTCTAGCACTAACAAATTAAGTTATTTCTGCGTCCCCTTCAAGTGTCTGGGAGCTAGAAAAGGTAAAATTGCTTACAACGTGTGAAGTTTTGATCTTGTCACTGCTCTTTGGCTAAGCTGTCAGCTTTTCAGAATTTATGTTCACCTACTTGAAAGCAAAGAAGACTGTAAATTTGGAAAATATAGAAAATATAATGTTGGGCTCTAGAGTGCAAGAGAAAATAAGCTTCTTCAGCTTAGCACTGTTTTACAAAAAAAAGATAAAGCCAGCTGAAAGTTGTGTATATAAACAGTGAATCAGAGTGAACCCACATGGTTTTTTTTTTTCCCTTTAAATGACAAATCCTGCTCAGATGCATGTTGAGAAATAAAAAGCAGTACTGATGAAATGCTAAAAAGGATCTTGTGATAGTAAAAATTACAGGACAAACACCCCCCACCCCCCAACACAACAGTTTTGCTGTAAGGGTTTGTCATGTTGAACATGTCCACTGCAGCTGTCTGGCTTTAGAATTTGGAAAAGACACGTCGTCCTCAGGGAGATCAGGAGCGGCCTGTCTTAGCATGCTGGAGTGCTGAGGTAAGGCTGAGGTCAACGAGACTAAACTTGTTGGATAACTTTGGAAATGTTTCATCACTCATCCAACCGGGTTCATCAGTGAAAGTTTTGCTCTTAAGATCATTCTGTTTCATTTCCTTAGTTTCTTAGGTCTGGAAAGATGTAGCAAGATGAGTGATGAGACAAAGCGTCTGTTAAAGCGTAGGACTGGAAAACCCCCGGGTTTAATTTAATGTTTTAAGACGCTGACCTCTGACCTGTCAGTGGTTTGTGGGGAAGGTTTGGAATGGTGAAAGGGCTGAATCATATCCTGTGAGCCAACTTTTCTCCACAGATTATACCCCCTTCTTCAGGATATTGTGAATGAAACATCTTTATTACTGAGGTTTCAGAAATCTTCACAACCATTGCTGCAGGCAATTCTGTCTTAAATCTTACCCATTTCGGTTTATACTCTAGTACCCTTGTACTTGACAAACAAAGTGTCCATTTAAATTTGGTTCACTTAGAAGTTTGCGGCATTTTTTTGTACTTTCCATGTGACCATCATGTGATAGGGATGTTTTTTTTCTTCTGACCTCTTCTCTGACATTTATTTGAACCAATCTCGAATTTATAAGTCACTTAAACGTTAAAATCTGTAATTATCCTTACTATACTGTCTGTAATCATACTGAAAGTATTGTATTCACTTGTCTTGGACTGTCTTTAAAGTCCTCGTTCGTGTTCGTCTGCTTTTTCTAAGGAAGAATACCATTGTGTCTCTCCTGCTTAGGAGCTCAGATGGAATTTCTGCTCTTTAATGCCATTTCTTAAAGTGCTTACGGCAAAGGGGTGGTGTTGGGGGGTTGGGGGTTGGGGGGTGTTTGAGATCCTGGGAGAAAGAGCTTACAAAAACATTGTGGGACTTTGACTCACCGTGTCTCTGAATGATGGATGTTGGATGTGGTGATGAGGTTGGAGTCGCTGATGTGAGTCAGATGTTGTGTCAGGGCTTGCTATTTATCTGTCAGAGTTAGACACCTGATACAAAACACACCGCTATCCACGGTCAGTTAACTCACATTATTAGGGTATTAGGGACATCAAGGTGGGCCAAGATTTTGTTTGAATGATTGAATACCATTTGAACTCGGATCTGACTCTGACTCTGATCTGTTGAGTTGTGGTCAGATGTCCCTAAAATTAAAATATAATAAATATTTCAAAGTAGTGCTGGTGACATTTTGTTAAATGATGTCATGATGCACTTTTTTTTTTTTTTAGATAACATGAATATTATTAGTACATTTATAAGACTGACACTATTGGATTCTTTTGTCATGTATAGTTTTGGAAACTACAGACTTTCCTGAACTGAAATATGAAAGACTTGACGTTTAGCTAGTGAGGTTTTAGACATCTTTCTGCAGACGGACATCATGTACTGCTGTATTTGTTAAACTGGCTCTTTAAACAACATGATATTTGCAGGAGGTTAGCCTAGGGAGGAGTAGAAGGCAAATAAAAACATTGTCATGGTTTAGGTTAAATAGTATGTTTATGGTTTCTTAACATTGAGGTGTCTGATTTCCGTCTTCACAGACCGCCTCGTATAGTGTATTTCATCATAAAATCTTTCACACGTGGGTGATTTACAAAGATCTCACCTGTGAGCGCTTTTCATGTCTGTGCAAGTTTACTCCTGACCGCAATCAGTCTGTTTCAGTGGATTGTGCAACGACAAAGTGCTGTGAGGTGTGTGACATAGCACTGACTCCATCCTTGTCTTATTGGTAGCGTGTGAGTGTGTTTACTGAAAGCTCAGTTGAGCGGCAGGTGGATCTGCCGTGACTCAGAATGATGACCCGCTTCCTGTCTAAGAGAGAGCACGAAAAGTGTTCCTTTGTGTCTTTATCCAGACATGACCCCAAGTGGCTTAGGGTCATATAATGCTTATTGAGAAAGTTGTTTCTGAAACGTGTAACTATATGGGTTTTTGTGTTTCAGTCCAGCCTGAGGAGCAGAGATGGCAGTCAGCTCATTCAACAGAAGGCAGTGGGCCTCCCAGTCCCTCCGCGTCACAGCGAAAGAGCTCTCGATTGTTGGAACACGGGGCAAAAATACCGCCATAGCGGAACGATTCTCAAAGTACGTACTCGTCTGCCTATCTGATCCTGCGTGTTCACGCGTGCACTAGCTCTCTTTAACTGTTTTCTTTTCATCCTCCTGAGCAAACATGCTCCAATTTTCCCTTTCACTTACATCTTTGCTGTTTGTTCTCTTATTCATCCAGCCACTATGTACAGATCTTTTCGTCTCTACAAAGACGGCGTTCCAGACTTCAGAATTTACAAACTCTTACGTTAAGTCGTACATTATTGTTTCTATAGTAACAACTCATTCAAAGGGCCGTGTATGGTGGAAGCTCTACTAAGACTAATCTAAGACTTCTAATAAATAGATTTTAAAATTTTCTATAAGGAGATGCTTATTAAATATGTATGAAAGGAGTCTCTAACAGTAACTTGTCAGGACAGAGGACTACAAAGTATGATGTGATATCCATTATTAAATCTAATATTGTATTTGTTGGCAAACTGCTGTGGTATCAGAGGAATAAATCACTTCAGAACACTTTGGAGCAGCTTCGTGTCAACCCGCATCACACCACCACGTTGTTGATTATTTTTCTAAATCAGCACACCTCCAAGTGTCTTGTACACTGACGTAGGATCAGTTCTCCATGTCACACTGATATCAGGAGCATCCAAGCTTAGGTCTAGCATTAAAGCGTCTGTTAATGAGGTGTTTCCTGCTTCATGTGTCTTCCTCTTCCTCTCCCAGCTTCTGATGAGCGCTTTTCATTCATCACTCCTCACAAGACCCAAAATCTCAGCAGATTTCTTACAAGTGTCAGTTTATAACCATGTACTGCTCATTTTCTGTTGTGTTTAGACCTGCACATAGTGTTGGACTAAATGAACTATTCTAAAAACTTGTCTTGGTGTCAGAACAAACCAAATCTGTGTTAGAGCTCTGGCTGCTCGAGTCATGTTACTGGGTGTGTGCTAATTAAAGCAAGCGTGTAAGCAAACCTGTTTGTGCTCTGAGACTCGGATACTCCAGAGTGTGTTTTTAAACAAATCTAACATTGAAATGATTAAAAAAAGCCTTAAATTTGCCGCAGTTAACTTTTGTGAGACATCACCACTCCTTATGTTTGTGAAAGAACCGTGTTCCTTTCTTCTTAAGGCGTGATGGTAGAAAGTGGTGGACCTCAGCGACTACAAAATAATACCTCGAGAACACCGAAAATTACTAGTCCATTATAAATCTGCTGAACTGGATTGATTGAATAAAATAATAAAGTAGATATTATGGAACGAACCTTTTGAAGAGCTTGTATGTTTTTGTTTTGGTGTCTTGGTTTAAGGCTTTATTCTAACCGTAAACTATCTGATCACCTCTGTGCAGGTACCAGAAAGCAGCAGAGGAGATCAACTCGGACAAGAAAAAAGTGAGTGATATGCAATAATAACAACAACAACTATTATTATTATTATTATTTATTTATTTATTTATTTATTTTTTTAAATAAAATATTTACTTATTTATTTATTTTTAATAACTTGGACATCCTGTGGTTAAATGTCCTAGTGAAGACAGAGATAGAGACAGATAGACAGACAGACAGAGATAGAGACAGACAGACAGACAGAGATAGAGACAGACAGACAGACAGAGATAGATAGAGACAGACAGACAGAGATAGAGACAGACAGACAGACAGAGATAGATAGAGACAGACAGACATATAGAGACAGACAGACATACAGAGATAGAGACAGACAGACATACAGAGATAGAGACAGACAGACAGGCAGGCAGAGATAGAGACAGACAGACATACAGAGATAGAGACAGACAGACATACAGAGATAGAGACAGACAGACATACAGAGATAGAGACAGACAGACAGGCAGGCAGAGATAGAGACAGACAGACATACAGAGATAGAGACAGATAGACAGACAGGCAGACAGACATAGACAGATATACATATACAGATAGACGGATGAAGACAGACAGATATAGAAAGACAGAGATGCATGTTTTTTTTCATTGTTTTAAAATAATTGTTCTCTATTGTTATTAAAAGCAAATCTTTTTGGAAAATCAAACAGCCATTCTAATTAAAATTCTGCTTATAGGACCTCATTTTGCCTTGCAGAAACACCGCGAGCCTATCCCAGTTTATAATACGTTCCAATAGCGTGTCTGATCTTTGTGGAATGTAACAAACCTAAAAAGTGATCTAAATCTGCTAAAACATTATTATATAGCTATTGTGGTCAACTGTAGCCTAAAGAACAGTTTGTTAATGTAGGAGAGACATCAGTGTTTTAAAACTGTAAGCTTGCTTACTCAGTCACATTGGACAGAAATGTGTAATTTCTGTAAATTGCTAAATAGTTTGTGAATGGAAATGTCTTGTTTCCAGTAGCCCTGTTTTTTTTTAGTGTTTTCTAATCTTTCCAGGGAACAGCTGTATTTTTTTTTCGTTTTGGTTTGTTGTTAAAGGACATGTCTGTTGTGGGTGAAGGTCAAATTTATGCTTTCGTCTATGAAACACTGTGAGCACTAAAGGGACACAGATACAGATAATAGCATTGCATTACATCCCTAATACATACATCCATACGTAGAGAGGCAGACACACACACACACACACACACACACACACACACACACACACACACACACACACACCTCCCACTGAGTTCCTCTTCAGTGCAGTTAGTGGCCAGTCGCAGTAATCCGTGTTTACACTCGTTAATCTGTAGGCTCACTCAGTGTCCCGTGTGTTATCAGCTCCAGTCATTATGAGCGCTGGCATTCAGCCTGTCAGGCCAGTAAACAGTACACACAGCTAGTCGTCCTGCAGAGAGGAAACGGAGACGTTAAAGACGTTAACGACGTTAACGACCTCGACAGACGAATTTCTTCACTCTCTCATCATCGACTGTTCTTCCATAAACATTTTAATGACCTTCTCCTAAAGGTCTCTGGTGACTTTTTATTCAGCCGTTCATTGTTTTGCGTTTGATTTTTTTTCACCTGAATACTTTATATTATGAAATGAGCGTAGATAGAAGCAGAATTGCTGGACCGCCGTTAACGTCATTGCGCACACGGCAGCGGGTTGATGATGGGATGATGATGTGAGGCGAGAATTCAACTGCGAGCACAACACAGTTGAATTCTCGAGTCTGATTGGTCAGAAAAGTGTTGATTAGTTTTCTAGATCAGCAGCTCTGACAGTAGTTGAGAGTACAAAGCAAATCACAGGTTTATGTTAATGTGCTCCTTCTAATACATTATCGTTTCTATAGTAACAGCTAATTCACAGGGACTTGTACAGGGACACTACACACAATCTAATGCTAATAGGAGACAGATTTAAACAATAAAATGAGTATTTTATTTTCAATGTACTTCAATTCTCTTGTCTTCAATGGCTTCAATTCTGAAATGTCTACTGGAGTGTGGATTGTTTAATAGATTTGTATACTATTACAATGTTTGGATGATGGAATTTTAAGATTGCAAGGTCCTGAGAGGAGATGCATACTTGGCAATCTTCTATCATGTGCTTGTTTCTGAGGAAAACTTTGAAAACCTTTTCCATTTCCTGGTTCTTCCTCTGCTTCTCAACGCCCCCTTTTTCCCCTCGTCTTTCTTTACGCTTCTTTCTTTCGCCTCCTCGACATTTTTCTCTGGTTCTCCCCTGTCGTCGTTAGGGGGGGTGGGATCACTCCTTCATGCTGGGATTTCCCAACACTTCCCATCTGGAACAGCTTCTTTTATTTCCACCTACAAGCTCTGAGGGAGCTGCTCCTAAAACTCGCCAGGTTTACAGCTTTTACTGACATTCTTTTCTAACAAACTAACAAAAGATCCAACTGTCATCGGGATACTGACTCACTTTATGTGTACATTAAACGCTTTTCTGTACTATTGAACGCGGATAGTTCCTGAGGACCATCTGCTTTCTGTCAAGCTTTTTGTTTGACTTTGTGGCATTACATTTAGAGAAAAAAATGTGCTCTTGTTGATGCTTTTGCATGATTTTTTTTTTAAATTTTGTGTTTACAGATTCGTATTGAGCTAACATAATTATGGTGTAATTATGTGAAAGAATTTTCTTTCCATGTGTAATTTATTTTTTTTTTAAAAAATAGATAATCTGATAAATCTCAACTCTCACACATGATTTTCTTCCAGGCCATGGAAGGCGTCAGTCTGCACCCCGGCACCCTGAGCGCACTGAAAAAGCGCTGGGAGGCTGAACAACCCCTCTCCTCTGACCAAAGTCCACACAATCCACCCAGATCTGCAAGCTCTGCTGACACAAACTTCCCTTCGAGGGTCACGGAGATGGAGACGATGCCACAGAGGGACATAGAGGACACGGACAAGCCCAACGTGCCTCTCAGCAGCCTCAAAATGATGTTTGAGAGCAAGGTGAGTGCTTGTGCCATCTCTGCACGCTTATTATGGACAGGAGGTTTTGTTCAATGATGAATAAATGTATTAGAACATAATAAAACTTGCCATAAAACTTGGTATTTAAACAAGCCAAAAGTCCCATATTCTTAAATGATTGTTACAATAATTGGTGAGAGAAATACCAGCAGTAGACAACGTTATGCAAGTGCAAATGTGTAAATGTGTATGTGTTTCAACAATGATCAGAATCCAAAAAGCATGGACTCTGTGTACAGTGAGTTTCAGTTCAGTGCTCCAAGTAGCCCAATAAGTATTTGGATTTAAACCGGAAGAGATTTTTTTTCAATAGAAACCAATTGGAATTCAATAGAAACCCTTGGATTAGCACTGAAAAATATTTGAATTCTGGCTCTGACAGTTCCTCAACCTCAGCTACATCACTCCAGTTCACAATTTGTGTCAAATAGAGATACGTGTACAACTGTTGTTTTAATCCTGCTCACACGGTTATTTCTGCAAAGATCCTGTTGTCTAAAAACAGTCAGTCTGTCTAAAGGTGTCTAAAACCTCACTAGCTACACGCCAAAGTGAACAAAAATAAGCCTAATTAATTCAGTTTGGTTGTTATGAGATACAAAACGTCCTGAGTGCTCCTGCTCAGTCACACCATCATCATCAAAACAGAGAAGAGCTAGTTAGTTCTGTTTCACAGAATATAAACAACCTGGATGCCAAATCTACACCACTATGACCTTGACCTTTTTTTTTCTTGGGTACCGTAGGATCCCAGTCCTGATAAACAATGTGCCTCGTATTCGTATCTGTTTAGGAAACATTGTCTGTTCATATCGAATGATTCTTTTGTATTCAGTTACCTCGCTAACTCTTAACATTCTGTCAGGAATCTTGCTTGAGACATTTTCCTCAACAAAATACTTTTCAGTTTGCTGTACCTTTGCTGATGAATACAAAACGCACTAAACCATCAGGCCCGTGAGGCTTCAGTACAGTTTATACCGCTGACTTAAATCAGAACCGGAGCGAAGAATATTAAACTGACTGCCAGTGGGAAAGAGGAAATAAACTTTCATGTGTAGTCTTCCCTTCATCTGGACTGTAAAGTTTACGTGAATGATCCGAGTCATAACCGGAGACAATGGAGCTTTGTGTCTTTTATGAAAGGATTTGTGGCCTGCGAGAACATGAAGGAGGAAGAAAAGATAAAAACGTAACTTTCTGGAATCAAATAAAAGGAAACTACATAAGTGTCACCTATAAGCATTTAACTCTTCATTCACTTTGTACACTAAGACCACTATATTTCCTTTTAGGTTCATCATTTATCCATAGCTTTGAGATTACTGCTCGTTAAAGGAATGTGTAGATATAAATTTCCTTATCAGCATATGTTCCTCTGTTCCCCCTCTCCGTATATTTGCATATGTTTCTGTGAGGTCAGGAGTCTTGATCCTCCCCATATGGACACACTGAGAGAACACACTCCGCTTTTACAGACTGATGGTGCAGCCTGGAGGTCACATGACCAGAGGTCACAGAGCTGATGATCTGGGTGCAGTGTTGCTCCCAGGGGTGCTGTCATGCGATCAGGCTTCATGTGAGCACAGCACACGCTCACAAGCGTCTTATCAAAGCCTGGCGTTTTCTGTGCTAGCTGGAGGGAAGATCATGAGGGAGGCACAGAGATTAGAGAAGCACTTAATTGCTCGGCTGGATTATATCCTGTGTCAACTGATAAAAAGGGGTCTGGCAAATATAAATTTCCTGCCCATATCTGATTTTATCATTTAGCCAAAAAAACAAACAGTGTTTTAATAAGATTAAGAAATGAAATAAATATTTTTAGCTATTTGAGAAATCCTGATTTAAAATTGAAATAGCTGTAAATATCAGGTTTGCTTCATGATTCAGTATGTTAGTAGTGTGTGAATTTTTGACGCTTGGCAGTCTGGGAAAATCCATCGGATGTCATTATTGCTAAATTCTGCATTCTTGGGGGAAGTCGTGGCCTAATGGTCTGAGAGTCGGACTTGTAACCCAAAGGTGAACCTGAAGGTGGTGGGTTCGAGTCTCGGGTNACTTGGATGGGTTAAATGCAGAGCACAAATTCCGAGTATGGCTCACCACACTTGGCCACAAAGTCACTTCACTTAAAAAAAAAAAAACAAAACAGCCAAATAATGTGGAAAAAACAGGGTTTGAAAGTGAACTCAGTATTGAGTTTTCTGTTAAAACTGTTCATATACTTTGACTAATATACACTAATATACTTTCACATCGTTGCTTTAAGAAAACATAAATATATTTCAGCAAAACAATGTGAAGACAGTTTTTTTTTATTTAGGCTACTTTCTAACATTGCGTGCAAAGATCATGTTAGCTAATTAGTCAGTTTTAGAAAACCAGCGATTAAAAGCAGTCAGTCTGTCTAAAGATGTGTAAACTCTCGCGAGCTACATGCCATAGTGTCTCAACACTCAGCCCAATTCATTCAGCTTGTACGAGATACAAAATATCCACCATGCTCCTGTGCGGTCACGTCATCATCAAAACAGAGAAGAGTTCTCACCTAAAAAGACAAGTTTTAAAAATGTTGATCAAATAATAGGAAATATTGCTAAAGGTGATGAGAAACACACTGATGTGCATGATGCTGATAATCAGAATGAGAAAAAAATTCCTATTGTAAACTTATAATGCTTTAAAATTTTTCAGTAAAGTTTTTCTATCATGTTACTTGTGGTTGAGATGGATGCAAAAAAGAAATATATTTCACTTCAGGAACATCTGTAGAACTATATGCAGTCGAAAATGTCAAAATTAGACCATGTAAAGTTTTTTTTTCCAAAAATAGCCAAGAATAATCTTTTTTTTTTTTTTTTAAGGAAATATGCATTCACAAAATGGTTTGTTTTGATAAGCGTAGCGAGTGAGTAGTGGTAATGGATCCTCCGAACATATCTGAGATTTTATAAAGTATTAACTGTATTGTGAATTATGTGGCTGAAGAGGGAGGGCATTCAAAAGGGCTTTTGCGGCTGATTAAATTTCAGCCATATGTTGCTGCTTGACTCTTGGGTGTGGCAAATGGGTCGGGGGTGGGCTGAGGGGTGGGCTGAGGGGTGGAACGGGTGTGTCATGCTTGTATTTCTGCACATCACTGAACATTTACATCATTGAAATTATACATGAGGACAAAATAGCAGCTCAGAATGTGCATGAATGTCTTGCATATCAGGAAACTGGATTTATTTCATCTTTCATTTAAGTGTTAGGGGTCATGTTGTTCCAGACAGGTGGCGGACATCATCATGATAGAATTTAACTTACATGTTAAACACAATTCCTATTTCTTATAGTGATGTTAAAATGCAGAAGGCAGAGGTGTTTTTTTTTTTTAACACAGCCACGTCGGGCCTGTCGCAGATCCTCAGGCTCTTTTGTATGTTGGATTAGTGTAAGAGCTCTTTGTCTTCTCTGATCCCCCACTTGGTTTGTGCTCTTTGTGCTCCGCTTGCCTCCTGCTCTCCCGGTGTCACGAGCTCAGTCTGGAGTCTTCCACCTCACGCCTCTCTGCTGAGGAACAGCACCGATTTGAACCCCCTCTCTGAAAGCTTCACCAGCTGCTCAGTCTTTCTCCCCTCCTCCTCCTCCTCCTCCTCCACCTCCTCCTCTCTCGCTCCTGCCAACAAAACCAAGCCGAGCTCCCCATCTCTAATCTGGGGCTCGGAGTACAAGTCAGAGACACACACAGCTCTGTCGCAGAGTCAGGAATCAGACTGAGGTCTCTTTTAGTAGGTAAGATACAAGACCCAAGACTCCAGGACTGCTAGGAGTGGCTGTGTTTAGAACAGGCTCTTGTAGACGTTATCAGAAGTCCGTGTAGAAACTGCTTTGCTTCTAAAGGGACAGGCCACTCAATTATTACCACGTCGGATGAAATTCAGAGACGAAAATAAGTAAAATATAACTTACTTACAATGTTGCCTGTGCAATGGTCTAAGATGAAAACAGCTAACATGACTTAATTAATCTTTTCACTTTCCTTGTAAATGTGTTGTTGCTTGAGTTGTAGTTTAGCTTTATATAAAATCACAGTAAAATTGTACATTTGGTGTAATATTATTCTTAATTTAACTCTCCAAAGAAGCAAAAGGTCCGTTCCTGTTATAAAAATATATAAAAACTCTAAAAAGTTACGAACAAAGACATACTTGAGACTAAATGCAGTTTTAAATAAATATCTAAATATAAATAAAAAAATATATTCTTACAAAAAATAATAAAATAATATAAATAAATATTATGTAAATATATAATCTACGTTCTTGAAACAAAAAACCTTTAGATTAGTTTTAGTTTTGATTTTTTAATAATTTAACAGGAATAAAATAAAGTTTAGATTTTTTTTAATAATTTAACAGGAATAAAATAAAGTAATTATTTTTTATCATTTATTTAAAATAATTACTTTATTTTATTACTGATGCAGTGTTCTGAAATGATTCACCACATGCACTAAAGAGCAACCACGCTCAGACGATATGTCGACATCTTTTCACCCTAACTGACTAACTGACAGAGAGAATCGTTTTGTCTTCTTCCTTGCCCTGATGATCCGCCGCAGCCAGTCGTGTTTTCTTAAAAGCTTCTACCCACAAATCTCTCATGGCTTTAACATGAACTAGCCAGTTGAGCTTTGTTCATCTGAAGAACCTGCTGTTGTACTTGGACAGGAGACGTTATCCTGCTGTTCATTATTTGATCTACATTCACATGACCTTTCTTCAGTGCTTAGCACAGAGCAGACTAATCCCGTGGTTTGTGCAGATGTGCGATGTCTGGTGTTGCTCCAACAGGTCCAGGTGGAGAAGGGGGCTGGGTTTTGGGGGAGATGAATGTGTGTGTGTGTGTGTGTGTGTGTACAGTGTGGATATAGAGTGGCTAGACAGTAGTGTCTGCCAGTGCGTCCGTTATCCTGAGCTCATTAGTGGATTATTAAAGGCTGGCAGGACAGCACAGGACTCGACTCAACTGTTTTTGTTTTCTGCTGCAGTTTTCATCTAATCACATTTATGACGTTATGAGACAGAGAGAGAAGTACAAGTGGAAATTATATTCTGTTCATAATGTAAGGAATAAAACACTTGGCTCTGTGCTCTTCTAGAAAAATCAGTGATGAGATGAGTTAGTGTTTCCACCCTGAAGCTGATTTATTTTCTTCTAACAGCACGTCTCGACCTTCCTCTAATACTACACCAATTTGCCAGTGCTAACAATCTTTATTTTATTAATGAACATCACGTCATACTTTTTATCTATTCATAGTTACACTGAATGTTGTGGAATGCCCATGAAGCAAGTTCATTCCTGTTATCACCTGCGATAAGCAGTCGTTGCTTCGCCAGCCTCTCTCTCTCTCTCTCTCTCTCTTTCTGAAGTTAATAAGATAAAAAAAAGTTCCTGAAGACTCTTCTGTGTCAGAAAACTTTAAAGTTACAGCGTTGCCTCTGACTCATAAATGTCAAACATCTCCTCAGAGAAAACTTCACCATATCAGTAATCAAGTAACGTGGAGCATCTGCCATACGAGCGGTTACTATAGAAATGGTAACATATTAGAATAATCATATTAATACAACCCATGAAGCCAGATCTATTGTCAGAGCTGCTGTTATAGAAAATGAATTAAAACATGTTACATATTTAACCGATGTGTACGTGCTGTATGTGAGTATATTCCCTCACATATATAAGCTCGTACAAGCCTCTGGTCTTTTATGGAGTTAAATACAGTGCAAGTGTTCTTTACTGTGTCCTCTTCCTGATTAAACCATCGCTAATCTCGTGTTTTGTCTGTGCAGGTTTCTGGAGAGTCGGTACCAACCTCAGGAAGTGGCCCTGACAAAATGGAATTTGGAGACAAAGGTATAGAAAAAGTGTGCAGAAGTTGTGATTGTTTTCTTTCGGCAAGTGCTGTTCGTGAGTCAGGATCAAGAGCGCAAAAGGAAAAGGCTGACAGCTGACATTAAGTGATCTAGTGCTTGCTGTGGAAATGCCTGCTTCCTATTCCTAACCTGACCTTGTGTCCTGCACGCTATCTGACTCACTCTCTCTCTCTCTCTCTCTCTCTCTCTCTCTCTCTCTCAGGAGTGTTTGAGACAATGGTGGAGACCACGCCCCTCAGGGAAAGAATGGCCCTCTATCAGGCCGCAGTGTCTAAACTAGACGTGTCCTCGTCCTCTTGTGTGAGTGTCCTGCTTTCTCAACTCTCTATAATCATTTAGTCTGATTAGTTCAGGCCACTTCCTGTGCTGAAGTGAAGTGTCGTGAAGTCTGCTCCATTCTGTCTCGTTGTCTCGGTTAAGCAGCTTTGTGACCCGTTTTATGTCCCCCTCAGGGCCAGAGTGAAGGGGACATGGAGGCACGTGCTTATAGCGTGAAGCAGAAGGAAAACGTCCCTCCGCTCCTGCTGGATGTGGTATGTGCTGCTTCTGATGATGATGATGGATTGTGTTTTGCCTGTAGAGGGCATCATTTCTGTTTCTTCACTCATTGTGTGTCTGTGTTGCGCAGACCTCCACTCCTGAGTCTGACAGCAGGAAAGCTT
This sequence comes from Pangasius macronema, assembly GCA_037577455.1. NCBI lineage: Eukaryota > Metazoa > Chordata > Actinopteri > Siluriformes > Pangasiidae > Pangasius > Pangasius macronema. Next base: position 19,122,409 of record CM074960.1, read on the forward strand.
CAACCACGGATACCAACGGTGAGACACTTTACTTTAATAAAGTCTGATACACTGTACTTTTTATCCATTTAGAGTTACATGTAATATCGTGAAACCTAGTAAGTTCCTCTAAATTGTTGCTTTGCCTGCCTCGGCTTTTCTCTCTCTTGAAGTTCATAAGAGAAGAAAACACAGCTTGTCATGTTATCGAGAAATCCTGAAGACTCTCCCATGTCTGAAAACCTACTTACACTGGAGACTCCTTCCAAAACTGTTACACGTCTCCTTACAGAAAGCTTCACTGTATCAGTGATTAGATATTTTTCGTTATTAAAAGTGGTAAGATTAGGTAAGATTTAGTCAGTTTTTTCAAGATGATCTCTGTCTCCTTTAGCTCTATGATTATGTTAAGTAGGTGGATTATGCATTTGATTTATGTTGTTTTGAACTCCTTGAACCCGCCACCCCCTTCCACCCATGTTCACAAAGCTCTTACAGTAGATTGCCTATAAAATGACACATGCGAGGTCCATTCAAACACACAACCTGAAGTCGGTTTTCCAAATGGGGTTTTCTCAGCCACATAATACTTTTGTCCTAAGATCATGGATTAAACCATTATTTTTGATCATGTTCTACATATATTGCAGGTTATTTGTACAAGTAATAAAAAGAAAATCAACTATTGCACATTTAAATAACACCCAAGAGCTGCATTACAACTGGAACTACTTTCAGAAGCGCCGTTAACCAACAAATAACCCGACACTTTCTGACCAATCGGGATCGAGAATTCAGCAGTGCTGTGGTATAAGGTACTAATATGACTCCCTTGAGAATAAGGAGCAGGATTCGGGTTACACAACAAGGGCGTGTTAAACACATTATTGGATCATGAGGTTGGAAGTCTCTTGTAACCTGAATCCTGCAACACAATAACAACAGCACTGCGGTATAAGGTGCTAATATTATTGTGTGGGGAAAGTTCTCTATTGTGTAGCAGGATTCAGGTTACCCGAGACATGCAACCCTGTGATCCAACAATGTGTTTAACACACCGTGTTGACTTCACCTCACAGTTTTGTGAAATCTATAACATTTTTAAAGTAGTTTGAGCAAAAGCACAGGTTTATAGTAATGTGCTTGTTCTAATCCGTTGTGTCTGCAGTACAGGGCTTCCCAAACATGGGGTCATGAGAGAAATTCACAAATTTCCTTCTCCACTAAACAAACTAGCGATGTGTCTCGGACCACATACTTATGTACTGTTCTAGACCATTAGTGAGCACTAATGCTAACTGCTTTTCCTGTAGTTAGTGTTTGAATTTTAAAACCTTTCATGCAGCCTTCAAACCTAGCCAAAAGCTCTGTTTTGCTGTTTTCTAGTTTAGTAAATACTTTTGTAAGACAATCATGCCTAACAATCATGATGACGGTGGAAAGTTTTACGAGAAACAGGGCTCGCCAGTGTGTTTAGCATTTCTGTGCATGAAATCGCTAAACTTTGACGTTTCGACTTCGCAGAGTGATGGACAGGGATATTTTGGCTCTGATGTTCCATTAGCTCTGTCATTGCAAAGACACTTCCTTTGGTTTTCAGTCGCTTATGTTACACACGCGTATGTTACTGACATAATAAAATGATCACATGTTACAGTAGTCATATATTATAAATCTGGAATTTAAAAATGTAGGGTGGTCAAGGCTCGGGCTCGCAGAAAATTCCTAATAACCATTTGAGGTTGTTTGCTACACATAATCTAAATTGAATAATAAATAGACATGGTTGTATAAATAAAATGAAAACATTGTTATTTAATAAGGAAAGGTGTAATTGTTGATTTGGTGAAACATTCTACAAGGACATGTTTATTTAATATTCATGGAAGGAGTCTCCAGTGTCAGTGCTTTGTAACTGTCCGTATGTTTTCCACCACGGGACAGAGGAGTTTGCACTTAGCGGTTTCTCAGTAATAGAGCTTTGCTTTTTAGTATTTAGCAAGTGTAAATACTCAGCTGACAAGGCGACGTTACTTTGGCTACATTCATTCCTGCTGTACGCTCTTCTGCTTGTCATGTAGCTTGCGCTTTACAGAAAAGAAGATTAAAAAAAATACTGTAGTAGTGTAACAATAAAACACAAACCTGTCTGATGACATGGACTGCATTTTAAACTCACTAGCTCCTTCTAGTGTTTTCGGGTTTGATGTTACTTCATAAAGATTTTCCTCTTTCAGCAGGCTCCACTGTGACTACTCCTGTTTCTGACCATGGCCAAGCTAAAGTGGTTAAGGTGATCCTTCAGCTTTCTTACCATTACGTACATTTTAAAGTAAGAGTCTTTGGGTAGAATGCTTAAAGGAATACTCCATCTGTAGCATCTGTAGCTTATGTAGACTTACCACAAGGAGTGTATCCAAAATATGTGCAACTTTCAAACACACAGTAAAGGTAATCCCAGTTATCCCAGTATAAACATTCCCAAACAATTTGCAGCAGTAATGCACAATCAGACTGCATTACACATTTAACGTTAACAACACCTGCCCTTAGACTTCCTTTGTATGTATGTTTTGAGAATCTTTTTCCACTTTCCATGAAAACCTTTTCTTAGTAAAGTGTTGATTACTAAGAAAGCTTATCACATATACACTTCAAATAGAGATTAGATTGAAAATCAGTGGTTTATTCCTTTAATACTATTTGATCAACAATTTAGGCAATGCTCGTTTGTAATAGTTAAAGCTTATTATGTGACTCTGCGTGTGTTTAGAAGTTCAGTTTGCCGACGCGTGAGAGCTGCGTGACGTGCACCAAGACCGTGTACCCCCTGGAGCGACTGGTCGCCAACCAGCAAATTTATCACAACTCTTGCTTCCGCTGTGCTCACTGCAACACGAAGCTGAGGTGAAACGATCTCAGAAAAATTGTTCTAATTTAATCCTTAGCGTGTTGGTGTTAGCATCACCATTCCATTGAATTTTCTCATCTTTCCTTCGTTCCTGTGCTGTTTAGCCTCGCAAACTACGCCTCTCTACATAACAACGTCTACTGCAAGCCGCACTTCTGCCAGCTCTTCAAGGCTAAAGGGAACTATGACGAAGGTTTTGGACACCGACCCCACAAGGAGCTGTGGGACTCCCGAGGAGAGGGCGCAGAGGACCAGGGGGCCAAGGAGGATCCTTTGGAAAACACCAGCAGTCCCACAGTGGAGGAGTCTCCTCTGGTTAAAGTGAACATCCTCACTGCCTCACTGGAGACACGGGCTCAGGATGCATCATCAGAGAGAATGGAGAAACCAGTCGAAACCAGACGGCTGAAGATCTCCTGGCCTCCAAAAACGGACAACGAGGAAGCTTCAGCTCAAACCAGTGTGCTGGCTGAAGAAGCCGCTGTGTGTCCCAGCCGCCCAAAATGGCCACCAGAGGGCGACTTGAGCCCACTCTGTACTGAAAAAGCAGCGCTCTCTGACATCTGCAGGAGCTCCTTGCTTAAAGAGCGCAGCCTCCCCTTTTCAGTCAGCAGCCCTGCCTCGGCTGTCAATCAACTCAGTCTGATATGCCCAAATCAGCCCCAGCCACTGGAAAAGCAGGAAATAAGTGAAGAGGCTGGACAGGAGCAAGTGGAAGTGGAAGTGGAAGTGGAAGTGGAAGACAGGCGTGATGAAGGAGTTACCGAAGAGAAAGATCAGCCGGAAGAGGAGGAGCCACCGTCTTTCACATGCCAGAGTACATCACTGGAGGACACGCCTCCTTCCTCCCCCCTCAGCGAGGGTGAATCAAGCTCCGGGTTTGAGCAGAAACACTCTCAGGATGTGGGATTCTGGGATGGCGAGGAAGAGCAAGACGAGTCCATTGAGGATGTGATCAGGAAGAACCGTCATTATGAAGACAACGACGACGACGATGACTGATCAGTGTTACCAATAAACGAGTGAAATGAAAGTCTGTTTAATTCCACTGACTTTCAAGCGATCACCTTCAATGGTCTTCCTTTTATCTATGGCAGTAGCCTCTGTCCCTGTTCAGTCACTGAATTCAGATTTCCACATGGGGCTCCATCATGTGCAGCACATGAGAAAGATGCACAAGGTTATATTTTTATTGGTACTTTTTATGTATGTACAGTGTGTATTTTCTATGTCTTTTTTGTAGCGTATGGGTTGCCATTTCAAATTTTATAGAATCTTTTTTCATGTTATCTGTTAGATAGAAGAGGTGCCAACATTTACAGTTTAGCTGTGGCATTTGCGGTTTCTGACTCTGTGCCACAAAAATATGGAGGACACCTGAAAACAACTCTTTTCTACCATCTTAGCCAAAGCAAAATGCGAATGAAATTCCCCCAGTGGACAAGTCAATTCACTGAAGGGGAAAGGACGCAGTACATAACACTCATTTGCTTCTGGTAGTGATTACGCTGACTTTACCTTACACCTTAGACTGTGAATTCGTAAACCACTGTTTTGTGAACCACTAGAAACCAAGAACTGGACTGTAGTTGCTAAAAACACAGGGTAGAAATTGCTGTTCTTCATTTATGCCACAGATAATTAGGATTTTTTTTGTGGTAAAATTAATTTTTTTCTCTCTTTGCTAGGATTTTCTTGCACCTCCGTAGTTCTGTTTTAGATGCTCTTATATAATCCACCATATAACAAGTCGAACAAGGACAAGAAACAGTCAACTAGTTCAAGTCATTCATTATTTTTATTATTATTATTATTATTATTTTCCAGATGCAAAATAATTTGTTTTTGATTGAGCATTAAGACTTGGCAGTCATCCAGCTGTGTGAGCTAGAGGCTCTGACTTTGGAAATTTGTTTTAGTCATGGAAATATTTCTCAGCGATCTTTTAGAAGTGAAACAGGTTGTGTGCTACGTATGGACAGCTGTATGGATGTATCAGTGGATGCCTTTTAGCACGTTCTCACGCACTTGCATTTTAAATGTTACTTTTTTTTTTTAAACCGGGGGACCAAATTTCCTTCAATAAATAAGTATTTAATACATAATCGTTGGGTTTTTTTTCCTTCAACAAATGGGCCTCCAAAAATGGGTGTTTATACATTTTAGACAAGAAATAAATGACAAATGAAGTGAATCAGCATTTCTTAAGCTAACATGCTACACTATGTGTAAACTCGCTCTCAAGTGACTGTCACATGCCACTATAGCTCATGTTCCAACTGCTAGCTTTATAAAAGATTGCTTTAATGCTTCGATTCAAAATTTCTATGGAAATCATAACCATATGTTGGAAATGGTTTCGGGCTGCAATTAGGGTACGATTGTAAACATTTCTAGCAGCATGAGATCGCGCATAACAGCAGTGTGTATGTGTGTGTTTGTGACAAAAGCACTAACGACAGAAAACGGCAGAAAACGACTGTCTTTTTCATGTGGTCACGAGTACTACACATTTATGTAAACCTTATCCAGAAAGTAAAGCGCTCGTACTAATGTTATCATTTCTGTAGTAACTGCTCATTCACAAGGACTTGTATGGTGGACGGATTTTAAAAAAAAAAAACACGGGTAATTGTTGACATGGTGAAATTTCTGTCGGGAGATGTTACTTAGTATTTTGGGAAGGAGTCTCTAGTGTCAGTGCTCAGAGGTAAAGCTCAGTAAAAGCAAAACATTTTAATGTGGTTTTTAAGTAACATGAGAAGCAATTTTTTTCTTATGCACTTTAAAAAGGAGAATGAAATAAGGCTGACGAGGGAACGACTGTTTATAGCTGTTTCTGTTCTTGTGATATCAGGTGCTATAAATGGATAAAATGACAGTGTATCATTCCAAAATAAATACAAATTGTAAGCACTGAAGTAAGAGTACCTCTGCTTTGCCACATCAGGACACATCCAGTTGTTTTATTGCTTTTTCTGCTGAAAAAAAGGAAAATCAGATCAGACTTCTACCAGAGTTTTTTTTTTTTATCTTTCCAGACTTTCTTGCTAGTTTTCAAGGTTATGAACGTGGCATGAAATGATCAAATGTGCAGCAGCGAGGCTGCTTTATATAAGAGAATAATACAACAGATTTAAATCCTTGAGCGTCTTGAGTCTATATATTTTCTTAATGACAGAAAGTCCATACTTTTTTTTTTTTTCTCAAAATGGAAATGAACTCTGGAAATGAGTGCCTTAAAAATTCCAGAGTTTTTCAGACTTTCCAGACATGTGCAAAAACTCTACTGTCTACTTAACACAAGACGACGAAATCTCATGATTTATGGAGAGGAAAAAGAGCTGAAACACTTTAAAGTGAAGCAAATGTGGTTTAATGTCATCATTCAACAGATATGTAAAATAATTAATCGTCTTCCCTTTTAGTGGGAGAGTTTGAAGCGTCTATAGTGACATTTTTTGGCATTAACCAACGTGAAAAAATACATCGCATTTCTGTGAATTTTGGGACATGAAGACAAGACAAAAACAATTACTGTCTGAAGTGTGCAGATCGGTGGGCTCGGTCCAGAATGGCTGGAGCAGAAAATGCATATGTGATTATAAATATGTCACTGTGATCCCTGCTCCAACATCCTTCATCACACACACACACACACACACACACACAGAGCTGTAAAACCAGATCTCCACCACACTGTTACCCACACAGTCAATCTGCTGTAAAGTGCTCAGGGCGTTAGTGAATTGGAATAACTCGTTAAATACACACACTGCCAAAGAACAGCATCTGCTTTTTTTTTTTCTTTTTTTTTTTTTTAGCATGAATGTGGTGGCATCCAATCAATGACACACGTGAAGACAAAAAAGACAGATTGCTGTCAAGAGACTGAGAAAATGAAAAGAGCTACAAACATGTCCAACCTGAGACACGGTCTTAAGACTTCCACTCAAAACCTCATTACGGGCCGTATTCAGAGTTCTGTCAAAGTTAAGGCAGTTAAATTTGCATGCGTTAAGACTTTGAGTGCTTAAATCAATTTTCTGGGCTTCCCATTCAGATTATGCACAGATTATCACTTGCCTTAAAAAAAAAACTGAGATAGAAAATGCACATTGATCAGCCATAACATAACCATAACCACCTGCCTATGTGCCTAGGTGCTTTTACTGCCAAAGCAGCTCTGGCCCATCGAGGCATGGACTCCACAAGACCTCTGAAGGTGTGCTGTGGTATCTGGCACCAACACATTAGCAGCAGATCCTGCAAGTTGCGAGATGAAGCCTCCTTAGATTGGACTTGTTTGTCCAGGACATCCCACAGATGCTCGATCGGATTGAGATCTGGGGAATTTGGATGCCAAGTCAACACCTTGAAATCTTGTGTCATGCTCCTCAAACCATACCTGAACAGATTTTGCATTGTTTCAGGGTGCATTATCCAGCTGAAAGAGGCCACTGCCATTAGGGAATACCGTTGCCATGAAGGGGTGTACTTGGTCTGCAACAATGT
>CM074960.1:19129913-19147900 GCA_037577455.1 Pangasius macronema
GCTGTGAAGGCACACACCAGCACGGTTACTCACCACCAAATCCACGCTCAACACAAATGTGCTGAATAACACACTTACTGATGTCTACTGCACAGCAACTGAGAGGCTGACTACTGAGGCCAGGAGAAGCTAGCTTTAAAATGTTACTTTCATATAAAACTTCATATACTTAAATGTTCCCCAGTTTCATTGTGTCGGACCCGAGACTCAAACCCACGACCTTCGGGTTCACCTTCGGGTTACAAGTCCGACTCTCAGACCAAATGTATATATATGAGTCTCGGGTCCGGCAGGGATTGTAGGTGGGGGGAGTGAATGACCAGCGCTCTCCTCCACCCTCAATACCACCACTGAGGTGAGACCCTTGAGCAAGGCACCGATCNATGGGTTAAATGCAGAGCACAAATTCCGAGTATGGGTCACCACACTTGGCCACAAGTCACTTCACTTCATTTCACTTCACTTCACTTCATATGTGTGTGTGTGTGTGTGTGTGTGTGTGTACACATATCATACATACAGCGTAGAAACATCTCCAAGTGTCGGCCACTGCTTTTTCTGAAATAATTTCTGAATTAAAAGTTCTTCTCTAGCTAAGAGAAATGTAAATCTTTTCTATTTTCGGTTTTGTGAAAGCATTTTTTTCACTGATTATTAACTTGCTCAGCAAAACGCTAGAGATTTTCACCCTGTTTGAACTTCAATAAATCTTTAAAAAAAATTGTGTTAAATGTTTTAAGTCATTAGACGCCTTAATGCAAATAAAGTAATGTACAAACATTTGAGCTTAAAATAACTGTGACTCAGTTGGCGTAATATTTAGGCTGTGTGTCGTAAGGGGCTCTCAGTGGGAAAACACCATTACTAAAGCATTCATAGAAACTAAACACAACTGAATCACAAGTTTGGTCCATTTTAATGACGTGTAAAGGTTTAGAGGTAAATAGCAGAGATGATGGCAGAGATCAGGGCCATAACATGTGAGGTTTTTCCCATTAAATTAACAATAAATTAATACACTTTTAGGCTCATAGTTCAATTTACAGAAGTAAATTGCCGTTACACCTCTCTAAAGCATGAACGCCATCAAATTTAGGAAAAAAAAAGTAAGTCTTGCTAATTTACTAACATTAACTGGCAATATTTAACCAAGTTCGCCTGCTTCCTTCGATAACACCAGGCATACATTCCAGCTAATGGTAAATATTTTACATTTTATTTCTGATTAATTAATTAGCAAACTGTCTAGTGCTAGCAAACGTACAGAGAGTGGATGATGTTTTCTGACAAAATGGTAGATTAAGTAATAAAAGTTAATTTTCACATGAATACATTACTTAGTTTCACCAGTTTACTTTTTAATACATTTAAAAATCAGAGTAAATTTTCTGGATTTCACTTTGAACATTTTGACACACTATCTTTCTCCAAGTATAACTTCTCAGTGTTTTCCCCCCTGAATATTTTTGACTCAAGACATCTAGCTAATTCCCTCATAAACTCAGAATGCAAAGAGAACCTAAAATGTGGCGTGCAGGAGAACTGAAGAACGGCTCAGGACACTCGGCCCATCTTTTACTCTTTCCTCAGTAGAACAAAGGCGCTGAATCCAACCCACAACACAGCAGCGTAATGACTTTCAGATTTTAAACACTCTTCATTAATTGCCCCAAAGTTTCCATTCACAATGTCAAAATCACCATATGCCCAAGCAATGGAAACAATCCTCCAACACCATTTACAACTCTTGGTATCCTTGTTTACCCCTGAGAGTGACTGCTGCTCAGACGATCGGACAGACGTGCAAAGCAAGAAATCGGTGAGGGAGCAGAAAAAAACATGAGAGTCCAAAATCCTGAAATTGCCTTAAAGTCATTGGTGTTTGTTTTATTTTTATTCATTGTCTTATTTATGCTCTTAAGTTTGACTTTGTGCTTTTCACAACAGTCTTTCTTCACATTCAACTAAAGTTGGTGACGGTCCAGCTCCAGAAAATTCCTTGCTTACAACGGTGATAACATTTACCTTTTAATAATTAGTTCATGGCTATAAAGAAGAATTTGATGTGGTTATGTTTTGTGTCATAGTGCTGCTTTTAATTACAGCCACTGTTGACTAGCACCATGGACTCTAAACAGATGAGACACAAGATGGAGGGGAGAAGGAACTCATAGTTCTTAGTCCATTCTTATTTAAACGTTTGGTTTTCGGTTCAAAACACTTTTTTTTTTTCCTTGTCAGTTTGCTAATCAGATCCGAGAGTGAAAAACAAATTGGGGGGGAAAAAAATGCTCAAAGTTTGTGAAATGGAAAACTCCTTCCTTTCTGAACTAATGTCTCTAGTCTCTGGTCTGATGAGATGCATTTAGCTAAAGTAATACTATTTTATAATAATTAATCATTTGCATTTTTGGATAAGCAGCACATGACTCTCTGTTACAGAAGCTGTGCAGGGTCATGTTTAGAAAAGTAAAGTCTCTGAACTATGATGAGTTGTTTGTTTCATGTTTATTGATCCTGCTAGAGTATTTTTTTCCCCACGCGCTCTGCATTGTATGCAAGTTGACGAGCCATGACCTAGACCACTCGAGCGCTTGCGTATTCCGGCATTAGTCTTGTCTTTCAGGCTGCGAATCCTTGAACATGGATAATCAATCCCCCAGCCTGCAGCGTGGAGCCTGAGGATGAGCGCCCCTGGCCCTGCCTCACTATAAGGTTTCAGAATGCTGAAGTAAGAAAAGACTCGTGTAGAGCGAGGCTTCTCATTTACCGCCCTACAAGGCATGAACTCAGGAATCTAATCTGAAAAGGCATGTTGAGGTTTTTGCTAACGTTAACCGGCTACATTTCACATATCATTTAAGTAGATACTAGTAGAAACTAATATTAGTCACTTGTCTTAATGTGTCTTGCAGATTGATTGACTAGATGTTTTCAGCTGTTTGGCGAAGAGCGTCTGCGAAATGACTGAACATGAATGTACATCTAAATGAAAAGTACTCTCTCACCACACACATAACAGTCTGGTGTGACTGTTTTTGATCTAAACGGCTCGTCTTACTTCCACAGAAGCATGCCAATGTGTTTGTTCATGCAAAACATTTCACTGGTATAACTGTTCAAATGAACTGACTCCACCTTCTGCTTCTATCCTCGTCTGCAGAGGTTCGTCAGGATTCGTCACATATCAACTTTTTCTTATTCTCTGCTCTCGCTGATGTCTCGCTGTTTTGTCTGCTCGCTAGCGTACTAGTCGTGCCAAGACCGGTCGCGTGCTCCTTTATCCCCGAGTTAAAATTCCTTGAGTCACACCTTCCTGCCTACTCAGTGCTGAGTAACGGGAAGGCTGGCCACTCCCAGCGGCACCCGACAGCTCCCGGCACGCACCGGTGACAGCACTGACAGATCCGAACGGCTCACAGTCGCTCTCGTCTGCAGCCCTTCTGCTTGTTTTGTTGAGCTGCTGCCTGGGCAACAGGTGCACTGCTCCGAAACCTGTTTTCTGGAGCATCTCGGAGGAGGAGAATACTTGCTGGCGTGCGCCCATCTCCAACAGCGCTCCTGACATTTGTACACTTGGGTCTGCAGAACACGTTTTTACTTGCTTATCACCCGGTGATTTATTATGACGAAACTGATGAAGACATCTCATGCCATTAAAAACGCGAGTCGAACGGAGCCTTTTCAAGTGTCTTTACAGTAACCTTGCATGCACTCTAAAAGGAGAGGCACTTCAATCTAATACAAGCTTCCATTAAAAGGCTTGATGGTGCACTTGCACGCTCTCGCTTATGTGCCACTCAAGGTTTCCAAGGCGTTCCAAAATATTTCTGAAGCTCTTAAGCAAATGCACCTCAACGCCCACTAAAGGAAACCTGAAAAAGTGCTAATCCTTAAAAAAAAAACGCAGGCATTAGCATGACTGCAAGGCTTAAAGATCCTCATAAAACACACCTGTTTTTAAAACTTCATTGTGAAGATCAGTGTAAAATTTAATAGTACGGGCGATCACAGCCAAATCAAAACAAGTCATATCTTTTTATTGTACCACAGCGCCATTGAATTCTCCACTGGAAGGTGTTGATTCATTTTCTCTAACAGCAGCTCTGACAATAGAGCCAGAGGGCTGCGAGTTTTAATACATACTGTACAGAAAAACTGTAATCACTGTTAGTCATTGTCTAGTGCTGTCACATAAGAGGAATAAAGCAATTTATTAAGAAAACAGGCTGCATCACACCACCCCAACGTTGATTAGCTTCCTCTAACTTAATTATTAATAATAATAATCTTAATTATTGGTGTAGAAAGAACTGTACATATACATACAGACATACATAAGCACTGGACTAATACTTTTATACTGCTCAGAAAGTGATACATTGACACACACACACACACACACACACACACACACACACAGTACTGCACAGAAGTCTTAGCAAAGAAATGCTACAGAGAAAAGATGCCTGTGAAAATAATTAGATTAAGTGTTCTACATATAAAAACATTATAAAGAGCAGACACAGTAATAAATGAAACAAAGTCAATATTTGGTGTCCTTCACTTTAAATAAGAAATTAGAGTNGCAGTTTTATAAGGAAATGAGCTGTAAGTGTTACTGAGCATCTTGCAGAAGCAGCCGCAGTTCTTCTGGAGACTTTGCCTGTTGCACTTGTGTCGTATTTTTGCAGCGAAACCCAGCAGCCTTTATTACATTTCTTTTTTTTTCCTCTTACGTAATCTGCTGCTTTCTTTACTGGCATGCGAACATTTTTCTGTAACGTTTAATTTTGTGCTGGAAAACTAATGTTTGGAAATCTAAAATGTTCATCATGTTGAAGTCGTAAAATAAAAATCTATAACAAAGTTTGTACTTAAAATTTTTTTTAAAAAATAGGGTGCGTAAGACTTCTGCACAGTACTGTATACACACCAACCAGGGAGGGTGAAGGCTAAAACACGTGCTTCCTGCGAGACAAACTTCAAACTGCTGCTCAAGCTGCATTCGAAAGAAAGTGCTATCTACCCTCTTCTACATACCTGAGCTCGGAAATGCCTATGATTGGCTAGTGTCGCTGTGACTGACAGGGAAGAGAGACAGTATGCCATCCCTCCCATTCAGAGAGCATGACCAATTTTGCTCCCTAGGCCACTTTCTGTACTTCTGAAGGTGCGATTTAGCTCATGATAACGTTCAATAAAAATGGAACAGACTACAAACGTGTGCTGCGTATGCCCAGAACAAAGGGTGTGGATTAATAAGTCTCTATTGTTACGTTCTCAGAGGGATTAAAGATTTGGATTAAAGTATTTCTTTTCCTTTATACGATGCTTCAAAGAGAAGAATAAATTCTGGAAGTGAAATCCTCAGCCATCTTCTCTCTCTGAGCTTCCTATCCAGCCTAGCGGTGCCCTATATAAATTCATTCCTCACATGATTTAAGGACCATAATTGCTGGCAGCCTCGTCCAACCCCGACTGCTAATCACTAGGTACTTCTGTGTAAAGGCAGCGGCTAATCGTTTTATGATATTGAGCAACAGATGAACTCCAGCATGTCTCCAAGGTCCGCAAGTCCTTTTGATGCTTTCAGCAGAAATGTGACGCATGTAGTAAAGCCTTAACTCTTCTCCCGAGGCTCTCCGAGTTGCCTCTCCAAGTGGCTTTCTGTTGATAAAACCTCCCAAACAATAATCATTTAGAAGAGGAGAAAAACGTCTGGCCTTGGACTGTGCAGAAAACTTTAAGGGGTTTATAGTTGTTAAGTTGAGCTCCCAGAGGCAGAACATGGCTGGAAGGCATACAGGCAGCAATCTGCTTCCAATTTGCATAAAAAGAATAAAAACAGTAAAAGCCGGAAATAGACAGCTTTCCTGAACAAGCCCCAAAGACTATACCCACTCTATTAAAAAAAAAAAAAAAAAATACAGAAATTTGACATCACAATTTCTTCTTTATTTTTTATTTTTAGACAAGAAGCTAACTCTCTAATCACATGTACTAATACTGACTCAATCATGCATCTGATTTTCTTCAACAGCACACGGCCCAAATAAGAGAAATGACTCATTTTTCTCCAGAGTCATCTTACTTTCCATCTTTAACAAGACAGAGAGTCACACCCACAGTGGAAATCGCTCTTGTTAAAGCACGTTAGCAGACCTCACACTGTCGGCGATGAAGGTCTGCGTTTCCTTTTCACTCCCGCGCTCTCGTTTTGAGAGGAGAGTGAAACTAAAAGTCACACACTGGTAGAGTTTACTGGAAAAAGTCGAACTCGTTTTTACTCAAGAGCCCGGGTCATTATCTGTACTTGGAAGAAGCCAGTGGACTGAACAATAACGAGAAGAGTCTCTGAAAAGTTTCTGGATGGAAAAGAAATGAAGCCGTCCAGACATAAAACAAAAGTAGAGAGAGAGGGAAAAAAAACAAAACAAAAACAGATTTTACCACAAAAACCGGAGTGTACTTCAGTGGCTCCATGCTAACTCGTAATTTTCTTGTTTTTTTTTTTTATTGGTTCACAAGACTGCGATTTGCGAATCCTTTCCCCTTCAGTGAATCGGGTTTTTCTGCCAGGTGAGCTTTATTCACGTTCGGTCTGATCACTGCTTCATCTGAAAAAGCTGAAATGGTTTCCTGCAACACTGAAAATTGTAAATACTACGGCTAAATTGTAGCGCTTCAAAATGGCTCCGTAAGCATACAGCAACAACAGATCAACTGTAGGAAAGCGGCGAGCCACAGGAGCAGGAGACAAATCCGCAGCATCAGAAGTAAACATGTTCCTACATAAAGACATAAAGAGAGGCTGGTGAGGGAACGACCATTTAGAGCTGCTATAACGTAAGCGATAACAGGAACTAATGCTTCACACACGGTCCACAACGTTGAAAGTAGGTTCATCATCATTGTATAATGATTTTAAAAACTCTGTAATCATATAAGAGGAATAGAACATTTCAGGACATGCAGTTATTAGAAAAATGATTCATGTCAGGCCACATCATGCCATCCTACTGTTGATTATTTTCCTATAACAGCATGCCTCTAAGTGTTTCATTCCCTAAAAAAAATATGATATGGCATTTTGATATGACAGGACAATCCATTTCTGCATTAGAATCACTTTTACATATTGTAGATGCTCCTGCTTATTACACTTGTATTGCGATTGTGAAGACGACATGCTGTGATCAGTTCCATGCCTAGTGTGTGTGTGTGTGTGTGTGTGTTGGCTGGCGGGAAGCAGAAGGACAAAAGGGAGGGAGAGAGAAAGATATATAAAAGTCTAAGTCTCCAGCAGGGATTAAAAGGTCAGGCAGAGCCGCCAGTGTGGCAACGTGCGCAGTGATCTCTGCCATGTGCTCGCGTGGAGTGGCACGTACACACCGGCGCCACCCAATCACTTCCTCATACAAACAGTACAAACAGTACGGCAGCATGAGGAGGGAAAAAGAAAAAAAAAGAGAGAGAGAGAGAAAGAAATGACCCGAGTCTGCTGCTTGGGTTTCAGTCTGCACAGTAGCTGCAGGTATAGCAGTCATTTTTCATCAGTAATGACATCATTACACACAGCAGCACCACTTATTACATTTTGGCAGAGGGAGAAAGTGCAGTGAGAACACTTTCCAACTCTCGGACCGTTCTGCATGACTAACTGCTGTTAAAATTAAACATCAAACCACAAAGACGCAACGAAGTGATCTCTCGTTAATGCTCTACAAAGCATATTGCTGAAAAATTGCAATTCAGTGACCTTTTCTTGCTCAACTTTCCGATCCAAGATAGCAGTCACTCATTTTAATGATCATGTTGGGAATAAAACACACGCGAGTGCGCTGTTATAGGAAAATAATCAATGACAACATGAAGCAGAATTACTGCTGCCACGCCGAACTCATCATGTTACAGCTCTAAACAGTCGTTCCTTAAAAATCACTTTCTCTTAATCGCGTTACAGAGAGACCACGAAGCGCAAAGTCATCGGTCCTGAAGACTTTCCCATGGTGGAAAACCTAAAGGCTTTATCTTCGTTACAAAGAGAAACTGTAGGCTCCTTGCAAGAATGTTAAATGCTAAACATAATGACTCTCTACAGAATAATTTGTTTATTAATAGGCGTAGATTATGTGTTGTTGTCCGCAATGATTTGCTGTTACTTATAAGAACATGTACATTAATATAAACCTGTGATTTGCATCAACAGCCTTCGCTAGTCCAGGAGTAGGATATAATCTTGATTGCAACTCCTTCTGGTGCTGACGTCAAGCGGCGAGATTTCACAGGAGAGAAATGCAATACAAAAAAAAAACCTCCCAATTGTTATCTGAATATAGCCAGTGATACATATGAAGCACACAGGAACAAACAAAAACAACAAAATAAAACAGGGGAGTGTTTAAGTTTGATGTAGACAGCCGTGACGACAGTTAACGGCGAAATCCAACACAATACCCGCTTATCTAAACAGGAGTTGCCATTCCACCGGCAATTAATGTAAACAGAGCAAATAAAGGCCTCGGTTCCAGAGACGGCAACAACTCGAGGCTCTGTGCATTCTGTGGCTAAACCCTCCTCCTATCCACCTCATAAAATACATACCAGTCAGCAGAGCTGAACACACAGAAACCAAGGCATATATACGCTCGAAGCGTAGCACAAAAGCTCATCGAGAGCATTTACACAGTGTAATACAGGCTACTTCTTGGACAATATACTGCATTTCATAGACACAAAGACCTTCTGAGGCAACCATCCTTAACTTTAAGCGTGGAACTCCTGCTTCTAATAAACCAAGATCAAATGTCACTGCAGACAAATACCACTCCATACACCACTTCCTTTTGTTCTGGATTCCTCCAGAGCATAGAAATCCCTTCGCATCGAAAAAAGATATCAGTAAAACACAAGGATCCCTGCTAAAGGACAAAATGGAAAGCACCAGCAGTGTTCTGAAGAGGAGAAAAAAAAACAGTCCGACAAAAACCACAAAATGTTTTTTCCCCTTATAATACTCCTCCTGACCTGCTTTTTCTCTGAATGTGAGGTCTCAGTGTAAGACCGCACCTACCAGTCAGAGTCATCTGTATTAGTGAAATGAAAATTCCTGGCTGAAAACAAAATTCAGGACCCAAAACCAAAACCTGAAAAAAAAAATAAGTTGAAAAAAAATAAATAAGTTGAAAAAAAAAATGTGAGCAGTAACTACATTGTCCATGTATCTGAAAAAGTCTCTGACAAATAGTGCTCAAGAGAAAAGTGTTCGGAGCTTCTGAGTTCGTATACCAATGAACGTGCGAGGCCATGCCCCTCCCCCCTTTTTTCCTATTGGTTCACAAAACCACGGTTTGCAAATTCATAGGTCAAAATTGTTCTCGATAAAGTCGGCGAAAGTAACCACTACGAGAAGTGCGTCCTGTGTCCTTTCCCCTTCAGTGATTTGGCTTTTCCAACAGGTGAGCTCTCTCGGCGTTTGCTCAGAATGCTGCTCTAGTTTACGCTGTAGTTTCTTTTTAAAGTGTCTTCCGTGTTGTTGTAGCAAGGAATTAAAATTTGTAAAATGCTTTGGCTAAACAGCTCAGATTGGCGCGTCTGGAACACAGCACATATACCGTTACAGCGTCACGGTTAAAACAGCGACCAAGGCGCAATGTTTTTGGATCACTCCATTGCAACGATCCATCAACGTACCCACAGATAACTTACCTGGAGATTATCTTAAAATTGTTCAGAATGCTGACGAATTGAGTGCTGATGGCTAAATTGCAGGCTTCTGTGAGATAAGTATTCCACGCGCCAGCTATCAGACTTGTTAATAACAATAACAATAACAACACTGCCTGACAACAAAGAGAGTCAGCCAGCAGTTCAAACAAATTACTCATGTTCCAAGCACCTGAACAACCAGACTGGCTTCCTCAACAGTATCTAATGTGGAAAATGAAGTGCGGCGCTGTCAGCTGTTAGTTTCACAGCTCAAACTGTCAACTGCCTGTCAAAACATGTCGTTTATCAGCTCGGTGTGGCAGCAGAGGCATGCATGTGAAGACCTCCTTCTCCTTCTCCTTCTCCTTCCCCAAAGGTAGGCTTTCACTAACCAGGCCGATTTTCTTAGAAAATCTCCAGCAGCATTTCTACATTTCTAAGACAAGAGGCCCACAGAGCCATATTTCTCTCCTGGCTATATGCCAGAGCATCCTCACCAGTCATGTGCCTGCTCTGATCATCACCAGCCACTGAAAATAGCGGGCCGGTGATCTCAGTGAGCTTCAGGTGAGGAGACCAGGACGACAGGATACACGCTTCCAGAACAAATCCACAGTTTTTCACCTCACCAAACTCTGTTCATGCTCTAATTAGATAAGCAGGGCTGAACGACCCATCTAAACTCTAACGCAGCTTCAGCACACACACACGTGCACACACATACACACACACACACACACACACTTGGCATGGAGTGTCAATTCTCCGTAATACTAGCCCTTAAGGTGCTTTGCGCAAGAGTTGAGATGCTGTAAACTCCAGGCGCACAAAAAGCCAAGACGAGAGTGGCGTGCAGCTCAGGCCCAGGCCTTTCACAACTCACTCTGGATTGTTAAAATAATCATTTACACTCAAGAAGTGTGCGATAAATATTTTACCTATTAATAACCTATTGTACCCGTCATATTTGATTGTGATTGCTTATTATTCGTTATCATGTCTACAGTAACAACAGTCACAGGGACCTGTAAACGAGACGCTCCACATAAAACAGAAAACAACTTGGGTAATATTTGGGGATGTTTTCTGTCACGAGATGTTTATCGTTTTTGGAAGGAGTCTCCAGTGTCAGAGCGTCATAACATTCGGGAGGTAAAGCTGTAACGTTAAGCGTTCATAATGGAGGGCTTTGTGGTTTCTTGGAAACATGACATGCTGCATTTTTGTCGTATTAACCTTCAAGAGGAAGAAATGAGCTCGTCTGGTGAGGGGGTGACTCTTTCGCTCTGGTTATCACTTATGTCACAGCAGCTGTAACCTATTTCACAGATGTTCCATAATATTAAACGGATAGAAAGTGTGAAGTGTCGTCAACTTGCACTGGCAAAATGCTGTGGTGTAAGAGGAACTAAACACTTCAGGACACGCTGTAACAAGACCACTGAACATTGATTATTTTCCTAAAGCAGCATGGCCAGGGGTGTTTTATTCATTCATACATTCTCAGTAAATATATATGAAAATCCACCACAAAAAATGATTTATGATTTAATGCTTACGGCAAAAAATAATGTCTCGGCTTACCGTCCCGCTGACTCGGACGTCATACAGGCGTCCCCATTCGTCCTCGTGGCTGTCCACCATCATGATGCTGTCCTCCTCCTCCGTGCCCCACTCGGCTTGCAGGTTCAGACGCACCTCCTCCCCCAGAGAGTGCATGCCGATGGCAGGGAAAAGGCCACCCGGAGCCACAGGCACCACCACTGAGCCCACCTGCTCCATTAAAGCGATTTTACTCATCACAAACTGTGCACTTAAAAGAACAAACTATGGAAAAAGGAATAAACACATCCTGATCGCCTGGGCTTTCTTTATCTGTATTGTACTGTAATTGTTTGCAGGCCATTAGTATTAAATGATAGTCATAACAGGGCGGTCGTTTACGAGGCATGTGGCTCTTGCGCAAGAGCAAAGAGAAGCTCGTGCTGTGGAATGAAGTCGAGTCCTGAACTCGGCTGGTGGAAAACACGGCCTTATTAACTGCTGCTTTGGTCTTGGAGGCTCACCACGGGATGAGTAAGCATAACAATATGTAAATATTTGCTAGGGCGTTAGTGAAGAGGCCATGAACATTATCAGTGTAAACAGTGCACAGTGATATAGCAGTTTGTTACATCACCGCAAAAGTATTAATACATGCGCCACGGGCCACGTGCCAATCAAAGCACGCCGCCATCTAATTCATTTCAAGCTGCACTTCATTCAAAGTAGGGTACAAACACAGGAACAGCATAAATAAAGCCAGGAAGTCCTGATCCAAAACAGCAGGTCATTTAAGAACAGCATGGGCAGTTAAACAAACCTCTGGGGACGTTTATGCAAAACACTTTCAGGAACGGAGGAGGTCTGTGACGCGTTTCAGCTCACCTCTTTGCCATTCTTGGTGAAAAACACAGTGGTGAGTCCGGCGTCGAAAGTGTCTGCGTAGATCCCGCAGCCTATCCGATCGCCACGGTTGCACTTGGGGCCGAACTGCTGGCCGACAGGGTTGCCATTATACAGTCTGTGGAGGAGAGGAGAGATACGAGTCAGCAGACTTTCAGCCGCAACCTCTGATTAGCTGCTCATCTGGAGCTCAGAGGCTGGGGAAAGAGGTTGAGAAAATCCCAACACATAAAAAACACACGAGGAAATTGACTTAAAAAAAAAAAAAAAAAAAAACACCAATCATTTATATAATTACACGAGTTATTATTATGTCCAGGGCTGCTACCGTGTCATGATGAGTCACGGTTCATGATCGCACGGCTGCCTCGCTGTCGACTTTTTCACAATATTGATTAAAATGTGTTTTCATTTATTACCATCTACCCATTCATTTTTTTTTTTTAACTCGCTCAAGTTCCTTACTCCAGCGATTCTTGTTCATTTTGTACTTGGCAGCGATACAAAGACCCTCCCTCTGGACTTGCCCTAAATTATACTACAGCAGCCTCCATTTCTGCACCGGAGTGTGTGTAGGTGGGTGGGCACATAAGTGGACATGTATATATGTACTTTACTGATCCTCGAGGGGGAATTTAGGAATTATATACAGGGTTTTACAGTAACCACCAGGCACTCTGGGGGGAAAAAAGCCTACAAACTGCACTGCTGTGTAATCCGTTACTGCTTTAAACATCGTACATTGCTACCTTTGCTGTCACAATGACTATGTTCCTAACTTTATCATACACATACATATTTAAATGGGTTTAAATGGTTGATTGATACCATGAAACTGTGACTCAGGCCTAATGATGTCCACATTAGCTACTATCAGAAACCTCTATTTGGTAAAGACACTCAATCAGAGAACAAGAAAAATCACATGATTAAACACTTACTTCCCATCATCAGCATGGTAAGCGATTGAGTGAGGCAGCCAACCGGGCTGATGATCAAGCTTGTAGAACTGAGGAACCAGACCCACAGCGATCGTCCCTCTGACACCCGTGTCCATTATAGTCACCTGAAATACCACAACACAACACCTCAGAGTGACCCTGCAACACCCATAACAGCACGGAGCACAGAGAATCATACCAACCATCTTTGTGTTCTAAAATCTGATCAAAATCTGTTTTTACCGTATACACACACACACACACACACACACACACACACACACACACGTACATTATACATTATACATAGACACACACACACATATATACACACATGTACATTATACATTATACATAGACACACACACACACACACACACACACACACACACACACACACACACACATATATATCACAAAAACTCGTGATTTCCTGAATGCAGCTCTGAACCGCGAGAAGTCATGCCTCCTCATGGTTTGAGATTATTTCAGATGACTGTCATATTTGCTGTTATGAACATTATCACAGATGTGCATTTAAAATAGCCGAGGACTGGGGGAGTGAGCTGCAGGAAGAGCAGCTGTGTATGCGGGGAGGGGACAAAAAAGGAAGCGTGTGAAGGGTGTCGGAGAATGTCAAGCAACCTGCTATGAAGTATGTGACCTCGCAGCTACTGCTTAAATCCCCGCGTGCATTTTTCCGCTTCTCTCACAGCATGACTTGCTTCGTGGAACTCCATTCTGAGTTCTTGGAAAACCCTGGAACTAAGTCCAATCACTTCCACTACTTAGACTCCTTGACTAATTTAATCACATCCTCCCATGCAATTCTTTAAAAAAAAACCTCCATAAAGGTCAGACAAACATTAGATTCACTATTCTTGAGAAAACTTGGCCTGAGCAGAAACAAAGCTCGATCCTAGATCGCGAGGATTAACGGTTTATAGCTCTCTCCAGGAAAATGGCTGCCATGCAGCTGTTGGCTATTCGCGTCTTCCCGCTCTAAAACCCAAAACGTCCTGCAAGCATTTAAAGCATATATATTCATAAGCTGAGAAAGAAATACGGCTTTCCGTTTGCCTCTTTCTACGATTTCCTCCCCAAGCTTTAAAATATGATATGATAAATCTAGAAGCGTTTGCTGAATATCGATGTCCGATGTGCTCGCTCTACAAGCACCCAGCTGTGAATTTAATGCGCCGAAGATGCGCCGCTCCACAAGAAGAGAACCCTGCTGTGAACTCGGGAGCTGCAGAATCTCAGCCCGGGCTTCCAGACAAAATATTCAATTAGACTAATAGAGAAAATTTCCACTTGACTAAGGACAAAATTGATTTACACACACTCGCTGAAAAAACAGGCAGCCTGAGATCACAGTGAGCCTATTTTTTTCTTTTTTTTTTCTTTTGGAGTGAAGTTGTTGAAACAAGGAAAAGAGGTTGAGCGGAGTGTGTGCCAGAGCCGAGGCTGATGGGCGAGCGGGTAAGCACGCTGACTTGTGGAGGTCAGAAGAGGTGAACTGAAACGTCTGTGAAAATGTAACGAGGAAATATGATCACGCCGCTGACGCATATTCCACCAGACACACAACCTTTATAGAGGAGGGGAGGGGAGGGGGGGAGCCGCTTCCGCACTCCGGGGATTCAGGGGAGATTCTCTCAGAAACGTGCCTCTGAATCAGATGACCTGCATTACCCGGTGTAGCGGGAGCTTTATCAATCGCAATCAGCTCAAATGTCAGAAGCTATACAGCTTGAGGAAAGACACAGAAGCTGGATAGCGACATGTTTTACCACACTGCACACACAGTACATCCACAATCCAGCAAATAGCATCACTTGATGCAGCATGTCAAGTATAATCTTCATTCAGTTTGCTTTTTGATTGTTACAGCGATGATGAGGTCATTATGACTGAAATATGAGGAGTGCTTATGAGGTCAAAAACCCTACACAACAAGAATGCTAAGTTTTCTGTGAGGAGACGTTTATTTAGCGTTTACAGAAGGAGTCTCCAGTGTCAGCGCTTTGTCACAGTCAGAGGTAAAGCTGTACGTTTTCCCCCCACAGGATGGAGGAGTTTGTGCCTTCTCTGTAACGTGACAAGCTGCAGGTTAAAAAAAAAAAACAGAGGCTGACTGTTTATAGCTGCTGTAACTTTACAGGAACTTGTTTCGTGGACTTTAAATGTATCTATAAACACATCAAAAGTAGGAGGTGCCATTGTTTCGTTAATAAAAACTGTGACAACTGCGGTGGTATAAGAGGAATAAAACCCTTCAGGACCTGCTGTAACAGTAACTCATTGATTACTTTCCTATAACAGCACACCTCCCAAGTATTATATCCCTTATAATTACCTTGTGAAATAAATTTTATTTCTAAGAGTAGTTTTAAAGGTGTATATACTTTTGCCCTGTTACATTTAACTCAGTTTTTTTCCTGTGACTGAAAAGAAATGGAGTGCACTACACAGAGGGTGTACAATGCCCTTAGAGTAAGCCCTAGATAGTGCACATAAGTACTGAATTTGGCTAAGTAAAGTTGACGTACAACCACCCCAAATTTATTTTTCAGGTCCAATACTTTTTTTACACAAACACGAGTTAATGCTTAAACTTGCAGTTAAGAAATGTTTTTGTAAATTTTTTTTAACCCATTTTTACTAAGGGTGCCAATAATTCTGGACTTGACTGCATTCCTTCAAGAAGACAATTGATGGATGGTTTCATTGATTCTGAAGTTTTCATTCTGCGCAATAACAATTTTGTTATTTGCACTTCTGAGCGGCCCAAATAAAAAAGGTCTCCCTCCCCAATTAGTGTCAATCACAGTGACAATGACCAATCGTGGTCTTCTGTGTGCTCCTGTATGCAGAAGAGGGCGGATAGCGCTTTCCGTTACGTGTGTCATGCTGCCCTGTGATGAAGCTGAGGCTTCTGGCTTCACGTGTCTTGGAGGAAACACGTGTTAACCTTCACGTTGACTGGGCCATAGTCGTTATATGATATGTGAGCTGGCTGGTGAGCAAATTGAGGAGAAAAACCAATCCGAAACCTGGAACTCAACAAATCATTACATTTTGTTGAACAGACAGTAAACAAAAAAACAGTAAAACCTTTCATGCTCTTTTCAAACGTCTTCTTAAAGGAATGCTGTTAAGTCCAGAATTATTGGCACCCTTAGTAAAAACAAGTTCAGAAATCTTGGCTTAATTATGAGATAGTTCATTTAAACCTAAAAGGGCCAGAAATGAGAGTTTAGCTTCTTTTTTTTTTTGCATGCATGCATGCAAAACAGAGCTCCACACACACAGCACTGCAGCATGAACAGGGTGCTACTTTCCAGCTCCAATGCCCATGTGGAAGTGGGAGTTTATCAAACCACGACAAGCTGCCAGCGGCCTCAAACCAGCATCGTAAATCACTCACGGCACGCCTTCACCCAAAGCCCAATGTACAGCCACAATCTCGCAGGCTTTTCCATATTAAATCACCTGCACGCTCCTTTCTCAAGCGCTATTTTACGCTAAAAGCATCACCCACGTCAGCTCAGGAAGTGCAGCATGTCCTGGAGAAGTCACAGAAAATGTTGTAATTGTTCCTTGAGGCTGCGTGTGGCACAGAATGAACTCGTAAAGAGTATTCTTCACGAGAAGGACAATCTCATGGTGTTCTACTGGCACAACAACTCAGAACTGTGACTCAGGCTTCATGCGATCCACTCGAGCGTGTCATTTACTATAAATGGCATGAATAACAAATTTTTTTTATGTTATTAATAGAAAATGGAACAGAATGAACATGGATGAAAATCCCAAGTTGTGTGGCTTGACTTTCTACTCACCACATGATCCTCTAATAATCTGCATATGGGATGTAATAGATTCAAGCCTACTGTTCTTTTCTTTTCTGTTCTTTTTTAAACAGAGGTACTGAGTAGGTCTCTGTTTCAAATGGAAAAAAACGGTAAATTTAGCACAAGTGTTGAGAAATATCTCGGCAACTCGGTTTTACTGAACCTTACAACATGAAGAAGAAAAAAAAAACCCGGAGTGGAAAAAAAGGCGTGCTCTTTGTTATGTAATCTCCACGCTTTAAGTTTGTATTCAATTTGCATCTGAATTTTGTTTCTGTCTACACATGAATGGAAATGTATAATGTGCTGACACTGCTGTGTTCTCTATTGCTTTTAAAAAAAAAAAAAAAAAAACTTGGGTTAAATCTTAAAAACGTGTTTAACTTGAACAGTAGCAAGAAGAAAGAGATGATGAAGAAGAAGAAGGTCAAGGTCAAAATCCAACAATAATCAAAAGTTTGGGGACATTCCTGTAGAACCAGCATTAATATTATTTGTAAAGTGTTAAGTTTGACACTTTTTATAAAACTATTCTATCCTTTTTTCCCCTCAAAATTTTCAGGCTAATCTCTTTTTTGGCAGACGGAAATTTCGGGGGCAAGGATTATTTGTTTTAATTAACTATAATTGATGTATAAACAGATTACAATAGAAAGTTTCGGTGGAAAGTTCACAGAAAGTCGAGTCGAGAACTAGCCAATAGATTACTGGGGCGGGGCTTCCAGAGGGCGTTAGTTCATATGGGCGAGTTCAGCCTGGCGACGCACCTGTCAATCATTCCAGATTTATATGTCGACTGGCTCATCTGCTGTTTTTAATTGGGGAATAATAAAAAAAGACTCTCGATAGATTTTGGAGTGATGAGTCGTAGCAGCGTAGCATTTTAGTCTGATGCTAAAATGCGGAGCTGCTGTTTAAACTGTGCGAAGGTTAGCACATGTATATATCGGGAAAGGTTCAATCTTCTTCTTCTTCTTTCGGCTTTTCCCTTCAGGGGTCGCCACAGCGAATCATCACTCTCCACCTATCCCTA
>CM074960.1:19147930-19171133 GCA_037577455.1 Pangasius macronema
TGCCACTGTCTCTAAACCATACAGCATGGCCGCTCTCACCACTGTCTTGTACACCTTCCCCTTGATCCTCGCTGATAGGGAAAGGTTCAATAAATGTTGAAAAATTCTTGAATGCAGGTCATCTATAAACTGAGACTTTTTGGTTCTGAATATGGAAACAAATAGACTGTGCGAAAAACAGTTTTAACAAAACTAAACTTTGTTTAACGTGTTTCCACTCGAGTTAGTACGGCACATGAGGTTTGTAAAGAAAATGGACGTGTATATCACGATGACACGTGAACTGTCAAAGTTTCAGATAATGTGGTGGTCATAAACAAACAAAAACAGTGCAGTTTCTAATTTTCTGCTGAGTATGTGTAGTAAAAGAGTTTAACAGAAGATGTGTTATAGACACTTTATCCAGAAAATCCAGAGGAAAAAACAATTACTGACATTATCATTTATCATCAGTCATCATTTCTACCTATTGTCTGGCTTTAAAGCCTGTACTGCTGCCATTGCTTACCTCAAAGTAACAGTTTCCTTTTGATAAAGGCCGTGGAGCCACATAGCAGCCAACTTCATCAGAGTTCCCTTGGTAACTACAGCAGGGAAAATTACAGCACTTTAGAAACACTTCATAAAGAGCGCTGTTGCTATAGGTACGTCCATCCTTCCACCATGATTACGTCTCAATTTGCCCTGAGCAATCGGGTTATTTTTAAAATACACTCAATACCGAAAAGTATTTATTAAAAAAAAAAATAATAATAATAATACTGCTAACTAGGATTAATGAAAACAACAGGTCACAGCATGAGAATATTATCAAGTGCTTATGATGACCACTTTTTCAAATCTGACAAATTCTCGCTGTTTAATAAAATTTCTATTGCAACAGGTTTTTTTTGGAAATGTGTGTCAGTGTGAACAATGGACTGATGGCCCTGATCACTCATTCATCAGGTGAAACACTTCCCGCGTGTAGAATCGCCTCCAAATCGCTGAAGTTGACTCTCGGTTTAGGGAATCGACTCCTCGGATGCGACAGTTAACGCTCGTCCGTGTTAAAATGCACCTGCAGACTAAAGCCGGCTTGCACGTGAATGCGACAGTGGAGCTATTACGAAGCTGCCTAAACGCGGCCTGACCTCCGTGCTTGCGATTTTGTCTCCAATTGAATGTGACAGTGACATGGAAAATATGGCATTTTATGTTTTGTGGAATTCGGACACCATATTGTGCAAGGGCTGTTTGTTTTTCCGATACGTCAGACGTGCCTTTCATGTTTTGCTGAGCAAAAAAACAAGCAGCCCATAACATTTGCTGCGATTATAATTATTTCAATCAGTGAGGTTTTGCGAGAGGCAGGCCTTGTTTGCGTTTTTGGGAAGAGCTGATGGCTCTCCTGCACGCACGCACGCACACACGCCACTTTTCAGTCGCGGGTTCTACCGTGCTGACGGAGAAACACGTGTAAGCGTGGGGGAGGGGATGAGTTCTGAATGTGACATTTCAAAAGGGACCGTTTGCGCAACAGTCGACACTAATGCTGAGTGTGCAGGTGGTCGGAAATGGACAGAACGGCCTGAACTGAGGAATACGTGGTAGCACAGAAGATAAATCAACGCTGTTCATTTCTGAGATGCTATTTATGGCAATAAATAAGAAGGAAAGCCATGCACTTGTCTTCCATTAGTCTGATTTAATTAACTTGGAAGGTGATTTAATAAGGCCAAAGCATTGGGAATTAAAGTATGTATGCGGCTCTAAAGAGCAGAATTTTTTGCCTATTTATGGTCAATTCTAGTTAACTTGTACTGGTTGTTTTGTGATTTTTTGGATTAGCGCTTTCACTACTGAATACAAGAAAAGGCTCTTTATGTTCCTCCTACAACTAGTTCGCATTAGTAGATGCGCAGACTAGTTGACTAATACATTCGTCTAGAGAGGAGGGAAAAACAGCAGGAAGATGCTAAAGAATTAGCTAAATGTAGTCCAAATATATTTCCATGAAGCCAGTTCTACTCGAAATGTAGAGGTGTGTGTTGGCCTGTGTGTTTTGTTTTTTGTTTATTTTTTTAAAATCACACTCACACCCACTTTCAAAGGAATGAAGCACTGAGCTATAGGCATCTGTTGATGGGCACGAGCTTCCGTGCTGCGCGCTCTCAGTTCCAGGTCATTCACATGAGTGCGCTTTATTGTATAGAGCTTTAACTGTACAAACGCTTTAACACAAATAGAGTAACATGAAACGCAGACTGATTACTTTGCAGATTAACTGCACTGATTTGCCTCTTTTCATTGGTAACAGTACAGGCTATAAAAGCGCCGAAGCTTTTGAAAGGGTAAGTTGTAGCTTGTTCGCGGCAGAACGACACGCGGCTCGCTGTTGTTCATCACCGTGTAACTGCACTAATAAAACCAGCAATGTCCTGAACCAGTGTTTGCTTAAACGATGGAAAAGATGACTAGCTGATTTTTTTTTTAACTGCTGGTCGTACTTTGAATTCCAAGAATTGCAATCTGCTTTACATAAAAAAGCGTGTCTGGCACATACATAAATACCCCATGACTCATTCCAGGAAACGTATAGGCTTATAAACCCCTGACAGTCAGCAGACGCACCTCAACGTGTCTCCATCCTTCAGCATGCGCTTGTAGCGCTCCTGATAGCGTACAGCTCGCACTTCCCTTATTTCTCTGATCCTGCGCCTCCAGTTGAGGATCCTGTAGTGTAAATTGATGTCATCCATCTTGGTCAGAGGGGGGGAAGGGGGGAGAGGAGGTACAGTGGAAAAAAAAACAAAAAAACACCGACAATGTTTAGAATTCTTGTGTTGGGGACAGATGTTTAGAGAATGCAGTCAAGCTGCAATGTATTGTCTAAACTAATTACTGCATAAGAGAGGCCGCAATAGCCTTTCCCTTGATTGCAATCCAGATGCAGGAAACATCTTTGATGGAGAGAACGTGTGACAGCTGCCCGTCATGACGGAAAATCCTTTTTTAACATTTATGTCTGACACACACACACACACACACACACACACACACACTGAGGACCTGATAATCACATAATTATAAATACTAATCAAATATTACACACATTTACCAAATACGTACCTTAATATTAATTCATGAAAGTTTCCACAAAAACCAGTTACTTTGTTTTAAAACTCAAAAAAATAACCTGAACCTTTGTGTCGCCTGCATTTACGTTTCCTTACAACTGCAATTAGACTCAAGTTGACATCGGCCCTATTTGGAGGGGATTAAATTGACATGGGGTCCTCGGGTCATTTCCTGCTTTACACTAAATTCCTACTGATTTTCGTCAAAATCAGCGGTCAACTGATCATTTCAGTCCCGTCCAGATCCACATGTTCGTGATTTTCTACGCTTCAGAAAAAAAGAAAGTTTGCCTGCTACTACTTGCTGTATTTAGTGTCGTAGCACACGCATCATTGACCCTCCCTTGGATAGTAAACACTTCCTGAATCGCAAAATGAAAGATAATACAACTCGCTAGAAACCTGCTCCTCCTGTGGTCACTTTACTGCAGGCCTGAGGCGAGCGCTTTAGCACTGACGAGATGTAAAAAATTCATTACAGACAAACTGATAAACTAATCCAACCCAAATAAGGGTATTATATTTCTAGAGGTTTAAATTAAAATTTAAGCGACCAATTAAGTCTGCAGCTTTAATAAGTTAGTCATAAATATAATAACTTTAATAATGGTTGATAATGAGTATTATGTATGTACGTATTTCAAAATAAAAATAACGTTTCATGTATTTTAAAAAAAAGCTTCATAGAGCCCACTTTCAGAACCACAGTCCTAGATTTTCAAAGTTTTTGCACTCACAGACCTGTTTAACTGTAAAACAAATACCACAGAACGCCCTTCCCATAACTCGTTTCAGATTTATGTCATAAAAAAAATTCAAAATGATCTATTTATTAGATCCATAGAGTTTTTAGTCCTGAACTTCGCATCACCCAAACCCATTAGGTGGTCCATAAGTTAATAGTCCTACATGTATTTGAGTTATTGACATTTGGATTAATTAATTTCAGTTCATTTCAGGTTGCCATTTGAGAAGCACTGATTCAGTTGTGAGATGAGGCCTCCTTGGATTGGACTTGTTTATCCAGCACATCCAACAGATGCTCGATTGGATTGAGATCCGGGGAATTTGGAGGCCAAGTCAAGAACTTGAACTCTTGGTCATGTTCCTCAAACCATTCCTGAACAGTTTTTGCAGTGTTTCAGGGTGCATTATCCAGCTGAAAGAGGCCACTGCCATTAGGTACTTGACATGTACTTGGTACGTGTCAGAGTATCACACTGCCTCCGCCAGTTTGCCTTCTTCCCATAGTGCATCCAGGTGCCATTTCTTCCCCAGGTAAATGACGCACACGCACCCAGCCTCCACATGATGTAAAAGAAAATGTGATTCATCAGACCAGGCCGCCTTCTTCCATTGCTCCATGTTCTAGTTCTGAAGCTCACGTGTCCATTGTAGGCGTTTTCGGCAGTGGAGAGAAGTCAGCACGGGCACTCTGAGCCCCTGGTGCCCATGACCCTGTCACTAGTTCACCGGTTGTCCTTCCTTGGACCACTTTTGGTAGGTACTAACCACTGCATAATGGGAACACCCCCAAAGAGCTGTCGTTTCAGAGATGCTATCACAATGTAGCCCTTGTCAAAGTCGCTTGCCCATTTTTCCTGATTCCAACACATCAATTTTGAGAACTGACTATTCACTTGCCTAATATATCCCACCTCTTTACAGGTGCCACTGCAATGAGATGATCAATGTTATTCACTTCACCTCTCAGTGGTTTTAACGTTATGGCTGATCGTATACATATATACAAATATACATAGAGAGAGAGAGAGAGAGAAATATAGATAGATAATCACAACTCATTTTGTCAAAATATTAAATGAAAAGAAGGACTGGGATTGCTTACAAAACATGCTACGCTGTGTGACTTGAATTAAGGTGTGAATTAAGGTGTGAATTAAGGTGTAATGACATTCACTGAGGTGATAAATAAGAAAATGAGCAGCCTGGACTGTAATAACGATGTAACCATTCAGTTATTACATAAATTACTGAAGAGAGACTTGTATATTAAAGGTGCATTCAGTAACATTAGCCTGTTTTTGTTTCAAGATAACTTCCCTAATGGGTCGGAGGGTTTAATATTTGGATGATTCTCGCCCATTTTCACGAAGCTCCGCCCCCCCAGTGTCCATGGCGACCACATAGTATAACCTCTATAAAATGATTGACAGGAGGTACATCCAAACACAAGCAAGCATTCAGGGCCAGAAGTCAGTTTTGCAAACAGGTATTCTCCGAGATTTACACTTTTGCCTATTTTTTTGGTCTTTTTTTTTTTCTGGACATTTTCTACACATCTTTCATGGTTTATTTGAACAAATATGGAAGTTAAAACAAACAGCTATTGCACCTTTAAAAACAAACCCAAACCCATGGACACCTTTCTACATTCACAGTGTGTGTGTGTGTGTGTGTGTGTGTGTGTGTGTACAACCTTTAACTACTAAACTGTCAGTCAGGTTCAACTCACTATATATATATATAGTTAAACAGCTATACACTTGCTAGTTAGTTAGCTAAATACGTGACCAAATATCGAAAACCTTTTTTTAATTAAGAAAGAATCCAGACATTAACACTAACTTTTGTCTTCTACTAAACTTTGCCATCTAGCAAGTTGACTATGCAGTTACTCTCAGCTAACGTTAGCATTAGCATCGAATGAGACGCTCGAAGGAAGATGACACTGAAGCGCCATTTTGGTTCTTTTCATTAAAACAGTCTTACCTTACTCACGTTTGGAGGTAATATTATGGGATGTTAAGGCCCCTTGTGTTTAATTCTAGCCATAAACTCCATTAGCTAGCACGCTAGTCACCTGAAAAACTCAACAGAAATTTGTCTAAGACTCTTCCTGTTTACATCAGAGGCCACTGAGAGGGGGAAGAATCCCACTGACGCGGTTATAACCAATAGGAAAGCGAGCCGCAATCCAGCGCATGCGTACTAACGCGCCACAGTTAAACGTCAGTGGAGCGGCGTACTAGCATACTAAATAGTGTTGTAGCGCACTAATCTGATATGCTGTTTTGAAATACTAACTAGTGCGTTAGTATGCGGTTATCCATATACGTGGTCAAGGTCTCAATACAAAGCCTTAGTTCAGTTTCTCTGAAAGAAAGGCCTTCAAATAGAAACACTTCTTTCCTAAAAGATTTATTATACATCTTTAGAAAAGTCTGGAAATGTAAAATCACACACACACACACACACATATATATATATATATATATATATATATATATATATACACATACACACACATGTATATGTGGGTTAATATGCATAAGTACCCAATAATTCACTATTATTATTGTAGTAGCTATATCAAGCACCCTATATTGTTATTTGGTTTGTCATTATAGAACCAGGTAACACCCAAAGAACCAGAGCAAGCGAACAAATAACAAGGAAAACATCCCCACTTTCCACCCGCTTTTCTCCCCAATTTAGTCTTTTCAATTCCCAACTACCAGCCAGCTCCCCACTATCATATAATCGATACCAACCGGGGAGGGTGAAAGCTAACACACGT
The DNA here is from genome assembly GCA_037577455.1 of Pangasius macronema. Classification (NCBI taxonomy): domain Eukaryota; kingdom Metazoa; phylum Chordata; class Actinopteri; order Siluriformes; family Pangasiidae; genus Pangasius; species Pangasius macronema. The sequence goes on from CM074960.1 coordinate 19,154,591, forward strand.
GCCTCCTCCAGACACGTGAAGCCAGCCATCCTTATCTTTTCAATCTGCTGCTCATGCTGCATCACAGGGCAGAGTAACACACCCAGAGGAAAGCGCTATCCGCCCTCTTCCATATACTTATATACATATATAGATTCACAGATGCCCATGAGTGGCCAGGTCCACTTTAATTGACAGGGGATTGAGAGTATAACATCCCTCCAACCCAATTTATTAGGCAATTTTGCTCTCTTGGACTCCTGGCCATGGATGACTGTGGCATCATTGGTATTCGAATTCGTAATCTCGTAAGGCGATAAGGCAAATGCTTTTCTGTTTTTCCACTCGAGAGCAACCGAAGAACCATTTAATACATCCAAAAATGCGTTCCAAACATAGCAAAAATGCCTCAATGCTCTCATGTCACAGCATCTCAGTTGTTCCATCTGCACCACATGCATGGGTCATCTCAGACAGCCATTAAAAAAATAAATAAAAAACCAGTGGGTGCCAGAGCTGATTTCCAATTGAGGAGAATAATCTTCTTAGCTGCATCCATACTAGTCATCAAGACATAGTGCTGAGTGGAATCAGAAAATCCATAAACTGTATGTATTTTAAGACTGTACTGTAACAAAACTTGGTTTCCTCTGGGCTCTCCAGTTTCCTCCAATGTCACAAAAACATACCAGTAAGTGGCCTGCATACCATAAATTGTCCCTAGGTATGAATTTGTGCGGATAGTGTCCTGTGATGGACTGGCGTCTCATCATCGGTGTATTCCCATCTCGTTCCCAGTATTCCTGGGATAGGCTCTCGATCCACCACAACTCTGAGCAAGATAATGAAAATCACATGGAATGTACATTTAAAGCCTTGTCATGGAAATAGCGAGAGTTAAACGCTTCTGAAGGAGGCACCTGTCAAGATGAACAGACGCATGAATCTGTGTGGAAAACATTTCCAGAATGCTGTGCGATTAAAGCGTCCGTGTGTGAAGGGTTTACATGTGGATGGATGGCTGGTGATGGGTGATGTACGCATTTGAGAGAGTGTCTGTCTCAAGGGGTGGAACATACATAGAGGCCCCCATTGGTTTGCAATCCATTTGGAACATTTCCCTGCTGGAGCATGTGGAAAATAAGCATTGGTTCTGCACTTAGCCTTATATGGAAACAGAATACTGCAGGTAACCTTACTCCCTTTGCCAAAATTGATCACCTCTGCCGATATTACATTAACAACACCAGCTGGCTAACATCTGAGCAGAGCAGAGGAAAGAGAGATCTCCAATCTGGTTGCATTCCCAGTGTTCATGGAACAGGCATTCTTCTGAAACCAAGAGTTCAGTTGACTCATATGTGATACTTCTAACAAGATCAGAGCTGAACAGGTCTGTGTTTAAGAGCATTGCTAGAATGACTCTTAAATCTTGTTTCTGTCTTTCCAGGAAAGTTTCTCCATAGTCATATGAAGAAAGAAAACCCTTCTATTTGCCTGAGAACTGTCATAAAGGAAAAATTCCAGTTTACAGCTTAGTTGTAATGGTATTTAGGTGAAAGGACACAGGCTTGGACATGAAATCTCTTGTGGAGATCATAATGGGCGAATAAACTGATCGTCAAGTTAAGTCAAGTCACCTTTATTTATATAGAATGTTTCAAAGACAACAATTGTCTGAAAAGTACTGCACAATAAAACCTAGGTAATTATCCTAATCATATTATTTGCCACTGGAACAGACTGTCTTGCGCTCTTTAAAGCGCTGTCCACAATCAACTAGGTAATGCCTTCTCAGATGAAAGCCTTTAAATAGACAGCTGCCTGTCTCGAGACAATCATATCTTATGATGTTCACACAAAAATGCAAGCGTTTCCTTATCAAAATTCTGTTCAGCTATATTTTCCAGATATCTCGTGCATCCCTAGATAAGTCATAGATAAATCCAGCTATTACATGCTACATGAGTGGAGATTTTGACAATCAATCATGGTTAGGCAACTGGACATTGAGAAAAGTTTGTCAGAACTAATACATATGCAAGAGCCAGATAGTTGAGCGGCTCAGATAATGATTCAGCACCATAGAAATGATTGCATTATCGTCATATTCTGATGATAATGACTTTTGCTTTTGCAGCAACCCAGAGCGTATAGCCTCTTCGATATTTTCTATGAAGTATGAAATATTATCGGAGTAGAAACTCTGACAGAAGTGCAGTTGTGTAGATATGAGAGGATCTGAATCCTTTGCCCTCTGTGTGTTACCATGGCAAACATGTCCAGAACGGTGTGACATTTTCATGTACGGTGCATTGCACTGCTTTTGACATGTGCCACATTTGTATTTCAGGCAAAGGAGTGCTTCCAGATGCGAGAACAGAGGAAGAAAAGCTGGAATGGAGCTTGATCATTTCTGAAAGGAAAAATAATCTCTTTCTCTTCCCCCTCTCTCTTTCTCCCTCCCTCCTTTCCTTGCTCTCTCTCTCTCTCTCTCTCTCTCTCTCTCTCTCTCAGTCCCAGCCCCTGAAGGTGTCATAACCATGCTCTCTCTCCCTCTCTCTCTATCACCGCCTTTCAGATCTTTAAAAGCTGCTGCTCTGTGCGTTTCTCAGGATCGTGTCCTCTGGCACTCTGGCTGAACGGAGCACTGTGCAAGGAGAAAAGAGAAGCAGATCTCCAGAAATAGCATCGGCCAAGGAGCACGTACGAACGGTGAAGGAGCATGGAGTCCCACAGCGCAAAGATGCCTTTGCTCTTGAACTTGATGGCCGTTTTCCTGTTGCTCATCGCTCACTGTGGATCCTGGACTCTGGCCAGTCGCTTTGGTCCACATAAGATATGCCCGTCCTGCAAAGACTCCCGAGCTTCTCGGGACCCTGTCGGGGCAGCCAACAGTGTGCTGGCTTTAGGGGAGCCATGCGGCGTTTACACGCTGAGCTGTGCCAAGGGCCTGCGCTGCATGCCTCCACCACGCGACCACAGCCCACTCCAGGCTCTGCTGCAGGGCCGAGGCGTATGCACCAAGCAGATCAGGACGAGTCCCACCGAAAAACCCCACCCTACAGGTAAGAGCTCGTTGCCTTTTGCAGGCGTACGGTCCTGAAGCATGACAATCTCTGACTCATGCTGTATCATTGCATGCAGCATCAGAACGAACGCCGTAATCCACTTTAAGCACACCGGCATGTAGCAGCAGCATGTGTTTCAGGCTCCACAGATGGCTTATCAGACACTCACCTTGGTCACTATGCTGCAGTGTCAGTGTCACAGGGATGACGGAAATGCTAGCGGAAGAAGGGCATGCATAGACTATAAAATGCTGGGAATAGCTGTCAGTTTGCGTGCAATGGCAATAAATTCCTCTGTCGTGCAAAAGCAATTCAGTGACTTCAGTGACTATCAGATCACTTACTGTCAGTGTGCATGTGTGTGTGCATGTGTGTGTGTGTGTGTGTGTGTATATATATGTGTGCACGTGTGTGTGTGTACAATCCTGTGTGTGTCAAATTGGGCATGTGTGACTGAAATTAAATGGGTCAAACAGGAAAAAAAGGGAATGAGAAATCGGGAAGGACTGTGTGCATGTGTGTGTGTGCATCTCAGTGTCACCCACATTCACATGGTGCTGATTCATACACCAGACGTCTCCATCTACTGTTCATTAACAGCTATTGCGTGAAATACAGCCTGTGTAAAGGCAAAACGGAAATTCTGTTCATTTTATCTGCACAATTATACAAACGATCATTTATTTCCGAATTCATCACGCATTTCAGCTCTATCTTCTTGTATTCGCAGGTCCACATCCTTCCCACAGTGGTGAAATCGAAAAGGTTGGTGTCTTCTTGTCTTATTTCATTTCTTACTTGATATTCATCCAGGATATGAATCCTAAAGCCTGTTCCTGAGAAACCCCTCACAAAGCCTTTACCTTTTCCTCGAATCATCACGGCTTGACATCCGAACATTTCAGGTTCACCCTTTTTGATCCCGAAAGCTTTACAATAATGCATAAAGACATCAGATCCACCGTGCGCCGTGATACAGATCTATTCACCAAACCTCAAAAGAACACGTACTGTTGTGCTCCTTATCCACATTCAGATCAGAGAGGCATGCATCAGCTGGAGCGGTCAATTCATTTTTCCCAATCTCCCATCTTTTTCCTCTGTACTTTCATTTCCTCCCCAGGCTCCGTGCCGGAAGCTGCTCAACGCCGTGCTGCGTGGCCTTGAGCTCACTGTGTTCCAGTCCGATCGTGACATCTACATCCCCAACTGCGACACTCGTGGCTACTACAGGAAAAAGCAGGTATACGATGCATATGCAATCATCTCACATGAACGACTGGCAATCTAAACAGACACGGGAGCATACAGGAGCATATCTTATCCATGTCTCAAGTATGACAGTAAAACCATGACCATATGAGCGGAGAAGTGTAGCTGAGCTCCAGTGCCATAATTTAACGGAAGTATAAAACAGCATGCCCTAATGGTCATAATGCACTGCTTAATAGCGACAAACTGTAATAAAATCGATTATTATTATTATTATTATTATTATTATTATTATGATAATACAAGCTAATGAATCATTTCTCAGCAGTAAACGTCTGTGAATATATTTTCGACAATTAAAGCAAAATGTGTTCATTGATGTGTCCACTTATATACATTACACTATTATAATGTATAATGTATTATATATCATATTTATTATAATATTACCAGTTTCAAGGCTTTGCTATATTCTGTATTAATCCTAGAACATATTTGGATTTAATTTAAAAGCCAAAACTGAAAAAAAAAGCTCTGTAGACAACTTAAGGAATGCATTAGAGGTCTTAACACAGAAACGTACGTACTGTTAAAAGACACAGAGAAACAACAAAAATTAATATCCCACCTTAAGGACATAATGTTACGTAATTTTACGTAATTTTTTTTTTATAATACACACATTAAAAATGATATCATTTTTAAATATTATGAGTAGAAACTATATTTAAGGAGGTAGATGCAGGAAATTGCTTCAGATAGCCTGTGTGTGTGTGTGTGTGTGTGTGTGTGTGTGTGTGTGTGTGTGTGTGTGTGTGTTTATGTAAATAAGTAATGGAGGTCATGAGACTGACTTTCATTACACTTTGTAACTCTCAGAATGCTCTAAATATGATTTTCCTGCATGTGAAATTATTCACATTCAAGTTATATGTTGAAAAGAACATTAGTAGGCTATCGTTCCAGTATTCCTTTTAATTAAAGAAGGACGTGTCGTTATTTTTATCTGTTTATGGTTACATTTAGCACACTGTGCCTCAATGGAGAGTAGTTCAAGTGTGTACCTGTTGTTCCTCAGTGTCGGTCCTCTAAAGGCATGCAGCGCGGCCACTGCTGGTGCGTGGACGAATTAGGCGTCACCCTACCGTCCCACGCTGGCGACGACGGCGCTTTACCTTGCGATGGAGAGTGAGGCGGGGCACGCGGTGCCACAGTTCTGAGCCAGGAGGAAGAAGAGGAAGAGGAGGGGAGGGGCGTAAGGGAGACGGGAGGACAAGCCGCTCGTGCTAGACACTGCCTGGCCAGGAGACACCAGGGGAAAACCACTCAACACGGGAAACACACGCTCTTCGCTCAAACACTCCATCCACTGCAACAACTGAAGGTTCACGTCACTGCCATACGCCTCTGCAGGTCCTGCAGTGTGTAAGCACAGAGCCAACGAGACACTCCATCATCCCACCCGTGGTAGATCACTTTGAAACGAGACTCTACACCCTGGCCACTTAGTAGCGTCCATTTTTCTGTGATAGCCATCACTGCCTGTGTCTTGTGTATCTCCGAGTAGGCCGTAAATACTGTTAAAGCGGGCGTGGGCGCCATTTTTCTCTCCGCCTCCCCTGCCATTCCCTCTCCCTCTCTCCAAAGATACACTGACTAAATTAACATGTACGAAAGCAAATTATGCCTTTACATTTAATTTATTCTGGAGTATTATTGTATTTCCTTGGAGATGTTCATGTATTTCATGTAACCAAGACATCAACTCTCCCGTGTGTGCATGTGATTTGGGAAAACATTCAGTCCTTTCTGTTGTGACATTCTGAGCATTAATACACACATCGTTTGTACATAAATCCTTTTTTTTTTTTTTTTTTTTTGTGGTTGCCATTGGGTGATAGGTTCTCGAAAGCTGATGGCTATTACTCTATCTGAAAAGGCATATTTTTATATACTTCAATATAATATTTTATATATAGATCGATGCTTTATTTAAAGAACTACAATACCATGTATTTTTATATTGTCAACATTGTTTTGGTTTTTTTTTTATCATTGTCAAGTTTAATTTCATGCTGAAAGTGAACACCGGGCTTTGATGGCACATTTTAGGAATTAAAAAAAATAAATAAATAACACACCCTTCAGATATATTGTACTATACATGTTTTAGCAACTATTCTTTCATTTCCTGATCTGTAATATTTATGTTGATCATTCAGAATTGATATATATATATATATTACGATTGTCATTCCAAAAAAATATGAATATCTATTTTCTCACTCCAAAATGCACAGAGATAAAAAAAAAAAAAAGAAAATGAAAGTGCACAAACATTCACACTTCTCTTGTTGTATCGGTGTGTGTGCCAGTGATCGCAGGAGGCTCTGCAAAGCCGCAAAAAGTACAAGACCTTTAAAAAAAAAAAATAAAGAACAAATAGCTATATTACTATTATAAGTGACAATGTACTGTGTCTTATTTAAAACGCTCCATTAAAATGAAAGTAAATGTAAGGTGCATATATAATGTTTGCCTCAGACTTCTGATTAATATTGGACAGATTATACGTTATTTTATGGCAAATGCATTGGGGGGTGTGCTAGTACAGCGAATTAATCGATGAATCTGTTATTGTTACACCCAGAAGTGGTTAATTTTCCTATAACAGCACATCCTGAGGTGTTTTATTCCTCTTATACCACAGCACTTTCCCAAAACTAACAACTGCCTGTTAATTCATTAAGGTATGATGTTATTCAACAAATAAAAACATTGCTGCAGTCTAAGAGGAATAAATCTGTTAATCATAGTTACATTTAATGTTGTGGAATGTCCGCAAAACAATTAGTTCCTTTAATGACCTGCATTATAATGGCTGTATAACACCCCATCACCAGCTTTTCTCGCATGTTACCAAGAAACTGCAGAACACTAAGTCTTCTGACCTAAAGACTTTCCCGTGTAGGGAGAAAAGAAAAGTTACAGCTTTACCTCTGACTGTTACAAAGCTCTGAAACTGGAGGCTCATTCCATAAACGCTAAATAAATGTCTCCTCATAGAAAACTTCAGCATATCAACATTTACACACATTTTTAAATCAGCTTCTGTGGAGCGTCTGCCATGTCACTAGGCTTGTAACACAGTGCCACTATCTGTATCTGTTTAGTGCTCCAAATGTCTGTATCTATATTTATATTTGAATTTAAACCCAAAATGGGTGTGTCTTAACCAGTTTTTTTTTTTAAATGAATGCTATCAATATGTATGAAAAACACTATAAAAAAAATCTAGGTGTTTGAGTTCCTTAACCTCAGCTAGAAATGTGCCCAGTACTGTTTATTAATGATGCTTTCTCATTTAGTTAAACTGTGTGTGTGTGTGTGTGTGTGTGTGTGTGTGTGTGTGTGTGTACTTGCACGTGCCATATAGTGTATATACCTTTTTGTTGCGTCCTGTGGGATCACTGTCCTGGTGCACACCTCTGGACTCAACCAGATGGTCTGTGATCCTTTATGAAAAGCTTTAAGACAAATAACGGATTGTGTGCCTCCTAATCAGTGATGTTGCTGTGTGTGATACACTTGTACCAGCACCACACAGACACACACACTAAAATCCACTATCCGCTTTCATATAACCTTAACTGATCTACCGAGAACGTGAAAATACTCCTCCACCCAAATAATCCCTTAGTCAGTAATTATATAGCTACCAAATATGTTCCTCACATATGTAAAATGGTCAGTGAATAACACACACACACACACACACACACACACACACACACACCACTGAAAGCGCCTACAATGGGCATGTGATCATCAGAACTGGACCATTGAGCAATAGAAGAAGGTGGCCTGGTCTGATGAATCACGTTACATCACCTGGACAGCCGGGTGTATTTACCTTGGGAAGAGATGGCACCAGGATGTACTATGGGAAAAAGGCAAACTGCGGAGGCAGTGTGATGCTCTGGGCAATGTTCTGCTGGGAAACCTTGGGTGGATGCTACTCTGACACGAATCACCTACCTAAACATTGTTGCAGACCAAGTACACCCCTTCATGGCAACGGTATTCCCTAATGGCAGTGGCCTCTTNTGCAAAAATTGTTCAGGAATGGTTTGAGGAGCATGACACAAGAGTTCAAGGTGTTGACTTGGCCTCCAAATTCCCCAGATCTCAATCCAATTGAGCATCTGTGGGACGTGCTGGACAAACAAGTCCAATCTATGCTCCTAATGTCTTAGTGCCAGATACCACAGCACACCTTCAGAGGTCTTTTGGAGTCCAGTCAGAGCTGTTTTGGCAGCACAAGGGGCACCTACACAATATTAGACAGGTAGTTTTAATGTTATAGCTGATCGCTGTGTGTGTGTAATATATATAATATATAATATATATATACACACACACACACACACACACACACACACACACACACAGCACTTATTATGTACATGGCATACGGGCTATAGGTGCTGTGCCAACATATTTCCGGCTTAAACAGCTCACGTGGTCTGATTAGGGCGCCACCTATTGGCTCCCGGAGCTGTCCGTCTAGAAGCGGGGCGATGACGCCCCCAGGTGAGCCGCCGCAGAAGTTCCCCAGTTGTGGTCGATTTTCTCACTCGGCTGTCAGGCATCTTTTTTTCTGGAATGGGGCAGGGCTGTTTTAGTGATTTGTCTGCTAAAGCAGTGGGATTGAGTACAAAAGAAAACCCGTAAAATTAAACTAGAACAGTCTGGATTTGTGAGTGTGTGTTCGTCGGGACTTTGAGTGACAGCAGGAGCAGGACGAGCGGAGAGGAGCAGGAGTAGAGGCGACGCGGCGTGATGGCGGCTCTCGGTAACCCCGGCAGCGCCTCCGGCCCCATGCTCATGCTGGCCGCCAAAACCAAGACCAAAAAGAAAAACTTCGTCCAGCAGAAGGTGAAGGTGTTCCGAGCCAGCGATCCGGTGCTCAGCGTCTTTATGTGGGGAGTAAACCATTCGGTAGGTCCTTCAGCTTCTTTTGAACTTCCCGAGGCGCCTCCCTTTTCAGTTAGCTAGCATGGCTATAAACAGACTCTCTTTTTCTCCTACCTGTATTCCGACACGTCCGGCTTCCTGCGCTAGGATTGGTTACTTCGCCATGCACGCTGTCCAATCAGAGCGCGCGTCCGTGATTCTTGACCAGTTCTGGTTCAGGAGGCGGGATTTGTGGAAATACGGGTAGGGGAAGATAACCGTAACAATTTTCCCCGTAGAATGCGGAAACAGAATTTACATGTGGTATTTAGCAGCTACGTGTAAGCAAAGTAGATTGTCATTTATATTTACAGTTTATGAGCAGAATCAGAGTATAAACAGTATACATGTGCGGATTGGCGGATGTGCATTAGGCAGTCATGACATTAGACGCTTATAACAGCTAATAAACAAGATGCAGAAGAATTTCCCCATGATCTAAAGACAACAATATGATCTCCATGACTCATGTTTAAAGATATATCTGTTAAGCGTATAGGGTTTGAAGGTCATAGTACATTTTTTCCCAAATAGCTTTTATACCATGTGAATCCATCTCTGTGCATATGACAGATTTGTAGGTGGTTATTTGAATTATACTTTTCCACAATATGCTTATGGTCATGTTACTGTTTTCCATAAAATGCCCTGACCACTACTTTGCATTGCATGGTTTCTTTCTCCTTTTTATTCTTCAGATAAATGATCTAAACCAGGTTCCCGTCCCAGTTATGCTTCTCCCTGATGACTTTAAAGCCAACACCAAAATCAAAGTCCAGAACCATCTTTTCAACAAGTAACTTCACCACACAGCACACCTATAGCACACCTATAGCACACCTATAGCACTACGGCTATACAGTAATTCTGTTCTTTTAAGATTTACAGATCAACACTAGAGAAATGATTGGGGGAAAAAATCTCATATCTTTTCATTTTGCTGGTTGACGTTAGACTTAAAGTGTCCATGAAATCGCTTCTTTCCTGGTTCTTTCCATATGTTGACCTATTTCCTATATGTCGACCTATTTGAAACAGGAAGTGCTTGACTGCAGCCAATAACATTGAAGCAATGCCACAACCCAAATCTCCAAATCTAAACATACAAGGTAATAGCTTGGTGCGCTAGCTAAATAGCGAAGAACAGCGAAGAGCCTTTTCAGTGAAACACCCCTGATAAGTGTCTGGCACTTGTACAAATTTCTCTCTCTGCAAAATATACAATTTTATATACAATATACCCTCAATCAAGCGATGGAAGCATGCAGCCAAAAAACGCACCGACAAACCAAGAACACTCGCGATCTTCTACTGTAGAGCAAGACCCGCCTCCAGGGGCGGGACATATCTGGTTCTAGAAAGCATTTAATTGGACGATCAGAAAGTTGTGAGTAGTTATGAAGCGTCACTCTGACGTCATATGGAGCCTGTTTGAAATTAAATGGTAGTATTGTTGCTTACCTTAAAGTAATTTTGCAAGGCTGAGCACAGTTTTTGTGCTGCAGTTGTACTTGGAGCTTAGAAAAACCTGATCTCCGACAGGGAGAAGTACATTGAAACGGTCGTTAACACACTCGACGTCAGAACAATATGGCGGCACAGATTTGTAGCGTAATTCTGTTAGTCTCGGCCCAATTTTATTAACACGATTAGACCATTGTGACGGACGAATATGACCTTGCTTTGGGCGTCCCACGTTTTTCTGAGCACTGGAAAGCATTTAGATCAGACCTCAGGAAGAGGTCTCCAAGACTTGAATTGGAACCAGAGTTCCATGTGCAATGGATTGCAGCATTAATTTTACTGTTTGAACATGACCTATGAACTCACAAAAATAACCAATCACGTCTGAAACACAGATTTTTAGAGAATGATGTTGCCTACATCTAAGCCAGCTCGCTGTTGGAGGAACAAAAAATTTCATTTGTTGTCATGGTGACAAAAATCTTTGATAATGTTCCTGAAAGTGAGGAACTATAAAATTTAAACTTAAATTTTTTTTTTGTATTTTCATATATACTGTCGCATTGGTGTCCATGTCAAAAAGGTCTGAAACACCAATTTTGATTTCAGGGTCACTTTAAGTTACGTACCATGACCAGCCATATAAATTCACAAATAAATATTCACCAGTAAAAAGACTCGAGTGAGTATGTATTATTTTAACAGTCAGTAACATCAAGTCTGTTGTGCCTTCAATTAACAGACTAATACACTGTCTTAATATATATAAGAAAATGAAATGATGTAGCGTTTATCAGCACTACTTCTTCATTAATAAAATAGTTTAACTACTTAAGCTTTTAATTTAAAAATGGTGACACTCGCAACTTGAAAACGTAATAAAACTGTAGTGATGCTTTAAAAAGAAATCAGATTATTGATTCGCTCATGTAGACCAGTTTTCTTGCTATCTGTTCCAAGTGGCTATAATTTTGACAGTGTTCTTAGCAAAATATCCATCATTCTTGAAAAATGTATATGATTTTTTTTTAAAATTTACTCTCAATCTCCTGGAACTCTTTGGTTGCATTTAACCATGTAGCTTTTCCCTGGGGTATAAATATGATGTTGCACACTTGTAAAAGAGCTCAAAATAGATGTATAATTGAGCAGTACAAATCAAGTAATAGGCTAAATATGAACAGAAGAGTGAACCATGATCACTCCACAAGTGTCTCCAACCTTGTTCGATGTCACAGGAAGTGACTCTGTGCTGTGATTCTCTCCAGGTCAGGTGTCAAAGAAAAATAAGGTTAAAAATAAGGGCGCCGATCATTTTGAAACCAGTGTTTTGTAGGAAGAAACTGGACTACTTAGACATTTTTGTGTTTAAAATGTCCCTGTATGTCTGAGCTTTTTTGAGTGAAGGGTGCCAATAATTTTGGAGGGCACTGTATGTCATTGTTGTTGTTCTTTAAACCTTTTTAAACACACAGTCAGGAGTGAAGCATAAATCTGCTGATGTCTCTTGTGACCAGAGTTTTGTTTTGTTTTTTTTTACAGAGAGAACCTCCCGGGACATTTTAAATTTAAAGAGTACTGCCCCCAGGTGTTCAGGAACCTTCGAGAGCGATTTGGAATCGAGGATCTGGACTACCAGGTATGAAATTTTTGAGTGTATTAGCGTTTATCTTTTTCTGTTGTGTACACAGGCTCAGGCAGCAGGTGAACCGTATTAGCTTTCAGAGTTAGACGCTTGTGAAAGTTAAACGATAATTTGCTTGTTTAGGATGCAGTAGAGCGCGCTCATAAAGTAAACACCACTAATCTGTGTGCACAGTCACCCTCACATGATATGGAACCTGTTTGAAATTAAACGATGGTGTTGTTGCTTACCTTGCGCTGCAATCCTTTGTACTCGGAAAAACCTGACCTCTGACAGGGAAAAATACAGCTTAAAATTCTGAGTTCTCCAACATAATTTGGGTCAAATTTGTTGACACCAATTGTTTCCATTACACCAAAATTACGCTACAATGTTTGAACGCGACTTATGAGCTCAGTGTTGTGATGTCACAGAAATAACCAATCACATCATGTCTGATATGCAGATTTTCTTTTTTAGAGAATGATGTTGCCTACCTTTTAAGCTAGGTAGCTGTTTGAGGAACAAAAATAGTCATTAGTTTTCATGGTGACAGGTTTGGCTACTGTTAAATAAACTAGTTTAGCAGTGTTTAATTCAGAGGTGGCAACATTTATGAATTTTGATTGCCTCGGCGATACAGGAGACACCTGTAAACTACACTTTTCTGCTTTTTCATCTAAAGCAGCAGTTTTTGCGGAAAAGGAAAAATTCACTGAAGGGGAAAGGACGTGGAACGTGAAAGGCTTATTTGCTCTGGGTAGCTGTTACGTTCCTTTTGTGCACGCTTTATCTGGGTGAATTTTGACCTATGAACTCACAAGCCGCAAAGAAAGTGGGCGGGGCTATGTGCTTTCTCGTCAGTAAAAAAAGGGAGGAGCTGGTGATTACTCAGTAGCCTTGCTATTATTTTGTATTATCTTGTAAAAATATTTCGTTCACCAACATACGCTAGGGTTGTTTTGGTAAAATTGATGTTCTCTCAGCCTCCTAGGATCTTTTCACTGACCTCTGTGGAACTGAACTGGTGTTTGTGTGTGTGTGTGTGTGTGTGTGTGTGTGTGTGACCCCTCAGGCTTCTCTGACCCGCAGTCCCCCAGTGAAGGGCGAGGGGCAAGGCGAGGGTCTCCTCTTCATCTCATACGACCGCACTCTGGTGGTGAAGCAGATCTCCAGCGAGGACGTAGCCGACATGCACAGCATCCTGTCCGAATATCACCAGGTACTCTCGCGTCTCTTACTGCGTGACCTGGACTTAACCGTAAAGCGAGTTTAAATTTCTCATATGGTTATGAACATGAAAGCAGAAGTGAAACTGGCTGCCTTTTGTCTCAGGTATTGTTTTTAATAGATTTCTGAGGAAGTTAAAAAGTTTTCACCTGCGTAAACAATGGACCACAGAATTAGCAGCGCCGCAGCTGACGTTACTCCGAAGGTCAACTTTAAAAGGTGTTCTTGCTCAACTTCCTGGGAAAACATTTCTTACTGAAAGTTTACCACATGATTTGACAAACACTGAGTGTGTACTGTGAGCAGTGTCCTTACATGCCCATGATGCTGAGCGTGAAACAGCTCACAGACATTCAGCTGTGCATTTTTTACATACTGATCTCGTTCTAAATTTGTGCTCATGTCCTGAAAAATCATTCGTCTGATTTCACTCTTTGTCTATATTTATCCCCTTTCTGGCCTCCAGTCAGGGAAAATAGGGCAACGGTGTATGGTGCATGTTACCTTCATAAGCTTTCGGTCTCGTATATATTTCCATATCACTTCCTGGGTGTAGGCAAATACTTTAGTTTCGTACTCCTGACTCTTGTCTCTCTTGTCAACTCTTTTGTGATGGTGCAGAAATGAAGCAGTTTCATTTTTGTGAAACTACAAGATACGCCACATTATTTCTGATTATACTACAGCACTGTTGAATTCTCGAATCCGACTGATTAGAAGGTGTGGATTCATTTTCTTTAAACCACAGAATCTGTATCTGGTCAGAAGGTGTGCGTTATTTTCATATAACAGCACGCCTCGGATAGTAGCTCCAGCTGTAGCATGAATGACAGATTAATATTAATTACATTACAGTTTATATAGCAGCAGCTCATATCCTGGGACTTATACAGTGGACAATCCGCATAATCTAAGACTTAATAATAAATGGATTAACAAAAGTGTTGCTTTTTTTGTTAGGAGACGTTTAGGAGACGGAGGTGAGGTCATATTCACTATGACTGAATAGTGGCACCCCGCTGCGTGTCATACCCCTTCACACCACCCCCAGCGTGTATAATTTTTGTATAACAGCACAGCCTGTTGTGTGTTTTTCCTTACATAACTGCAGCTCTGACAGTAGTTCCAACTGCATAGCAAATCAGGGCTTTACATTCTAATTTATTTTAGAACTTGCTGGCACGCAACATACGCTAAACCTAATAATAAACATCTAAACACTTGTTATTTAACAAAGAAAAACATATAATCATTGATAGGGTGAAGTTTTATGTAAGTTTATTTAACTTTTTATGGAAGGAGTCACCAGTGTCGGATCTGTATAAGAGTCAGTAAGTTTTCTAATCATTGATATGGTGAAGTTTTCTGAACGAAAGCTGTGGAGATAAGTGTAACAGTCAGTAAGTTTTTCCACCATGTTAAAGTCTTCTGGACACTTTCTGATTCGTTTTGTTTTTTGTTTTGGTTTGGTTTTTTAAGGGGAGGCCAGTGAGGGAACAACGTTTATACCTGTGGCAGGAACTAAATTTGTTTTGAGACTGTTCTGCCTACTTTCTTAAACTGAAAAAAAGTACAATGTGTCATTTTGTTTTTAAAAATAAAGTTATTAGCATCGGCAAATTCCTGTGATACAAGGGGAGTAAAACACCTGTCATAGGAAATCAATCAACGTCACAGCAGTAGTAGTAGTAACTCCACTTGACGTCAAGGCCCATCGGACTACCACATCGTTGATTAGTTTCCTGTAACAGCACGGCACGTGATGAAGATCCTGGCATGTTACACATAATTTATGCGTAACTGCTCTGTTTTTCTGTCACACATTTCTGTAGTTGTTCCTCGACAAATGGAAAAGAGTTTGGTCTCGTTTTGACTCATCCTGCCTCAACATTCCAAACCACTAAACGGAGTCCTGTCTATTATACGTTAATAGGACGACATTGTCACCCCGCTGCAGTAGATACTCAGTTGTTGATAAAAGCATGTGAGTGGCTTTTGTCTGTTCCCACTGCAGAAGAATGTTCATAGCGATCAGAGCTGCCACTTTGTTCCAGTGTTTGGAGTTTTTCCAGCTTCTGCACAAATCCCGAGGGCTCGATTTCAGGAGTTCGGAATGTTTGCTGCGTCATAAACCGATGTTCAAGCTTGCAAGTGGCCTTGAAATGTTTCTTTTTTGCTCTCTGAGTCAACATCTCTGCTCTGAATGTAACGTGCACTCAGTGGGACTCCTTACACACATGAAGCTTTTATAATAGGTCACATGGTGTGGTTAAACAATAACCAGTTGTTGTTACACTGTGAACAGCTCGAAACAGACGAAACTCGGAACAATGTAGTGTATCAACCCCACAAGGGCAAGAACTATGTGGCAACTGGTGGCAGCTGAGGATATTTCAGTTTATACCACAGCGCTGTCGAGTTCTCAAATCTGATTGGTCAGAAGGTGTTGTTTCATTTTCTATAACAGCAGTTCTGACTGTAGTGTCATTCATTCTGTGTTTCTATAGTAACAACTTACACAGGGACCTTTTATGGCAGACATTTTATTTAGCATTTTTGGAAGGAGTCTCCAGTTTCAGTGGAAACATTGTCAGTCTATTCCGACATTCCGACATGAAATTCAAAAAGGTGGTACCCTTTCAGAAGTCCTGTCCTCAATACACTGATATATCACATTTTTTTCTTAATAACTTTAAGGGAGAAAATTAGAGAGAGGCTGGTGAGAGGATGAATGTTTATAGCTGTGATAACAGGAGGTAACTTTCATTGTAGAAAGTAAAATAAATGGATAAAAAGTACATGTTCTTTAATGAATAAAAAAAAAATGACAAATGCCTGTTGTATACAGAATGAAACATTATTCGCATGATTTGCAGGCAGGTTGGAATGGGTGGAGAAAGGTGTCGGGAGTTCTGTGTGATGGAAAAATATCAGCGAGAATCAAGGG
>CM074960.1:19176443-19213666 GCA_037577455.1 Pangasius macronema
TACCACCCCAGAGTTGATTATTTTCCCATAGCACCATGCTCCAAAGACAAGTTAATTCCTGTTATTATTTCCATTATAACTGCTATCAGCAGTCGTTCTCTCACCACTGTCTCTGGAAGTTAATAAGACAAAAAAATGCGGCTTGTCATGTTACTGGGAAACCACAAAGCGCACCATCCTGAAGATTTTCTCATAACAAAAAAAAAACAACACTGGAGACTCCTGCCATTGTAAAAAATTAAACAAATAAACATCTCCTTACAGAATACTTCACCATATTACCAATCATATGTTGTTAAATAATAGGTTTGTTATTAGCCTGAGATTAGTGGAGCTTCTGCCATACAAGTCATTAAACTACTCTTGGAACTGCTGTTATAGAAAATTAATCAATGTCTTCTGACTAATCAGATTCGAAAATTCAACACTTGTGCACCAGGGTGTTATTTGGTTAAAGGACCTTCCTCATCTTCAAGTTATTAAGCAGTTAGCTTATGAAAACATTTATGGCCAGTGCGCTCCTACCCCAGGTACAGAGGAGTAAGCGTCTGTGTTTTAAGCATGTGCTTAAAAAAAAAAAACAAAAAAAACACACACACACCTTCCGCACAGGGTAATCATGGACACTGTACACATTCCCCTTCCACACTGGCATTTCCCTCTATTGTCTGAGTATATGGTTTTCCTTAGTTGTTAGATTCAGGAAATCTGAATTGAAAAAAAAAAAAAAGACATCCAGGTTGCCAAAAAATATTTGACTTGCTACAGGCAGTCTCCAAATTCCATAGCACAATGCTGATCTGTGTGTAGAAATCTTCTGCTTTTAACATTAAATGTCATTTGACATTCGTGAATATACACCTCTTGCATTGTCAGTACAAGATCTTGACCAAAAACTGATGCACCTCTTAATGGAAATAAACAGTCATCGGGTTGAGTTCGCTCGCTGCTGCTGGGGCCCCATATGGACGGCCTTGAAGAACCGTTTGGATTGCTGGGGATGGTGCCACCTGGGGGCTGGGGAGATGGCTTGGGGTTCACATATGGGGAGCTGTACTGTAATGGCTTGGGACTGCAATTGATGTGGCTTTGGGGCTGCGGTTGCCACAAGCACCTTCTTACTCAGGACTCCATCAGTGGACGGTGGATAGATTTTAACCAACCGGACTTCTTGCGAAAACTGTGATGACTTTACTGGTTGCACAATTGCACTATTTGTCCATATAGTACACAATAATAGAAGGGGTTTATTTATAATTGCACTATCCTTCGCACCCAGATGAAAATGGGTTCAGTTTTGAGCCTGGTCCCTATTAAGGTTTCTTCCTCATATCATCTCAGGGAGTTTTTCCTTGCCACCGTCACCTCTGGCTTGCTCATTAGGGATAAAAACAATATATATTTTTTTAATCCATTTATTTCCATAAAGCTGCTTTGTGACCTTTGTTAAAAACGCTATACAAATAAAATTGAATTGGATTGAGCTGAACTGAGAAAAAGTCTCAGCGACTTTGACCGTAGCCTGGTTGTGCCAGACAGTCTGGTTTAAGTATTTCGGAAACTGTGAAAAACAAAAAACTTCCGGTTAGCGGCAGTTCTGTAGGCAGAAATGCCTTGTTGATGAGAAAAATCAGACTGGTTTGAGCTGACAGGAAGGCTATGGTAACTCAAATAGAGTGAGGGGAAATAAGTACTATTACATTTTTTTTTTTTTTTGTTATTATATATACTTCCCGTGCATATATGCAATACAAATTCACACACATAATGTCTTTGCCTTGTACTTGTAAGTATGAACCAAAGACCTTGTGCTCATAAGCATATAAAATGATATGGAAATGATAAGGAAGGTAAGAGAGAAGCCAACAAAACTAGAACTCTCTGGCAATACTTCAGTTCATCATGTTTGGAGAAACAAGGGTTGCATGTATGATCCCAAGAACACCATACACACAGTGAAATATGGAGGTGGGAGCGTCATGATGTGGGGCTGCTTCTCTACAAACATTACTGGGGCATTACACATCATCAAAGGAAACATGAATGGTGCGATGTACTGTATTGGGACAAATTAGAGGAAAATTTATTCTCATTAGCCTAGCTGAATCTGGGGAGAAGATGGACATTTCAACAAGACAAGCACCGCAAACATACAGTAAATTTGAAGTGGATATATACACTGGATGTATATTAAATAACAAAAACAAAGTGTCTGTATACTCATTTCCCCTCACTGTAACCACACTCTACAAACGTGGTGAGCAGAAAAACATCTCAAAATGCACAACCCTGAGGCAGATGGACTACACCAGCAAAAGACAAGATCAGACATTCTGATTTTGATTAATTTCAATGCCGTCATGTCCTACTCAGTTGAAGCATTATGTTCATTATAAAGGGGCCAGTAAGCGTATATTAATTATAGAAATAGAGCTAACTGAATTAAAATATAATAGACTACCAACGGCTGATTCCCATCTCACTTTGAGTCTCTACTGGTCTATAAAAAGCCATCTATGGCACATCTTTATTCATCTTGTGCAAAATGGATCCAGCGGTAAAGAAATGAATGGACAAGAGAAGGGATAATAGATGAACAGTGTAGAGGGAGAGGAAAATGTCAACTGTGATGGAAACTTTCTCAGGAATCTTTCCTGCTGAGCATGTCCTATCAGCAGTGCTTTTTCAGTGAGAGAAAGAGAGAGGAGGGGGGAGAGGTTGGGAGAGAGAGAGCGAGAGAGAGGAGGGCTTAATGCCCCAAAACAGGCAGAAGAATGACTAAAGCAGCACCATTCTTCAGCCAGATCAACCTTCATTCCTCCAGGACACTGCTTTATCAAAGGGGTTTTACCTTCACAACAGCTCCTTAAGGTCGAGGTAGGCCTTGTCAGTTTTTACTAAGTCTTTCTCAAGGCCACTTAAAAAGCCAAATGTGTAAAGGGTATATCACTTGAAATAAAAAAATGATTAAATAAAGCAAATAATATAGTAAAACCTATTAAAATAAAGTAAACACATTTCAACAAATACTATACACATTTCTATAGATGGCTCAAAGTCTCTAAGTAATCTACCAAAACAGCAAATTACTGCAAACCAGGATTATATAGTGCAACAGTCAGCAAAATGTCCTACATCATATGACAGCAAACATTCAAGGACCTTTTGGGGAAAGAAATTGTTAAATGAGCTTGAATTTCCCAAAAGCAGAGATTATTGTGATGGGGTTGAAAGAGTATAACTGTATCTATCTATTACACTGGTATATACATAAATGAAAAGGGCGTGGTATCCCGGGGTCCAACAACCCACAATTCAAGTTTGCTTTAACACCATAATCCCTTATTTACAACTGCATTTTTAAGACTCATTATATTGCCTCAAAATAACATATCCTTTCTTAGCTTTTTGTAAATATGTAGTATCTGAATAATATTTATCTCGGTTTGCAAATTAGCAGCTCTCAACTCAACTGCAACTTGTAAAATGGATCAGCATAATCCTATTGCATAACATCCAAGTATACACACACACACACACACACACACACACACACACACACACACTAACCCTTTCCTCTTTCTCCACAGAAAATGGAACTCGATCACAACACATCAGTCCACAACAAAACACTGTGGTTCTATGAATGTACCCTCCACCTGGACCAGGAATCTCGTCGCATTGCACTGTTCCTGCTCTACCTGTTCCTGTTCATGGTTGGTTTGTTGGAGAACTGTGTGGTGGTTTGGGTAAACTGGCGTCGGAGACACTCAGCCAGTGGTGTGCTCTTCTGTGTTATCAACATCAGTCTGTCAGACCTGATGGTGGTTTTCACTATGCCATTCTTCATGTTGGAGATCGCAGTGGATGAGGTCTGGGTTTGGGGCCGATTCCTGTGCAAGGTTACACACCTCATCTATGTCATCAATTTCTACAGCAACTCCTTCTTCCTGGCCTTCATGACTCTGGAGCGGTACCTGACCTTAACACGGCCAACCACACCCGCATGCTTTCCGCTTCAGCCCAGGCACCGCCGATGGCTGCTGTGTGCTGGATTGTGGCTTCTGTCCTTGGTGCTGGCACTGCTAGAAAATGTACATGTGGACCTTCTTGAGTGGAATGAACCTGGCTGCTACATGATGCCTGAGTATAACTTCAGTGAGTGGTTTCTCTCTCTTGGCTTCTTCTCCCTTATCTTTCAATTTTTGGGCCCTGCATCGGTCATCATCACCTGTAACTTCCTGATTGCACGGGTCATGCGTGCCTCTCCGGACATCCAAAATCACAGAGATCTATGGCTTTTGCGCGTGTACTCACTTGTCTTCATGGCCTGCTGGCTACCCTACCATGTTGTGATGTTCCTGCTGGTGGTGGATATCCTGGATCCATATCTGATGTCCTGCAATACTATGGACAGCCTGTTTTTCTCTATGGGCATTGTACAGTGCATCTCGCTCTTCCATTGCATTGCCAACCCCATTCTCTATAGCTTCCTGAGCAAGAGCTTTCGTGCCAACCTCATCAGCAATATTCGCTCCTGTATTTCCACACAACCATTCAGCAGCGTGGCCAATGCAGCAGATGGTATGGGGAGGTCAGAGCAGAAGGAGCGAAAGCTCAGCAATGCCAGCACCAGTCACTCAGAGATAGGATCCCCATTAGGTCATAATGAGGTCTCCTGAGAGAGATGGGGAAGCAGTGCATATTGTAGCTTCACCTATTCTGTGCTGATGTCACCCAAATAAGTTTCATCTGTGTTTTGACACCTCCACATAGCTAAGGAGTCTATTTCAGAATTATTCACTTTTTTTTTTATCATAAAAGAAGGGTTTGGTATCATGGTCCCTTCTAAAGTACTGCCAATGTCTCAGTGCAAGGACTGATAGCCATTCAGAAAGAAAATTTTAAGACACTAAATTGTTTGTTTTTATTGACTGTAAACTGTGGAGCTGGAAGGTCCAGTGGTGTCAAATGTCCATGTAAAGATGTCCATGAAAAAGGTTAGTGGTTCCTGTTAGTAGTTATAAAACAGGAAAGCTGCATCCTGCATCCCACTCCACAGGAAGCGATGGCATTACTACTGAGGAACATGCCACATGCCACAGATTAAAGGAAATGTAGCAAACAAACATTTCCAGATGATCGTCCGTACACTGGACAAAATAAATAACTTGGAATCACTAAGAGGAGAAGAGAATATATAAGATATATTCCCAGAATAAATGCTCATTTCACACCGTATAAGACTCATTTGCTCTGAATCTGTATTGTTCACTTGCAGTTGGGAAATTTATGGGTACATGCAAAGGCTTAGAACACCTCACTGTAACACCTGAATATGAAAAAGCTGGGGACAAAGTAAAGTGCTTCTGTTTAGAATGAAAAAATAAAAGCCTTACAAAATATAATACATCAGCATAAAAAGCTATAAATAAATAGCTGTAGAGTGTATGATAAAATACAAGGCTTTCTCTTTAGAAAAATATTACACATTGTGGAAATAGCCGTTTGGGCCCTTTTCACACTTGCGTGTTTTAGAACCTGGAAGCAAACCAAAAAAAAAAAGTGTCCATGATTTTATGAGAGATGACCATATATGGAAGAGATGGATTATAGCAATTTGGAGAGGAGAAGGTGCCAAATGTACTGTAATTTCTGGTAGTACTTTTGTGTGTAGGCAAAGCATGGCTTATTTTCTCCAATCTCTAAACACAAATCAAAAATTCACACACAAAACTCCACAAACCACTTACAAATGCAAACACTGCATACAAAACAATGTTATGTCTTCTTAAAATGAAATATTGTCTTCAAATGACACACACACACACACACACACACACACACACACACCATCAAATGAATAGACATGTCTAAGAACCAGTGGAACATGGATGTACTCAGTAGAAAACACTATGATGACTGGAAAACACAGCTATGATAGTATAATCAGGAGAATTTTTGCATTTTCAGTGTTACACTACATACTATACATACAGTAGCCTGTTGTAAACTGTTATGTTTTTGTATTCCAATAAAAAAAACTTAAATGGATGAATTTTTTTCTGAAATACTAAATACATCTCAGCACACACTGCTGGATTAGTAACGTGTTCTACATACAGGAAAAACAATAGAACAAAGAAAGCCTTATATACAGAATGTTCTGTAAAGAAAAAAAAATGAGCCTGCATCCTGCCCTTCACTTTGGTCTGGCCACAGGACCTCATCAACAACTCCCTAGCCAAGCAGCAGGAAAAGTATCACCTGGCAAGACAAATCCAGCCCTGATATGCTTCAGCAGATATATCGCCACATGCTTACTCCATTGCTTGTAGAAGCCTTCCAACACCAAGCTGAAAAAAAAATCCTCACTAGTGTTGAGAAATGGAGAATAGGATGGCAGATAAGGAACATGGTGGTCAGTGAACCAGTTGTGGACCAGTGGAAGCTTACGTTGTCCCAGATGACAACCTACATGGGCTGCTCTGGGCCATCTATCTGCTCAGCTGAAATGAGGATGTTGTGTAGTGTGTCCAGGAAAGTGAGAAGATGGGCAGCATTGTAGGGGCCAAGAGTTGCATGGTGATGGAGGATGAGGTGGTGTTTTTTCGTTCCCCCTTCGCTGGTCAGGAACAATGGCATGCTGACGATGACTTCCTTCCTCATTGTCACCATTTGAAACCCATTTCATCAATAAACATGAATAAGCATCTATTTCAAGAATTCTCTGCAACAGACAACACAGCAATATGAAACTGTAGTTGACAGCATATATAAAATAACATATTATGAATGCCCTTGATAAAAATATACACAAATAAAAGACTCAGTAGATTCATCATGTCTTTTGGGTAACCCAATTATTAGTAAAATATGACTAAAAAAAAAAAGTGAACACTGGTGATGCTTATAAAACGAAGATATAGAACTATACTGACAGCAGGATTTATTGCACAGAGGAAGTTATTAGCACAGTCTAGTGCTGATGTTTTAATGCAATAACTTTATGTTTGCAGGCTTTTAGTAGCTTTAGTAGAACTTTTCATTCCAAGCTGGTATTTGTGCTGAATGATGTAATAAGAGTTTAGAATAAGATAACTCTGTACCAAAAACTGTACTTTACTTTATTGGAAAACTTCACAGGATTTGGCAGTTACCCAAGATAGGTCAGATCACAAAATGTCACCTGTGCCCAAGACTTTCTCAGGAATCTTTCCTGCTGAGCATGCCCTCCTTCCTGCCCTTTGAGAAACGTCCTATCAGCAGTGTTGCTTGGGAGAGAGAGAGGGTGGGAGAGAGAGAGGAGGGCTTAATGCCCCAAAGCAGCTAAGGAAAGGACTAAAGTGGCACAATTGTTCTGCCAGATCAGCCTTCATCACTCCAGGACACTGCACCATCAGAGGGGTCTTACCCTCACAAGCGCTCCACACTCCACAGTCAAGGTAGGCCTTGTGGTTGTTGTTTTTTTGTTTGTTTTTTCTACTTACTCTTTTTCAAAACCTAATAAAATGAAGCAACGCTATTTCAACAAATCCTATACACATTTCTATATGTATATTTGCGCTATGTAATTGCCATCTATAGTAAACTAGCACTTCCCTAAAAGTATCAATGTGCAACGGTCAGCAAAAGTTCCTACATCTTATCACAGCAATATGTTGTGATACCAGAACTATTTTAAGAACCAAAATGAGTGTTGAATGAGTGTAAACTACCCAAAGCACAGATTGTTGTTTTCTAGAGAGTATAACTGCCTCTATAGTTTAGAGGATACATAAGGATGATCATAAGGTTAACTTATTGAAAATGGCATGACTATTTCAGGGGTTCAAGAACCCAAAATCCAGGTTTGCTTTAACAACACCATGGCCCCTTATATACTGCTGATTTTTTTGGACAAATGGCCTTGATAGAATAGATTTTTACTAGTGCCTTAAAATCATTGTACTTTGAAACAGTGCTTAGAATCTCAGATTCTTGTTTGCAAGTTAGCAGCTCTCAGCTCAACAACTGCAAAAAATGGATCAGCATAATCTTATTAAATAACTGCCAAGCACGCACACACACTAACCCTTTCCACTTTCTCCACAGAAAATGGAACTCGATCACAATACGTCAGACCACAATGAAACACCGTGGTTCTATGAATGTACCCTCCACCTGGACCGGGAATCTCGGCGCATTGCACTGTTCCTGCTCTACCTGTTCCTGTTCATGGTTGGTTTGTTGGAGAACTGTGTGGTGGTTTGGGTAAACTGGCGTCGGAGACACTCAGCCAGTGGTGTGCTCTTCTGTGTTATCAACATCAGTCTGTCTGACCTGATGGTGGTTTTCACTATGCCATTCTTCATGCTGGAGGTCACCATGGACAGGGTTTGGGTTTGGGGCCGATTCCTGTGCAAGTTTACGCACCTCATCTATGTCATCAACTTCTACAGCAGCTCCTTCTTCCTTGCTTTCATGACTCTGGAGCGGTACCTGACCTTAACACGGCCAACCACACCCGCATGCTTTTCGCTTCAGCCCAGGCACCGCCGATGGCTGCTGTGTGCTGGAGTGTGGCTTCTGTCCTTGGTGCTGACACTGCTAGAAAATGTACATATGGACCTTCTTGAGTGGGATGAACCTGGCTGCTACATGATGCCTGAGCTGCACTACACTGAATGGTTTGTCTCAGTTAGCTTCTTCTGCCTTATCTTCCAGTTTTTGGGGCCTGGGTCAGTTATCATCACCTGTAACCTCCTGATTGCGCGGGCTGTGCGTGCCTCTCCAGACGTCCAGAATCATAGGGACCTTTGGATGTTGCATGTGTACTCACTCATCTTTGTGGCCTGCTGGCTACCCTACCATGTTGTGATGTTCCTGATGATGGTAGATGACCTGAATCCACACTTGATGTCCTGCAACACTGTAGATATACTTTACTTCTCTTTCAGCGTTGTACAGTGCATCTCGCTCTTTCATTGCATTGCCAACCCCATTCTCTATAACTTCCTGAGCAAGAACTTTCGTGTCAACCTCATCAACGATATTCTTTCCCGTATTTCCTCAGCACCTGCCAACATTGGAGCCAATGCAGCCGATGGTGCAGGGACAGTATCACGAAAGGAGCGAAAGCTCAGTAATGCCAGCACCAGTCACTCAGACATAGGATCCTAACAACGGAAGTCTCCAATACGTCACAACGAGGTCTCCTGAGAGACATGAGGAAGCAGCATATATTTGTGCTGCTATGAAGAAAACATTTTCTAGATGTCATCAAAGTAATTGTTTTACAAAATGTCCATGTCTCTGTGTCCTAGTGTTAACACCTCCATGTAGCTAAAGAGACCATTTAAGAACAATTATTCTGATTTTTTTCTAAATCATAAACTAAGGGCTTGGGGATCATGCTCCCTTGAAAATATTCTTGCAAATTTCTCATTGCAAGAACCAATAGCCACTCAAAAATAACATTTTAAGACACTAAACGGTTTGTTATTATTTGTTTGTAAACACTGGAACTGGAAGGTCCAATGGTGTCAAAAGTGCAGGGATACAGCTTTAGGAGTTCCTGTCAGTGGGTTTAAGAGGAAGGAAGAAAACTCCCTACATGACACTCCCACAGGAAGCTGCTGACAGACATGCCATAGATAAAAGGAAGTGTAGAAATCAAAGATTTGCAGAGGATGATGTCTGTACACTGGACAAAATAAATAAATTGGCTTCACTACTAAAATGTATTGTAAGTCTACTTTTTTAAAACAATACCTTATATTCAAAATGCCCAATAGCACTTTTGTCCAAAAAAATATATATATAAAATATATATATATGTAAATGTTCATTTCAAAATGTGTGTGACTCACTTGCTCTGAATTTGTGTTTACTGGTTGGATATTTTATGGCTACATGCAAAGGCTGAGAAGATCGCCATCACACTGCAACACTTGTGTACGTTTGCCAGATCAATTTTATTCACGCATATGAAACAAATACAGTCGAGAACAAAGTAATATGCTCCTATTTATAATGAAACACTCCTTACAAAATATAATGTATCAACATAAAAAGCTATAAATAAATAAATAGTTATAGATTAAATTGTATGATAAGGTACTGCTTTCACATTAAAAAAATATTACACATTGTGGAATTAGCCCACTTAAAGAGGCAATAGGTACCATTTTTACACTTCTCAAAGAGATACTACTGGTGAACTTGCTGCTGGTCCTGACACTGGAATGGCTGACTACATCAGTCACCAGTGTGTAACATTAAATGCTACTTATTCCTGCTGCTTTATGGATACACAAACTATTTCAATCCAATTATCGGTAAAATATGATATAATAAAGATGAACACTGGGGAAGCTTGTAAAAAGATGACAGAACTATACTGACTGCACATGATTTATTCCTTACTCCATGTTTACGCAATGATCTGATGGATATGACTGCTTTATTTTCACCCTTGCTTGATACCATCTTAAAACATAACAAATAAATGAGCACTTTGTGCTAAATTCAAACACAACATAAAAAAGGACTGAATATAATGAATAAAATAAAGTGTAAAAATAAATAACCAAGTAAAACACAGCTCTAAAAAATTACCCTCTGGGCACAGTCTTGTATCTTGCCTTATTTGTCCGCTTACTGAATCGTCCATTTCTTCTACAATGCCCATTTACACTACCATATTTACTGGTGATACAATATGCTGTTGTGACACTCTAGAATATATACATTTAGCTTATATTAATTACAGAATGAGTAGAAGGAAGAACATCAAGAGGTAATCCTAAACTAATAACCAAACCTCACATCCACATGAACAGTCAGTGCGCCCTCAGAATACATAAATGCTGCCACCGAGTGGCAATGCAATAACAGTACCTACTTCAATCTCCAGTCTCTATAACATTAAACATTTAATAGCATCCTACTTCTACTTGGTCCTCAACAATGGTCACAGATATGGGCAAGATAAGTATTGAGGCACATGAGTATAAATTTCAGGTGTCCAGATTAGGGACCGGCTCTTTGGAGTGGTCGTTGTACATGAACGTCTCCTCTATATTGAAGTCAGGAGGTAGGTGGTCTTTGTGGAGCTCCATGTGTGACGAGACCATCTTCAGCGTTGAGAAGTACAGGCCGCACACAGTGCAGCGGTACATCAAAGCACCGGCGTGTGTCTTCAAGTGGCAGATCATGGTGGAGCGGCCACGGAAAAAGCGCAGGCACACCTTACACTGGTATGGCTTCTCTCCTGTGTGGATGCGAAGATGGTAGGTGAACTCGCCGGAGTGTGCGAAACGCTTGCCGCAATACCTGCAGCGGTACCATTTCTGTTTCAGAACTGCACCCATTTGAGGGCAACCAGAAGAGCTGCCATTCTGTAAAAGTCCAGCAGGGAATGGCATACCAGCTTGAATCATTTTGTCCGGTATAAATGTGCCCACATTAAAGCCCAGGCCACTGAGTTTGCCCATGACCCCTGGCTCCAGTGGGGATGAAGAGGAGGAAGAAAACTCCAGTGGCTGGTCTGCTTTGCGCTTGGCAGGCCATGTTTGAGGCTCACTAGGGTGGGTGCTCAGGTGGTAGTGGAAGGCTGCGTCTGAAGGGAAAGTCTGAGGACACAAGAAGCACTGAAACTCGCCCTGACCTTCTGTACTGCTCTCCTGACTGCCTTCATCCTCTTTGCCTGCTCCCCCTTGTTCAGCATGCATGGCTAAGTGTGTGTCAAGTAGAGACCGCTCCAGGAAGGGACAGGCACACTGTGGGCAGGAGTGGATTGCAAGGAGGTGTGTTAACATGTGCCACAGAAGAGCACATCGCGTGGGATGGGTTGACTGGCACATGCCACAGCGCAATGTCCGCAAACACACATGACCCTGTACATGCTCCCTGACAGCCTGAAAGGAAGATCACATATAGTGAAGAGATTGGGAAGGGCATATTTTATCATTATTATATACACAGAAAAAGGATAACATGCACTATAATACAAATCTACCATGTATTAATTTTCTTTAGAAAAATGCCCAGATTCCCACTCATAATAGGAAATTACTTCCCATGAAATTTTCATATATATATGACAGGTGCTGCTCCTGGAAGGTCACCAAATGTATTTCATATTAGAGTCAACAGAACAATCCTTAACCACTGATTACTGACTGTCTAAAACACATACACAATACATTCTTCAAGTATTTATGTTTTCTGAAGTATACAAATGTACAGTATAATTTTAAATTAGTTCAACTCAATGCTGCAAGTAAAGAATATGAATGAAGTTCAAAATTTCAAGGATTGCATAACACCTAAACCCATAAAATCAGAATTGAATGATTCTCAGGTAAAATGAAGGTAAAAAAAGAATAATGGGACAAATAAATTAGAGCTGGTCAGAGTTCATTAGCATTACTGGAACACAAACATTTTTCATAATCATTTAACCGCCTTCAGACAACAAAGTGAAAGCACCGACCTTTAAATCCTTAGGAATGGATTTAGTGCACACAGCACAGTGCAGTTCCTCTCCAGACCCCTGAGTGGCGTTGTTAAATTGCTCTGGTATTTGGGGGACGCATCGGGCCACTGACTGGCGCCTGTGACGGATCAGTTCAGCCTCGGTACAGAACTGCAACTCGCATATCTCGCAGGAAAACAACAGGATGCCCACGTGTGTGAGGGCATGAGCAATGCTGGATGCACGGTCAGGGAAAGAAGTGCCGCAGACTCGGCAGCTGCCCAT
The DNA here is from genome assembly GCA_037577455.1 of Pangasius macronema. Classification (NCBI taxonomy): domain Eukaryota; kingdom Metazoa; phylum Chordata; class Actinopteri; order Siluriformes; family Pangasiidae; genus Pangasius; species Pangasius macronema. Next base: position 19,189,189 of record CM074960.1, read on the forward strand.
CTCAGACAGGTGCGTCTCTGCATGAGAGCGTAAGACACTGTTATCTGCTTGCAACAACACTCCACAAGTTTTACAGGGCTGTGATGATGGTGCCAACTGGCCCTCATTCGCCAAGATACCACTTCCGCCATTCTCTATGCACATCAGGTCTTCGTCGTCTTCCTCTTCTTCAATGTAATTTTCTTCATCGTCACTCAGTTCGATTACATCCCCTGCCAGTGCTCTCCACTGCTCTCCATCCTCTGGAGGCCCATCATGGAGGCTCCTTTTTTCTGCATCATCTTCTTCCCCAAACAAAATGGCATCTTTGCCTGCCCCAACCCCAAGTCCAACACCTCCTTCGACCACTCTAAGCTGCAGGCTATCCAGTGGGTCACCAGAGGAGGATGATGGTGTGCAGGTTTCCCCTCCAGCCTGTGCTGATGAGTCAGGAATGGAACACACTTCAGGAAGTGTTGGTTTGTTACCATTAATGATGGCTTGCTCCTCTGAGCTGTGGTTCCCATCCACTTTTTCTTCCTCCTGTTCAGTTTTAAGCTGCAAAGTGAGAGCTGGGAGGATCTCGGAAGCCTGAGAGTGGTGGTTATCCAATGAGCTCTGTTTGTTTTTTGCCAGCTGGTTATAGCTCAGATGTAGCTGAAAGCCATCTTCTGCTTTAGGCGAGTGCGAGAGTGAGAGGGGGGGCACATGAGAGCGATTTACCCTGTTTCCTCTGCTTTGAGGGAGAGGAGAAGGTGCTACAGGAGTGGGAGCAGCAGGAGATGACAGAGAAGAGCAGGATGCCACAGATGAAGAGCACATGGAGGCAGCCATGGTGGTAGCAGGGGTCATGTCCGTTTCCACATCTCCATCTGAGCTCTTCATATCTGGGAAAGTGGCATGGCAAGCCCGTACCAATTCCCTGACACCCAGTCGTTCTGCCAATTCGTACAGCACACCAACATCTATCAGATCAGTGAGGATCTCACCCGTGTAAATGAAAGTCAACACTTTCTCAAAGTTGGTTGCAGAGATGAAGTCCAAAGAGAACGTGGAAGGAGCACCACTCTGGCCATATGGGCCCCTAGATAACAGGCTGCTGAAGTGAGAGCTTGCACATGCAAGGACTGCACGATGGGCAGGGAAGGATCGACCTCCAACCTGCAGAACCACGTCGCAGAGGAGCCGTGACAGGCGGCAGCGGTTGAGCTCGGATAGAAGCAGGGCCGCGTGGCCTGACCTCTGCAGCCGGATCCGCATGCCTGCCAGCGTGGCGTTGACCTCAGTTCAACTGCAACACAACCAGAGATAACTCATGTAAGATTCAAATTTGCTTCACATTTAAAAATTCCTAATGTTCATATCTTATGATGAATTTAACTGCAACAGAAGTTATTATCTTAAGAAAGAGTTTCCCAAATTGTACTTGAATCAGATGCGTTGGAAGCAGGGAAAATACTAAAACCTATAATAGGGAAATACTGTGTGGAAATTTCTGTGTATGTTCACCCTTTGGGGTTTCCTTCTGCTTCTCCAATTTCATACCAACTCCCAAAAACTTGTCCGTAAGTAGTCTTGCTACTTAGGTGTGCATGATGCCCTATTATGGATTGGCATTTCATTCAATGTGTCCCTGTGCCATGCCCTGTAAGCTCGGTGTTCCGGGGTAGGCTCCGGATCCACCACAAACCTGACCAGGACAAAGCGTTTACTAAATGTGAATGAATTAATGAACTTGTCTACAATGTAGTATTAGTAGATGTGATTCAGAAGCTGTTTCCTTTCTACCAGCTTTTATCATCTGGTAAAGATGGTCTAATAGCCTGACTCAGCTTAGACTAAGCTGAATTTTTCAGCAGGGTGATAGTACACCTCTGACAAAATGGCCAGAAAGTGTGAGAACTTTTTAACTGAGGACCAAAGCCATTTCTGAAGTAACTAGCCTTGTTAGCCACCTGTAACAGCCAATAAGACGTGACCAGTGCTCGAGCATCTGTTGTCAGTGATCTGAATTCCTCACGCGACAAGGGAAAAGGGGGGGAAAGAAAAAAAACTAGAATGAGCTACAAACTTTTACCTCAGACACAAGAAGCATCTGACAATAAAACACCCGTTAACAAAAAACTACATGTTAATATATTAAAAGAAAAGGTAGGTTTCGCGAAGAAAGTAATTAAAACGAAACGCTAAACGCTTACTAGAAACCAAATGTTGTATATTACGCCAATGGTTTTATATTTAAAAGAAAACAAAAGGAAAAAAAAACAGTTCGCTTTCTCGTAAACATAATATAGCTTGGTAGTTAGCTAGCTAGCGAGTCTACCATCCCACAGCAAGCTAGCTAGCTAGCAAACAAAAGAGAATGTTTTACTTGTAGCTATACTTTTTCAAGTATATTACAAAAAGTAAAATATCACAGAAAGGCTATTTTGAGTACGAAAAAAAAAACAGTATAGCAGCCAAACTATACAAGTCACATCAGCTAATTAGAAATCTGGCTTTATGTTAGCACTGTATAAGCTAGCTCTGTGATGCACTGGGTGCTATACACCAGTTTAGCAACCGAGAAGCTAAGCTGCTAGCTAGGAAGCTAGCTTAGCATTGAAATTCAAGTGTAGTAGACCTGTGCTGAGCAGTGTTAGCCAGTGTTAACTAGCTCACTACTAGAAGGTAAATATAGAATACAAATTTTCTGTTTACCCACAGAGTGGCGGTAGTTTGTTTTCAGAGGAGAGTATTCCAGGTTGTTGTTGTTGTTGTTGTTGTCATCAGCTCAGGCTCCTTTCTTCCCGGACCATGATGGCTAGCTGGCTAATACACACTGAGCCAAAGCCCTTACCGGCTACTGAACTGGAATGAGCAGCCAGATGTGAGAGCATGGTTTACATTCCTTATGAAAACTGCAAGCATTCTTAAAATTGCATTGAACTGCATTTAGCTAACCCAACCAAGTAGCAAGGTTCACAAAAAACACATATATATACTCTAAAAATAAAATGTAGAGTTCTGTGTAATGAGAGATATTGGGGACAAGAAAGCACTTCCCTTTAATGGTTCTTCAAAAAATGTGCATACTTCATCCTGGCTGTGATGAATGACACCGTGAAAATATAAGAAAACTCAGCAGAATAGACCATGAACTAGGACTAAAAACAATAAACCTATAGGCCTACCATCAATCAGATCCTACCAGTGCTGCCTGTAGATCTTCATTTCATGTACACCTAAAAAAAAATAAAATCCATACACCTGCATGACATCATGCCATCATCATTTAATCTTAAGAACTTTAATAAAGAAGAAAGTTAAGAAAAGTTAAGAAAGCGAAGTTGCTTTAAAAAGAAAAGTCTAACCTTCAAACTTGATGAAGATGTGGAAACTCCACCTTTAATCTACTCTGCATTCAAAATATGATCAGTCTCTAGTGCAGATAAGAGGAGGCCAATCAAATGCTGTCATATGATAATATTCATTCATTTGTTCGTTCGTTCGTTCATTCATTCATCTTCAGTAGGCACTTTAGGTTCAGTAGAACACAAAGGTTCACAGACAGATTTGCTGATAAAGTTGATAGGTTTTTTCAAACATAACATTTTTGCACAATATGTAGTAGTTGTTAGGTTGTAGTGCACCTACATAATGACACATCCAAAGATGTTTCTGATGACATGTTAATAGTGTACACATGACAGTATACAATTCCACACATTGCCTTTGCGTGAAAATTGGCCTTTTACCATGGTTAAACTCGAACAATCACAACTTAATTAAATTTAAATATGGTTTTCAGACCTAAAAAATGTTAGCCAAAAAAAGTTAACAAAAAGTTGAAAGATTTAAGTTTATTAATTCTAGTATTTAGAAACGTTGCACAATGACAAATACTATTCTTTCCCCATACAAACACAGTGAGGAACAGGTTTATGAGTCAATACATAATGTTGAATACATCTGCTCAGATTGCTTGGAGAAGCTCTCTAGGCTACATTTGTCTTTAATAGATAGATAATTAGCATGTATAATATTGCTTTTGAGTCTGGAAACAGTATCTGTATTTGATTTCAAGCTGGCATGGTAATTTTATTTCATACATTGACAAGTACGTTTTTTGCCTTCTCTGAGGAACCTAAATGTACGTATATGAATGAGGACAGAGCAAAACATCCACACAGAGAGACGTACATAGCTTTTTAACAAAATGAAATAAAAACTTGTTTTTTTTTTTCCCAGAAAGAATCTTTGTCTGTCCATGAAGTCTTTCCAAGTTATGAGACCCTTCTCCTGGAATTGTTACGTCCAATACTTGTGATGCTACTTTTGCGGGAGAGAATAGGAGTGGGTGCAGTGGGCGCAGTGGGTGAGGTTTCGCTGGGGCAGCCATGTTGGCGAAGAATATCCACACACTCTTGGCTTCCAGCTTGTTGTGCCAGCATTAAAGCTGTTTGGCCTTGAGGATTCTTTGCTTTCACATCACTGCCATACTACAAAAATCAGAATCAGACAAAAAAAAAAAAAAAAAAACACTTAAAATCCCATCATTCAAAATGACACCTGAGGTACACCAGCCATATACCATGCTAAGACTTTTCATAGTCTCAAGGAACCAATTAAATGAACCAAACGAGTGCATGAATGCATGTTCTTTGCTTTAAAAAAGTATTTTTTTTTGCAATAAGTAGCAGCATAAAATGAAAGTATTGATATATGTTTGGTATTGCTTTCATATTTTTATTTGAAATTTATTATACCACAGCAGGGTGAATTGTCAAATCCGATTGGTCAGAAGGTATTGATCAATTCTCCTTAACAGCAACTCTGACAGTAGTGCCAGCTGCATGGCAAATGACAAGTTTACATTAATGCACATTATATTAATGTGGGAGTTACATGGCCAGCGCGTTGAGAAAGTCTTTAGGCCAGAGGCTTTTGCGATTTCTAGGCAATATGCTGCATTTTGGGTTTTTTTTGTGTGTGTCAGAGAGACAAAAAAGGTAACATCCATTTTTTTGGAGAGAAAAAATAGAGATTGGTCAGGTAATAACTGTTTATAGCTGTTATTACTTGTTTCTCAGGCATTCCACAACATTAAACATAACTATAAATGTATAAGAAGTATGATGTGTTATTCTTGAATAAATAAACAATTGTGATTGTTCTCAACTTGCTGTGGTATAAGAGGAATAAAATGCTTCATGATGCGCCATTATAGGAAAATAATCAACTTTGGATTGCTAATTAAATTTGTGTTGGGCCGTATAACACCAACCCTTATTGGTTATAACACAACCGTATAACACCAATCCATTGATTATTTTCCTATAACACGCCCTGTTTTGTTCGACTCCTTAAGTTACTCATGTAACAATCAGCAGCTATTACTGTCCCTGAGAGTGTATTTTTATGATCAGTATATCCCTACTGTCTTTTAACCCTTACCCAGACTAGGAGCTGAGTCATGACCACATCTCCAAGCTGGCACGCTGCATGTAAGGGGCTCTGAGGCTGCAGTGGAACATTGAGCTGCTCCTTGGTGCTGTGGGCCAAGAGCAGCAGGAGCCTGGGAAGATCTTTGCTGGTGACGGCACTGAGTAGCTGTGATGATGTCACCTCACCTGGGCTCTCGTCCTGAGTTGGCAAGGGTGCCACAAACACCTTCTGCTCATATTTAGCCCGGATCCAAGACTCCCTCTGCTCTCTGGATTGAACGCCAGAGAAAAGGCACAGGGAAAGGATGTTATCTGGGAAGACCTTTTGTGAGTGTTTGAACAGGCTTTGTAGATTTCCCTTTTTTTAATCATTTAATGGAACAATAAATGGCAGTGAGGCTTATATTTACTCAACTAAATATACTGTTCATATGTGTATATATATATATAATGATTGTAAAAATCAAGTATTCCTCCTCAAAAAGGCAGTGTTATGGATGCTGACTGAAAGGTAGGTTTGTTTTTGCTTTCTCTTTTTACTCACTAGTAGGCTTTTGATCATGAGAAAGCATAGTTTTACTTAAAAGGCACATGTGACACGAGCTTGGAGTGGATTCATTGGACAAATTATTGTTGACAAATTATTTACACTTTGTACTGCAAACTGCGATTCCCACAAGACCAACATTAACCTAATTAGAATGCAATTACAGTTTTAGGTTCCCTGGGGCTTTAAAAAGGTTTGCCCTGGGTTATGAATAGCAGCATCAGAGGAATCATTTGCAGTAAATTACTATACCTTTAACTCTAAAGACCCCAAGAGGTCCTGCTCACCTTGTTGCCTCAGGTGTTGGCTTTTGGCGCCCTTGTGTACATTTTTCCCAAATGCTGTTGGCCATGTGATTGCCTATTGCCATAAGCACCTTGGTGAGCTCACTAGGCCAGTCGTCCAGGTCCAAGGAACGGACTCGGGATAAGTGTGTCCCGAGGTTCCTGTGAATTCCTGAGCACTCAATACAAATCAGTGCTCCCAAATTTAGACTTGCCCAGGTGGGATCTGGTGGGATAGGGAGAAATTAATTCTCTCTAGCGTATACTAAACACACTATTTCTCTGTACACAATGGTTGGATTACTCATGTGATTTGGTGATACAGTAACAAAATACGTACATGGTGCATCACAATCCACACACAGATCGTTTCCTTTGGCATTGCGAATGGCTTGTAGTGCCACAGCTTCACTCTGGCTGCTTCTCCGAGGCTGGACCACACACATACAGATGCATTGGTCAGATCAGCATTTTCAGTCATCTGAAGAAACTGATGATTTTTACAAATGATGGTCAAACCAACCTTATTTCTACTTTCACACAGTTGCAGAGAAGCAAGGATTTGGCTCTCAATGGCTTGAACCCAGGCATCCCTGTCCTCCTGATTCTGGGTGTCAAAGTGCCAGCTCTGTCCTGTGCTTGATATGATGATAAAGTCTGCGTTCTCCTCCTCTGCAAAGGAGCAGGCAATATTTATTTACCAGAGAGGAAGTAATCGATGGAAGACACTCACTGAACCCCTCAGACTAATATATTATTTTCTCATTATAGTGACATGAGCCAGAGAGAGGAAGTGAAAGAAGGACAGAGACAGAGTGAAAGATGACTGTAGTGGTGCAATCCATTTGCAGTAATCTAATAACGTGTCGTCATTACTGAGGGATGAAAAACATCAACACAGTGCAGAGCAACAGCCAGTCACACTGAGTTCAACTGTACACCTCATCCACACTGCGTCTTATTACCTGTTCTGTTAATGTTTCTCAAGCTACCAAAGCTTTTCAATTTCCACATTTTGCGCTTGGCTTGCAGTGCAAGAAATTAGCCCAGGGCAGCAGAGGACAAAGAAAGAGGGAAGGGGAAGAGAAAAGGAGAGAAGCAAGAGAAGACATAAATCATAGGAAACAGTTTAACTGTGTTAAATCTTCACAGACACAAGGAAGAGGAGGCAAAGAGAGCATAGGACAAGCAGAGAAATTCATCAGGTTTCACGTAATGGAATCCTTTCAGAATGAATTATCATTAGCTTGTTTTTATAATCTAATAATCATATTTGGAGAGGTTATTAAGCATTCCGAGTACTTCTCGTGGTGCTCACCATCAGCCTGGCTAGCTGCAGCATCTCCTTTGACGTTCATACTTTTCTTCCTTTTGGTCTTCTTTCTGTCGCTCATGGGGGACGATGGAGTGAGTTCTTTTCCCAGAGAAGGGCTTGTAAGCCCTTCAATGCTTGATTCTGCTGGATGGAGGCAGGAGGTTAAACATCTAGAAACCAATCCATTGTCACTTCTTATGGACTTCAGTGAATCAATACATGTTAGATTTATGGAGTTTTGACACATTGAAAGGCTCACTCAGGAATTGTTGTATTAGTTGTAGCTTATTCACATGCTGTTTTTGCAGACTCTAAGAACCTATTTACGTACCCATGCTTACTGCCTTATTGGACACGGATGAAGGACAGCGTTTGATTTTTTGTTCATCGTGAGATGACATTACAGAGCCAGCTGCCTCATCAACAGTCAAAAGAACTGCTGGAAAACAAGACACAAGTCACATTCTATGTACAGATTTTGATTTGAGATTATATCTAAAGAAACAGAACATCTAACATTACTCACATGAGGTTCCCCCATCAGTTGCCAGCTTGTCTTTTGCAAGGCCATTGACCCCAGGGGCAGGGGTAGAGGCAGGAGCAGGGCCAGCGGGGGGAGCTGCCCTGTGCAGACGCTTTCCTGGTACTTTCACAGTTACTCGCAGCAGGTCCATCTCCTTACAGTGGGTGTTCTGCCTATATTCCTGCAAAAGGCCACACACTCCAGTTGCTCAATGTGATTCAAATATCAACATATGTATTCATGTTTTGTTTTTCCTAAGTTTGGGCTAGACAATGTAAGTATCAACTATAAGACAAAAATAATGTGTGCTACAAGTGACTAATGAAAGTGGCCTAGCTAAAATTACATATGGATTTTGTCCATTAAAATTTCTTGAAGTAAAATATTAATACAGGGTGATTGGAGATAAAAGATTAATTCTGAATTTTAAACTTCCATCACATTATTGTTACTCCATGATGTGATGTCTTATGAGAAGGCCTGGCACACAGTCAGCATTCCAGTTCACCTCAGAGGTGTTCAGGTCAGGGATCTGTGTAGGCCACTCAAGTTCTTCCACACCAACCTGGCAAACCACTTTATGGACCTCATTTTGTGCATAGAGGCATTGCCATGCTGGGACAGGTTTGGGCTTCTTAGTTCCAATGAAGGGAAATCTTAAAGCTACAACATTCAGAGACATTCTAGACAATTGTGTCCTTTCAGTTTTGAGGCAGCTGTTTGGGGACAGCCCACTGCTGCCACATATGGGTGACAGTATATGGGTGTGATTGTCAGGTGTCCACAAACTTGGCCATATAGTATATCTGTATTGCTAACCAATAACTTCCAATATTCCATGTAATCTATCATTCCTAGACCATCTGACATAAAAAATAAGATTTCCAAGGCAGATCAGAGGACTTTTTTACTACTCCTTTTTTCTTCTGTCCATCAGTAGAAGACAGTGGTTCTCACATTGATGTTTGAATGGTACGTGAGAATGCCGTTGTTGGTGAGTGTGACAAGCTTCTTCTTCCACTCCTTGTTCAGAGAGCGTTCGCTGCGTTTCCATAATGTGCCCTGCCAGACAAAACACACATTTCACCATTATGATGACAATTATTCAGTCAATATCTGTAATTGAACCAAAACTAAAACAATTAGTTACCATTTGAATGAAATACAGAGCTGGCAACAATTTAAAAAATATGGAACTTGTGTGTGAACCTACATGGCCGAGTTGTTATAACTCTCAATATTTACACGATTTTTAGATTTTTATGAGAGCAGGTTCGTGTGTTCAGGCAATTTCAATTTACAGTAGATATTTCTCAAATAGTTAAAAGTGTTTTTGCCGTAGTTTTAAATAATGTTTCATACCTGTCTGATAATAACTGGTTTGCTGCCTCCTGCATCAGTTCTGCTGTCTGGAGTTTTCCTCTCACTATCGCTCCCACGACGGTTCTACAATGGCAGGCATGTGAGATAAAGCATTGACAAGGCACAAAAATACAGATAGACAGAGACAAAATATGGCATGAGGTGAGAGATGAGGTGAGTGATAGAGTGGTTCTTCACTGTCGTGTTCAAGTTATTAAACTTCTGTTAGCTCTCCTAATATCTCCTCTTTTGCATATTAGGAATTACTTTCTCTCTCCACCAATCCCACTTCGATATTGGGCTGAATGTGTTGAGTTTTTAGGCTATTGAGACTGAAGAACTAACCGTGAACAAGGAGGTCCGGCGGCGTGGTACATTTCGCTGAGAGCCTCCCTCTCCTCCTGCCACTCCCCGTATTTCTCTGTGACTTATCACAGGGGTGGAGGGCAAAGAGGAGGAATAATCACTACTCTGACCCCCATTACTGGCCTGAGAGAGGGGGAGGACACAGAGAGAGAGACAGAAAAGATAGAGGGATGTTAAATGGAACACATACAGAATGAGGGGATCGAGCAGACAAACAGAGAGAGAATGGGGCCATTCAAATTGCTGCCATTGTGAGAAAGTCATTTTGACAGATTTGTTTTTTCTTTAGAAAAATTTCTACTAAAAACTTTAATTGCATTTGTGATAATTAATGATTTTTACAGCAGAAATGAATGGAAGACATGAATGAATGGTTTCCTTGGATATTCTGGCTATGGAGTTGGGGATTTTTGTCTGCACAGAATAATTTTTTTGTCCATTTTACTGAAGCATTCAACAAATGCAAAATATTCTGCCATGACTAAGGGCTGAATTCAGAGTTGGTGAATTTCTTTTAAGTTCAGAAGTTAAGACATTATTTATGTGGGGAAAGTTCCTCGAGACTGCATACTAAGGTAGTTATGCTAATATTCCGTGTGGCCCATTCAGATTATTAAAATGATCTTAGTGTAGTTCACATCTCAGTGTTTGTATGAATTTTCTGAAAAAGTAGAAATGTTGGAAACAGGGTTTTTAAAACAGTGTCTAAACCACAACCTTTAACCCCCAAAAAATATCGCGGTATATAAAATGCAGACTGAAGAAGCAGATTATGCTTTTTCTTTGTTGTCAAATGTAATTCAATATAACAATTTAAAAGTGAAAAATGAAAAAACGAATACGATATATGAATGAGAAGATTTATAAGTATTCAGATAAACATCTGATAAGGGTCTATCATATTGCCAATATATATTGAAGCATGAATAGTCCTAGTAGTAATTTATCACATTACTACAATTTTGGTTTAAATTAACAATGTGTCTTCCTCCCTCATTATTCAACAGCTTAAAAATAGCACTTGATCCAGCACATCCTATTGTTTTTGATTGTTTATTTTTATTTATACATCATTCTCCAACAGTTAATTGTGTCAAAGTAATGAAGCCTTGAGATGCTAAATTGATTTAACTTTTTAGAATTTCAATATTGACATATTGTGGTTACAAAAACTAAATACTGCTCCTCACTTGGGCAGATATGGCAAAAGAAATATAAGCTTAAAAATAAGTCCAAGGTCAGAATTGAGACACTCCTCTGTTTGGACAAGCTCTGGCCACATGTGCAGATACTGCACAGCTGCCTGAATAGCGTAGTCTGTAGTTATGTTTGAGGCCTGAATACACATATGCACACTTGATATTAACACCGCACTAAGCATGCATAACTCAACTCTGAATACAGCCCTAAAAGATCAGGGAACTAATAAGCCAGACATTTTGTGCAAGGCAGACATTGCCAGATTGGTAAACACTGTGATCAGTTCAACCCAATTTATCCTGTACAGATTACTCTGTACCCACATCAAGACCATGAAATACATGTGTTCAAACAATGTCTAACAGTTGCATGATAGTACCTGTCCTAATAATGGAGCAGACACAGGCGTGGAGGCTCCAGAGTGGCTGGGGGAGTTGGGTAGGGACTTGCAGGAAGCTAGATGGCTGGCTTGCTTCTTACCTGCTACTATCTTCTGGCACACTGTGTGGTGAATGGTTTGATTAGTGAATCAAAAATAGCACTATGATATGGAAGTAATGTGGCTCTAAAAGCACTAGGGATTCAATTTCACCTCAGCTGATTGCTTTATAAGCCACATAAATGGATGCCCATTGAATTAATTTCAACAGAGATCTTTCAAACAGGCAATCTATTTGAATTATTTTCCTAATTTTGTGTGTTTTCCAAAATCTTGAAGGTGAAATTTAATTGGTCATAGCCCCAGTAATTTATTTCAATATTCTGAGGAGATCCTAACCTTCAGTGAAGACTCGTTCCACGTTCAGTCCATAGGTGGCACAGGTTTCATAATAGGTACAGCGTCGCACATCTGCACAAAGCTGTTGTACCCGCTTATCCTCAATAACACGAACATTAGTGCTGCTAATCTTATCTGGATAGAAAGATAAGATTTGACAGTTTGACAGTAAGTACCCCCGAGCTTCTTCTTGTCCATATTAACACTTTCATAAGGTAAGGTTTTGAAATCCTGTACCTTGTGTGCCCACTACTATGAGCGGGATGTCTGCAGTGTTGCGGTGGGCTCCCAGTTCACTGAAGTTCTTATACACATCTTGGAAGCTGGCTTCGTTTTCCAGGCTAAACACCATGATAACTGCATCTACCCAGTTGCTGAACTATAATTCAATATTTGACAATTATACAGAAAGATGTATGATTACGTGATCTAGAGTGCACATAAAATTATTATTTGGAGACAGTTTGCTTAAAGGATGCACATGAACAAAGAAAAAAACAGTTGAAAACCTGTGCACTGGGAAGGCTGGATTCCTCTCGAATCAGTAACAAGTGACTCTGACCATCAACCAGCACCTCTTTCTTATATCTCCCACCTAAAAGGAGAAAAGAGAAACTGAAAATAGTAACAGCCTTGTAGATGTGTTTCTCCACCAACAAGGTGCTTTTGCTGATTCTGAAGTCTTCTATAGCCTGACCTTCAACTGTTCTACACTTTTCTGTGCCAATAGTAGTTTTGTTTCAGCACCTCAGTACTGCTGATCTGCATACAAGAACTGGTGATGTCATAGGTTTGGGAATGCCATAATTTTGTGACCAAAAGAAATCCCAAGAATGCACCCAGACTCCACCTTTACGTGGGACCTACCCTACGGTGTGGAAGTGTGGATCCCCGTTAAATCTCATCGGTGGATCCACCAGTTTTTAGAACCGGGGACCCTGGGGCTGTAAAACAGCAACACTACCCATTACACCAACGTTTCATGCCTGTATCTATCATTTTGTTGTCTATGGTGATATCTTTGTGCTGTTTATAGACACTAAAAGTTTGGACATAGGATGGTGAAACTCGTAAAAACCCTTAATGTTTGTTATCATTTTAAATGTCCACATCTGACTACATATATATATTATGGAAAACTGGTAGAAATGCACACTAGTTTTTTATAAATATATGCTGTTTCCTTGATGTGGCACTGGCTCCCTTACAGGCACCTTATGAGCAGAAAAGAGGTGTTAGCATGTTGCTACATGTTTTTGAGAGCCATTTTTTTTCAGATTAAATAAATAAATAAATTGAAGTTAAACGTCGTTGAATTGTTATTACTTTGGTATTTATGACATTCAAATATCAGAGAAATCCAGTAATGACCTATTAAAACTAATACTGCAGAGAACTACTGGGCACAAACCAATTAAAAAAAAAAAAACTAGCGTAACCCTAGCTAACCACGACTGGTTTCATGTGCAGTCTCTTTATGTAATAGATTGGTTGGGAGGCCACTCAGTACTTTCTTACCTTCATGTGACTCAAGGGGAAGATAACTTCCTGTGATAAACCTGTTTACCAGAGCAGACTTTCCACTCCGCATGCTACCCAGCACACCCTACATGAAGATACACTTAGATCAAATAAGAGTATTCATTTGTAACAAAAAGACAATTATAATTCTTCTTCAGACTTATCAGTATCAGAAGCATGAAGCAAAAATATTTTCTTGCTCGATAAAATTGACTTAACATTGAGTTTCTTTTTAAGATCCTATTTTTAATCTTTAAGAAAGTGTAAACAAGCTCATAATTATTTTTTTAGCATAAGAATGTCAGATAAACGAAAAGAACCACAAGAAAAATCACCAGTGTTACAGTGATGATTATAAAGTCATCTTACCAGTCTCAGCTCTGGTATAGAACGATTTAAGGTCCATTCCTGACTGTTAGCACAGGAAGCTGCAGACAGAATGAAAGACATAGACACTGAAACATACTGAAACAATAAGCATACATGGCATATTTAGTAATAACCTAATGCTCAAAGTTAGAAATGGCAGGATGTATGTGTGTACTGAAGCCACAATGCAGCATATCTTATGCAAGTGTGCTTAAGACCTACATGTTGCATGTCTTGACGAAAGTCAATTTAAGACACAAATAAGAGAAAGTGAAATTTCACCTTAATTGGAGCCTAAAAACTATTATCATTTGCCCACATGTAATAATGTTTAAAAGAAAGCTAATGGATAATGGAATAACAGATCCTTCCATTAGAAGCCACAGTTTTCTCTAAACATAATGTTCTCTGTTTTCAAATGTCATACAGTATCAAGAATTGTTAAAATCAGCTCCTGAAATCTGAAATTCGACATAGTTCTACATTTAATGTAGACTAAGGTAAGCTGTCCATAATTTTTGGAACTGCAAAGGTTTAAAAGAAAGAATGAAAGAAACCAGAAGCAAAAGACAGTATTTTTTTCGGCTTTTTGGCCAGATGAGTAACAGCTTTCATCCTGCAGATACTCCCTCTGTCTCTCTCCCTTTCTCTGTGAAGACTGGCTCAGCCCAGCTGTTTCACTGCCACCAGTGACTGATAAAGAATTCTGCTGTCTTCCTTGTGATCATCTCATCCATGACTGCCCAGCTGTGGCTTACTATGGACATGNATGCTTTGTCTCATGGCACTATAATTTGTGACTTACAAGACAAGTGAGGTGATACACCGTCAAGCCTTTATGCACTGTCTGGTCTCTACTCATGGCCAAAACGTTGAGATAAAGAGAGGTTACTATACCCACCATCCACCACTTCCTCTGTGAAACACCAGTCCTTTACATACAGAGAATATCCCCTCCTAAAAAAAAACCCACCCACTCAAATTCAGTGTGGTTCTATGAGGGCATTATGAGACAGGGCCAGACAGTAAGACCCTTATGCAGACACCAAGCCCTCTATATACAGCCGTGTATCCGGAGCGCCTGGATGAAAAAGAATGCTCTATGTGTCACATTCTAAAGCCTGCATTTTTTATTTCCTCTCTTTTTGGACGCTTTTCAAAAGACTCCCTTACCCCATACACATACACACACACACACACATACACACCCATACAACCCCGCTCTTTCTCATTCATTGGGCTGGGGACTCTCTCAGAGGCATCATGCAGCCATACAACAGGCAGCTCCATCTGCCTGTTGCCATGACAACCCCACCTCCAGCTGCTCTGTCAGCTCGCCCGGAGGAAACATACGTAAATATTTTTGTGCGCGCATGCGTTGAGTTTACACACAGACACACACTTACACACACATATCAGTGCACACAGTTCATGGACCACACATACAACACAGACCCATCTTTACAGACACATTACTGAGCCATATTTATGTATTTCAGGATTACAGTCAAATTCTTTGTTCTTACGTGACATGATTTTACAATCTTGTAAAAAAAAAATTTTATCAGAAAAGTTGGGGCTTTTGAAGCGGTCTTGCTATCCACAAATTTGACTATATGATCATTTAACACTCTCAAAAAGCTCAATGTATATAATCATTTTAAATAGGCTTTTTTTCACACTCCTGATTTTAACAGTATCTCACTGATGGTCTGCCAGATCAAATTTTTGATGCTCAAAGTACAAGCTATATTTCAACACTTTTATTTAATAAAAATAATAAAGGGACTGGTTAATAAAGAAGCAAAGATAAATCAGGAAGTAAAAATTATTGGGCAGGACATGGTATGAAACTGGAGATTGCCGTATGAGAAGGGTAGAAGCTGCCACAAAAAATATTTGGTATGAGAACAGGCGGTGGGTGGGATATCAAAGATGGGATTAGGACGTGTTAGTCTGTAATTGTACAGGCTTTGGCAGGTATTGTCAAATTTGTTTGCCATTCCAATTGTTCTGAATCAGGCACAAGGACAGTGTGGAAGGTGATAATGTAGAAAAGACTCAGATGTCTTTATCTACTGCCACAGCTCCTGGTTTTACTACAAGTAACATTTAAATTTCTTAAATGTGAGCAGTTTCCTGTTTCATGAGTTCAAAGACAAAGGACTGTTATTGTCTCATAAATTGTACTGTATACAATTTTTAAATATAGCAAGTCAAAATTAATTTTATATGGTTTGTTGGGTCCTGCCAATACCTAGCATTTGTCTCTGTACCAAAGATATGGAAAAGCCAAATTGTCCTATGGAAATATGGAAAGCTGACGTGTCCTTTCATTGAACATGTGCAACAAGTATACACTGTGCTGTGGTTTTGCATGCACATAGATTTGCTAGAGTTGAAATCATGAATGGATGTGGAGGTGGTGCTTTCCTACCTTCATCCTCACTGGATTCTTTCTGTGAGGAGCTAGGAACTTGGGGTACCATACCAGCGCTTGGTGGGACTTGAGTGCTCTTGGTAAAAATGCCACTAATAAATCTGAGCATTTTGCGGTCACGGGTCGAGGTCCCCTGCAACTGACCTGTCCTGAAGTCTGATGTCATTTGACCACCTTTTCCTTTCAGAAGGTCCTCAGACAGGCAGTTCAGGTCACTGTTGTCCAGGGTACGACTCTTCCCTTTGCGCTGGGGCTTGGAAACCACAGTGACAGGAGCTGGAAGAGATGTAGACCCTGACTTCAGTCTCTCTGCTCTTGGGCTTTGGGTCCGCATGGCTGTCACAGCTTCTGTAGACATTTTAACCCTAGTACCTCCTTTCTGACCTTCCTGATTGGGTTTGGCCTCACACACAGCCCAGGAGGCTCTAAATGTGCTGGGAGCAGGGCTGGCAGGGGACTGGATCCTGGTCCTGCTGTCTTTACGATCCAGGCTTTTAGAGGAAGCATGAATGCTGTCTCTGGCCTCCCTTAACTCACGACCACTGAGGGCACCACTGTGAGTCTTTAGAAGGGAAACGGGTCGCTTGTTAACACGTCCTACACCGTCGCATGTGCCTAGGGGTTGGGTTGGTTCAGCTGCATCCTTGGATATAGATGTGTGAGATGCTCCTGTGGCTTCTCTTGCCCCACCATTTTCTGCATTGGATGAGGTTATTGATTTTTGCCTGTCACTGGGTTGTGCACCATCTGTAAAAAGTGCTTTATGGTCCCTGGGGCTTGGAAGTATTTCCTGTTCTGTTTTGAGCTGGGTACCTTTCCTTGCTTCTGGCTCAAGGACCTCCTCTTTTTTCTGTTGTTTCAGATCCCTGTGGCTTGAGTCTGCATTTGGAGATAGTTGTTTTCCACCGGCATGACTTGTGGCCCCCTCCACACTTTGCCTGGCCTTTTCCATCCCATGATCTTCAGTTGTCTCCACCTTCACCAAGGTTAGGGAGATGAGGTAGGTGGTTTTATGCTGTGATACACCAGTTTGCTCCATGAGGTCCAAGTTGGGTAGACACATAGACACAAACATAGATTAAACCAATCTATGGTGATCAGATATTCTATTTTGATCCCAACTGATAAAAAGATTGAAAGACATTTTGATGAGCATTAGAGGAGGAGAGAAGAATGTTTGAATGTCGTTTTTTCCTACAGACTGGCCCAAATTGCTACTTGTGTCCTTTGTGCTTGTTAGCTTAACTGTTAGTCTCCCACATATCTTAAAACCTCAGAATCTTCATTCCCCTTGCTCTTCAGTTTTAAGACATTTGAGCACACTGGAACACTGAAACCACAACCTTCCTAACCTTCAGGCTGCTGACACATGGACATCTAGTGTGATGGACAGGAAAAATTACATCTTGTTTTTGCCTGTAGATTAAGGCATGTTGTTTGGAGCCATACACCACAGTGTGGATATTGCTAGACAGACAGTAGAGATAAAGAGAGATGAAGCAAGCAAGAAGACTACCTGACACATGGATCAGAGAGAGAAGCTTAGGGTAAATCCAGAGAGAACAATTCCAGGCTTTCCACGGAGAGTATATCCATAACACTTCCTGTGATCTGAGATTTCTGCCATGCGCTTCAAGCAGCATGGATATTAATGCAGCAGACTTCAGTGTCAAGTACCTGGTGCACAAAATGAACGTGCATCCTTGGGGTCCTTGTGCCAGAAAAACTTAGNCTCGAGCACAGGAATTTCTCAAATCCCTATGCTTTTCCCAGTGCCCACACTCCACAGATCAGAGCTGGAAAACCTCGCTCCTCTCTCCATCTCTCTCCTCTCCCTCTGCCTGCCTGCCCTTGTCAACAGCCAGACAGCGCACAGCCTCTGCTTTCCACAGAAATTCCCCCCTCCCCGTCTTCCACTCTCTTCCTCCCTCTCTCCATCCTTTCTCTCTCTCTCTCCCTCTATCACTGGAAAAAGGGATAGGCAGTGATGTGCTGTGAGAAGAGGCGGGCACACCACTTCAAGGAACGGAAGCCAATAAAATGCTAGTGAAGCAAAGGGGCGGAGGCACAGAAAAACTAATCAGCAAATGAGAAAAAAATCTAAGAGCAGCTAATCAAGACAGCAGAATCAGTAGAACATCTACTTCTTTTTTATATACAAACAGCAGCATTGTGCTTCATTTATCATTGAGTGTGGTTTGCAAGCTGCGGTATCCACCCACTACCCCCTCCCAGACGCTGAGGCAGCCTGTTACCAAGGTATTCTGGAGCATAAACTCCTCCTCCTTACACCGGCTCTGGCTAGTCTCTCTGTTGAATCTCTATCATCAGCCCAAACTGGTCTCTTTTTTTTGTTGACACCTACTGCATGTGTTAGATACTTTTAAGGATTTGTTGCTGCCACTGAATGACCAATTGGTGGTTTGGTTAGGACTAATCATTACTGCTTAAATTGATCAGAATTTTCAGTTACTAAATTATCGATTCTCCACTTAAGAGAAAATGCAGTGGATTACAGTGGGTTCTTTCTGGCATCTTTGCACTTGACCTTCGGTGTTATTAATGCACTGTGCTGGCATATATGTAGTTTTAATGTAGTTTTTTATGAACTGTTGTGGAGAGATATCATGTGTGCAGCATATATAAGCAGAAGTGAATATTTATTCTTATTAGACAGTCACGCATTGTAGGCTATATGATGTATATGAAAATGTTAATTTTATGGCTCCTCTATATTCACAAATCATTAAACACTACTACTGATTTAACATAGGAGCGCAAAAGTGTAACACTTTCAGCAGGACATTAATAGCAACATTTCACAATAAGAAATATCTTATTGTGCTCAGAGCACTTGACAAGTAAGCCTCTTTCACACTGTAGAGCTGAACAGCCCCATTCAGACCTGGTATTAACATCCTTCTTGAGTGACAGACAACTATAAACACAGGTTTGATACTTCAGTCTACGTGAACAAGATTCCTAGTGGGTCTGGTGACTTATTTATACCGGTATAATTTAACGATTACGCAGTCAATGCATCCCGGAAAACGGCAAAAGATTGTGTAGCCACCAGTGTTGACAGGTTCATGTTTTTTACATGGAATTGTGGTACTGTTCAGCCACGCTACTGATACAGATAGAATGTTGCTTTTTTGTGAATGGCTTGGATATTTTGTATATATTATGTTATATTACATTAATTAAATCACTATATAAGAACATACATACTGGCCAAGCAAGGTCTCTTTGCATATGTGCACTTCTTGTTATAATTCTTGAACTCCCCTTAACCTGGTGATAAGATCTTGCTCCAAAAGGCTCACTGTGGGGTAGTGAGGTGTGTAGAGCCAATCAGAAAGCAGCCTTCAACATTTTGATGTTTGTGGCCAGAAAATTACAAAAGATATCAGAGACTGTATCTCGTAGGCAGAGCATTTGAAGCCAAGACTACACTTTGACAAAATACAACTCATCTTTTAGTTCAATTTTTACTTTATCTTTTCACTTGTGGGGTAACACACTAACTTCAGTATGTTTTGTCTCATTTAATAATCGACTCGTTATCGATATGTTTTACGGTGTTTCGGTTACACACTGTGAGTCTGACTTTTAGCAACCAATCTGAGCATCTGACAGTTTAATTAGAAAATGCCATGTGATGGCTTAATACAGGCTACCCTTTGTTTAAGTTTTGGTATTGGTTGTATTTTAGAGTCTGGTGACAACAGGTTACTTTTGGTAGATTTGGTAGCTTTGCTACTGAGGTATACGCTCACTAGTGGTCACTAAAGACAGATTACAGACACATAAAAATACCATATGTACATTACTTCCTCCTTCAGAGCATACTCTTAGCACGGTTCAGATGGTGTTATAGCCAGAGAGAAAAACACTCGCTAATTTCAATAACAGTTCACAAAATGTATACAATCTCAACTCCTCCATATTGTCAGTCAACAGAATGTGAGGTGACAACAACCAGTTACACATATTCGATTACTTACACAGGATGATGACATCGACCCAGTACATCACTTCCTGAGATCACTGTCATTTTTCTCAGTATTTTCTCATTTCGATTTCACAGTACAACAGATAAAGAAAAATAAACTGTAATCATTCACACACACTGGCAAACAGCATTGGCAACCATTTTGCCCTAAAGTGAAAAAGAGGTTGTAGTTTGTCTACAGGCAAGTATGATATGTAGTACCCTCTGTTTTACTTAAAGAAATTGGGTCATGGTTATTGAATCAGTCTTGCTCTTTGCTGATGGGAAGTGTGTTTTGTGTATACCAGTTGATTCTTCCAGCAAATAACCACAGACTCATGGCAAGGCTGGGTGTACAGTCTTCATGCATAGTGAATACTAAACATCAGCATGTGGATGCCCACAGTTCAGCAATAAAACTCCATAGTGCTTCACAGCTAAGTAATGCTTGTACTTGGCTTAAATTATTCTTGTATTCTAGCTGTTTATAGCACTTTATGTTAAGAGCTGTTATTTAGACTTGTTTCAGAATCAAATCCACTGTGTCTATCTAACTTTGTTCTGTTTCCTTGAAAAATAGTATAGATTTTGCATTCTTCCAGTCCTTTGTCTTTAGTAATCATTGCTAAAAAAATATCCTTTCAGTCTCACAGCAGTAAGAACTATTTAAATGTGTCATTTTCGAATGGCAACACCTCTGTCTCCAGGAGTACCGTAGCACTTCACTCCATTCATTTTTTCTTTAATTGCTAGTAGCTTCTTTTTTCTTTTTAGGATCTGTGGATGGTATTGAGCGACCACTTAGGTGTTTATTAAGTGTTAATCATTAATGGTACACTGCTGGTGTTCAGTTCACCAATGAATAAGTATCAATGAGTATGACAAGATTGGCCACATGCCTCAAATCAAGAAGAAGCGCACTGCAGAGATGGTGTTTCAGCTGTGATCTGTCTGATACTGTTTTCAGCTAGAAGAGCAGTAATTACACACAGGAGAGGAAGTAGTCGGAGGAGGAAGTGAATTATGGTGCGTGGGTCTGAACGACCAAATGAAAGTCAAATTAACCATTGTCACAAGATCCTTTGACCGCTCGACCCTTTCAAACGTGCGTGTGTGTGCATCTGGTAACGTGTAATTGAAATGTAAATTACCCTGCCCCGTATTGGACATCCGTCTCTTGTCTGGTGAACACTACAATGCATAAGACCAGAGTTTAAAAAAAAAAAAACACACAACAACAAAAACTATAAGTGACATTAGAACGTATTATGTATTTTTGTTTGTTTATTTTATTTTAAATATAGAGTGCAAACTTGACGTGACAGATGGCGTCTGAGATGGAGAGGAAGTGGCTTTTGGGGCAGTGAGACAGGAAGTGGGCCTATACAAAAGCCTGCTACCAAGACTACATGTGAGTGATAATCTTGCAACACAAGCCTTTTAACGTTCATATCCACAAGCGTGATTAAGTATGTAGACTGAAGGGACCCATCAGCTAATAATGTAATGGATAAGCAGTTCTACTTGATGAGCCGTAGTGAGCCTGCAGTGCACACAGGAAGTGATGAGGCTGATAATACTGCATTACCGGCACATGGTTTCTGGGAGATCACCTCACTCTGTCCCTGACGAGCAGACTAGCGTTACGCATTACGTCGCTTTCCTCTCAACACTAACAGTTGACCTAACGTCCGAAGCGTTTTATGCAAAAATAAGCACGTCGACATAAACACACCATTTAAATCCTTCAAGAGTCGCAGTGACATTTTACTCAGTGAACACGTGCCTTTTGAGACTGAGGTTTGGAAACATTTGGAAATAGACAATGCAGGAATTTTACATTTGGTACATCCTGATAACATGATCACATTTTTTGTATGTGTGTAGTGTGTAGACACTAATTGACAGCATTTCCTCATTTGTGCAACATTACACTCGTCCACAGACTTCCAGACTAATGGCTGCAAGCAAGAGATACTCCCTATATGCCATCAACTAAATACAGATAGAATGCAATCTTAACCAGATGTTCCAAATTATTTCAACTCTAATTTCAGTCAGTCTCCATTTTTAATATCACATTTTCCTTATTGAAGCACCACACATGCAGAGAAGAAGAAATGAGTAAAATAAATATGACTGCACAGAAACGCCTGAAGCACCTACCTAAAAAAGGCACGGGCAACTCGACCCAGATACTGAAGTCTCAGCAGATACTCCTCTACTTTAACATCAAACTCAGTGATGCTCTGCTTATTCCTACTTAGATATATTTTTGACTTTAGAAATACTGAAACCCACACAAGAAAAAGAAAGTACTACATGACTGTGAGAACCTCCTTGAATCCTACTTTTTCTTGTCTGAGTGCGTATAAATTTGTTTTTATAAGCACCAGGTGGACTCACCTTGCACGCTGTGGATGTAAACCTTCAGGCCAGTCCTGAGCTGCTGGTCCTCGACCCTCTCCAGCTGTTTCAACACTTTGTTGAGAGTGCTCTGTAGGCTTTCGTGGCGCTTTACTTCAGCCCGAATTGCACTTGAATGTGCCACCTTAGTTGAATTATGCATGTTCATTCAGGTGAGTCTGTCTAAAACATCCAAATTTATCCCCACAACCCATTGGCACGTTCAGCTTCTTTTTCCATACTCTCTATCATAACCAGAAGCAGCAAGTCATTTCAGTGTCAGGCATGAAGTACAGCAGAAAAGTAAAGCAGTTCAGCTTGCATGAATTTCCTCTGTGTGCATCTGAGTTCACTTCCTGATTTCAAACAGCATTGCACTCTCGTAGCCTGTTCTCTCACAAACAGGACTTTGCGGTGAATTCACTTCAACTGAAAGGAAAAACGCATCAAAGCGTACTTTTTTTTTCCCTCAGCAGTTGCCCCAGACGAGAGAATGTGCTTATTTAGTTTATTTAGTAGTCAAATGTATACAAGTTATAGTCCAAAAAAGTAAAGATTATTTTAGGAAGAATAAGGATTTCTTAAAATCAACTCTGATTTACATGTTACACTGTAATAATATTTCTGTCATTACAGTTCCCTTTGGTGGTTGAAATGCACTGGTACAAAATAACCTTGTGAAGACATTCATTACAAACACGCTGGAAAATGTAATCCATTTGCCTATAAATACGCTCTTCGTTTTTTTTTTTTTTTTTAGTTTGTCCCTCTGGGGAAATCCTTTAAAGGTTATATTCCCTTAGAAATGGAGAATCAGGAGAATCAGAGAAGTGTGGTGGTACAGCAGGTAGTGGTGCTGCCTCAGAGCTCCAGAGTCCCCATTTCAGTCCTGAGTTTGTTTTACCGTCTGTGTACTGCTTTGCATGTTCTCCCCACGATTATGTGCATTTCATCCAGGTTCCCTGACTGGAACTTTAGCTACTGCACTAGTGATTTGAAGTGCGTGTCCAAAAGACATGGCACTTGCAGGCTGTTTTCCTGTGATGAGTGATATTTGAAGCCTTTTTTTAGGAATTGCTTGGAGAATGGGCCCAGTTGTGCGTTTTATTTTTTTTGCAGTCTATACTCCGGCATGTACAAGAATATTTCATCTCAAAGCCACATCACCACCCGTTTATCATCAACATTACAGTTATCACTAATGTTAGCCGGCTAGCTTGTTGCTAATTCGCTACTGGCCACTGGCTAGCTTGTTGCTAAGGTACATGCTGTTGTCTGCTGCTGTGCTGCAATTTCAGTCCAGAATATTGCTTGATTGTTTAAAGTTCACTAAAGTAGAACAATAACAATATTATACACAACAGTGTATATACACATAGGCCTGTAACTGTAAAAGTGAGGTTGAAGTAGCTTTTTATGAGCTTTACATGCTCTGACAGAGCAAATGAAAGATACGCTTTTGTGGAGGTTTTTTTTTTTTCCACGTCAAACGTTATTTCAACTTGCTGATTGGGATTTACAGGCAACACATATGCAGCAACAGGCCTTGAAGCAGGGGCGGAGCCAGGGGCTGCCCCGCTCATAATTGCATTTTTAAAAGACGAAAATAACTTCTCAAATGCTGATCTAGGAGAACCTCGATCATGTCTACGATAATGTTTGGACCGCGAAACTCTCGTGACACTCACCGGCACTGATAGGCATCGCGAGAGTTTCCAAAAATAGAGTGGTTTTCTACCTTTCATAAAAAAGTGGGAGATGAGGAGTAAGTTACAGCACAGCCTCAGTTCCTGGATCAACTTTGGGTGTTTGAGTACAACACATCCTATCAGATGAGTTATAAAACCAGAAAAATGATTGTTCGATTCGTTTAAAGATTGTGAAAGTGTCCCTGTCACAGTGCAACATTAGGAGACACACTGAAATATATGTATATGTTTGTGAGTCTGTTTATTTGTTTGTCTGCCA
>CM074960.1:19215752-19271910 GCA_037577455.1 Pangasius macronema
GTGTGTGTGGGGTGTGTCTGTGTGCGCGCGTGCGCCTGTCTGTCTGTCTGTGTGCGCGCGTGCGCCTGTCTGTCTGTCTGTGCGCGTGTGTGCGCGTGCGTGTGTGCGCGCCTGTCTGTGCGCGTGCGCGCGTGTGCGTGTGTGCGCGCCTGTCTGTCTCTGTGTGTGCGCGCGCGCGTGCGCCTGTCTCTGTGTGTGCGCGCGCGCCTGTCTGTCTGTGCGCGCGTGCGTGCGTGCCTGTCTGTCTCTGTGTGTGCGCCTGTGTGTGTGTGCGCGCGCCTGTCTGTCTGTCTCTGTGTGTGCGCGCGCCTGTGTGTGTGCGCGTGCGTCTGTGCGTGCGCCTGTGTGAACTTTCACAGGTTCTCACAAGCAGGATTTCAGTGTCATTTGAGATTAATATTTGTTTATATTAATACATGTTTTTTCTTCACTTTTAAGGAGTGTAAAGTGTTTCAGTGCAGTAATAGTTTCCTAATCTCTGATTGGCCCATCAGTTGGTGGGGCTGCTCCTGATTGGTGTAGCAGCATGGGGGAAGGGCTTCGGGATCGTGTCCAGTATACACATCATTGGAGGCGTGATTGCTGTGGGCTTTTTCCTGCTGCTCATCGCCATTGTGGGCCTCATCGGCGCCGTCCATCACCACCAAGTCATGCTGTTCTTTGTATCCTTTAGCAACTTTTGTTTCCAGCAGCGTGTCAGGGTCAGTGTGTTGTTTGTAATGCCTCTTCGGCAGCTGTTTTCAGACCAACGCTGCTATTGTACTCTCTGTGTGTCCTGAATGTACACTCTGGGGGGGGGGGCGGGGGGGTGAGGAGGGTAAAATTCCTGCTTGTGATTTTCCATTTTAAAATATTACAATACTGGATTTGATTGTCCAGAACCACTAGCATAATGAAAGACAGGAAAACGAGCACTTTCACTATTTCAGGTTAATTTTGTAGTTAATTCTGCGGTAATGTGTTTTAAACAGTTAAAATATATATATATACAAAAAATATAATCTTTGCAGGAGAGTGCAGGAGAACAGCGGTCCAAAAAAAAAAAAATCCAGCATAATCACTTTCTGATTATTATCGTTATAATTAACATTATTTGTGGAGTGTTAGATGACACTTTATTGTAGTCCTGTTTATTCTTCTTGGGTCAAAATCTTCATCCATTTTTTTCTCTTTCACTGCATTTTTTTAATTACTATTTTTGGCCAAAATTTATCAGTGGCATCTATGTCTAATTCAAGAGGTTTGTTGTCTCTTTAGACCATACAATGAAATTCTTACTTTGCACGTCTCCCTAAAAAAAGAAGAAGAAGAGGAAATGAAAAATATACATAAAAATATATAATGTATATAATATATAAAAATATACAGTCCCTGTGTAGGTAAGTAAATATAGTACCTTAAGTAAGTCAGTAATAAATATAGTACACTGATAATAATTATATACATGTCTAATGTTAGCTATGTCGAACATACGCTATTAGATTTTATTTCACAGGAGTGAACTCCAAATATTCTCCATTCCTCTGACAGAGTGCGAGTGAAGAGCATGTGAGATTGAGAGATGGGTTCGGGGCTCTCAGGAGGTGTCTGTCATCATTCCACATTCATGTCGATTGGCTCACTTCCCCTTTTATTGGGGAGAATCAGACTGCTTTTTTGGCATATTTATAAGTGATAACTCATACTAGCATGCCCCAGTGTTCAATATCAGAGCTCCTGCACAAAATGCGTAAAGCAGGACGGGTCTAGTAATATAATATAATTTGCATAAATGTGGTAAAGTAATATAGAGTAGCAATTAACGCTAGAGTCTGATTGCTCAGTAGATGTGCTTTATTTTTTCGTATGACAGCACAGGGAATTCCGTCTGTAACGCGAACGATAATTAATCAAATATATTATTGTTTCGAGAGTAACAGCTCATACACAGAGACTCGTATGGCGGATGCTCCAAGGTAATCTAAGACTAATAATACACAGATTTAAATACGTGTTGTTTAACAAAGTAATTCGTCTAATCTTTGATGTGGTGTTTTTTTGTTAGGAGAGATTGATTGTGTTTATGGAGGAGTCTCGGCTGTAAACACTCTTGGTCTCAGTTATACTATAAACTGTTAAAATGCACAACATGCTGTTCATTAATAAATTAAACTTTGTACTCATTGGCAAGTCGCTGTGGCGTAAGTGGAATAACACACTCCAGACCGTGATGTATGAAAATAGTGCACTTCAAGCGGCTAGTCGCATCACACTACCCCAATTTGCTAAATCTACCAGCAGGTCAGATGTTATAATCTGCTTTTCTCTTACAGAGCATGACCTAACAAATGGTGCATTTTTCTAACAGTGATGTATGGCTGTCATATTGTACATATTGTCATATTGTACAGTCGGAATATCGGGAACTTTGTTATCGAGCAGGCGTGAGAGAGGTCTAAGAGGAAAAGAGAGCCAAAACTAAACACAAGTGCTGGAGTAGGTGCTAGTTCTCAGGAGTGTTGTGTAAACACTCGTCAGGAAGTAGCCACTATGGTCATGACACTTCTCTTAATACATGACACTTTTGTTCTACTTCACACCAACTCTGGGTGTGTGTGTGTGTCAGTGTGTGTGTCAGTGCTTCTAGGTATGATTGAGTAATTTCCCTTGACTGTCCTCTTCTCCAGTACATGGTTATTCTGTTCATTGTGTTCCTCTTCCAGTTTGGTGTGTCCTGCTCTTGTCTGGCCATGAACCAGGATCAGAAGGTTGGTTTGCATCATATCTTTATTAAATGCTGATTTCAGAACAGTAACAGAAAATACACTTTTAAAATTTAATAGAAAGTGACTGAATGATTTGTACATGTGCGTGTAATAAAATACTCAGGGTATGCTGTTGTAAGAAAATAATCAACAACAGCGCATCACTAAGTGTTTTATTCCTCTTATACCACAGCGATTTAGCAGCACTGACACTTTATTCATTAAAATCGAACACATTTTTAAGTTTTATCCGTTTATAGTTACGTGTAATGTTGTGGAACATCTGCGCAACAAGCTGCTGTTATCACGTACGTTATAGCAGCTATAAAAAGTCGTTCTCTCAGCAGCCTCTCTCTTTGTCTGTATAAATTTAATGCATTATAAATTGCTAATCAGAGGTTTATTTATTATATTGTAAACAAAATGTTCTATTGGTTCACCATATCTAGCTCCGATGTTGGCTATAATGTCCAGCTTCCACCTCCTGTGCAGAAAGTGCAGATGATTCCTGATAATGTTTCTCCACAAATTAACACGATCACGTGACCAGCATGCTCTCTATATATGGGTTGTGCAGATTGGGACCTCTGGTGTTCAAACAGTGCAATAGCATTAAATGCATAATTAATAGAATGCTGATTTCCACAATGTGAAGCTGCTGTTATAGTAAAGTAATCAGCATCACCTTCTGACCAGTTCGATTCAGCAGTGCTGTGGTATAAATATAGCTAATTCATTATTTATAGCCCTAAATCTCAAAGTGCTGATCAGCGAGACAATTGGAAGTGCTGTGTATATGATGAGGAGGAGGATTTATCTTTGTGTCTGATGTATTAGAGTTATTGAACCGGTGTCATCTTGGGTGCTTTGCAGGAGAAGTTGATGACCTCCACTTGGAGTATGATGAGCAATAAGACCAGGATAGATCTGGAGTACAAGCTGGACTGCTGTGGCCTGTTCAACAGCACTGGAGACCAGCACGTGTTCGATACTGACCTGGGGTTGTGTAAAGCTGTAAGAATCCAAGAACTGGAGTGGGGATGAATGAGTCAAAAGAAAAATATGGATGATGTTTTCATGAAATTTGCTCAGTTCTTTCAAGGGTTACAAAATGCTTTAGAATATTTTTAATATATATATAATCATCCAAGGGCTGTTTCACATAGTGTAGTATTTTATGGACAAGATTCCATGTCTGCATATTACAAATCAAACAGCATCATCTATAAATTTAGTTTCATTTTTTTTTTCCACGTGTGATTGCGTTTCTCTGTCATGTAATGTTCCTTATCAGTTTGAAACCTTCTGTGAGTACATGTCTAGCCCCGCCCCTTTCGACATGCCTCTCTGCAAAAGGTTTTTTTCCCCCTCTCTTCAGCTCAAATTTGTGTAGTGAAATAATCTCACACACAGCACACTCAGTCACATGTGTCATAAAGTGACCAATGAGAGGCCAATTTTACTATGAAGAAATTGTGAAATGGTGATGCTGTTTTGTTCTCTTGTCCAACAGAACTGTTTAAACACTCAGAATTGCTTAACGTGTGGTCAGAAAATGCTGCAGCATGCGTCCGAGGCCCTGAGAATTCTGGGTGGTGTGGGGCTCTTCTTCAGCTTCACTGAGGTCAGTCGATGTCCTGCACAACAGCAGAGGTTTTCATGTGTCATTTCATCCTCTAGTAGTTCAACCCTGCTGTTACATCATGTAAGGAATAAAACACGGTGGTGGTGTGCTGGTACAGGAAAATAAAGTCTCGGTGTTATCACCCTGAAATTGATTATTTTCCTTTAACAACACACAGTGTTTTATTCCTCTTGTACCACAGCAAGGCTAATTTTATCAATCATAGAACAACACATCATACCTTCAATCCCTGGTTTAGTTACGTTTAATCCACAAAACAATTTAATTCCTTAACTTGTCATAATATCCTTAAACAGTTGTTCGCTCACCAAAAAAATAAAGTTCGTCATGTTACTGAGAAACCCCCAAAGCCCTCCATCCTGAAGACATACAGCTTAAGTTCTTCTGACTTTTACAAAGTGTTGACATGGGAGACTTCTTCCGTGGCTCCTTCCGTAAATGCTAAATAAACATTTTCCTCACAGAGGAGCTTCACACACATATTTTACCCTGTGTATGTGGAGCGTCCACTATACAAGTCCCTGGGAAGGGTTTTAATATATTTAAATTGCTGTCAGAGCTGCTGGTAGACAAAATGAATCACCACCTTCTGACCAATCAGAACGGAGCATTCTGCAGTTGCTCTTTTTTCAGTATAGTAATTTTTATTTGATTTGTCAATCAAAAGGCTGGTTTGGTCATCACATCTCTGCAAACGTGAAGCAGTAAGAGAGCATGCAGTACCTGTTTACATTACTATTCTACACTAATCTGATCAGTTTCTCTAAGAGATAAAATTAAGGTTTGATTAGGAATAGAGCCGATCCATCACGTTCCTATGTAATGGCCGTCTGTAAAATATGCTAATGTTTAACGTTTAGCTGCCTCATGGTCAAATCTGTGGACAGCAAGCTGTATGCAGATGATGCGGATTAAAGGGAATATTGTAGAGTTTTAATGTAATGTTTGTCATGCAGGAATAAAACCCTCTCTACTCCCTTTCTGAGCAAGAGCTGTGTGTGGAGCATGGCTGAAACCTTAATTTGTGTTTGGATGATCCTGAAATAGCCACAGACTCCCTGAATAGCATCTGACTGCACCTCCTGCTGGAGCTGTGAGCCAGACGGCCCAAAATCGAGCAGAACTGGTCACATACACATTACAGCGGTGACGTATTTTATCCTGCAGTTCTGAGGGCTAGATTCTGTTCAACTCGGCCCAACCTCAGACATTCATCTGATGAAGTTTTCAAGCTCAAAATCCAAACAGCTTCATCCACTGTTTCCGTTGATCATTTTCTCAAAAGTCACACCCCCAAACTCGCACTGCAGCATCTGAATGTTAGTGCAGAAGGAGGCAGAGATGCTTCTTTATCCTGATTGGTTAGATTTAGGTGGTGTGCAGAAACCTTTGCTTTTTTTTTTCACAGCTGTTAGAATGTAGGGAAAAATTCACCACTCAATTTGATGAAAAAAGTGAAAAAAAAAACCTTTTGCCTTTGCCTAGTGTATACAGAAATTGCAAAATATTTGATTTGGATCATTTATATAAATTAGTTAAGCATTTTGTGTGAGTCCAACTTTCCAGAGCACTTCGCTACACGTCTGCTTTTTGGCTTAGTCTTATGCAAAATACACTGCAATCTAAAGTACACAACTTTGGTTTGGATTCTCACTGCAGTTGAACCACACTAGAGTTCACTTGTAACTGAAGCGAGATCACGTCAGTCAGAGTCTCTCGGATCGGGTGTTTTAGTCCACGTCCGAGTGTGTCTGCTGTGTTTTCACCTGCCTAAAGTTAATCTGCAACAAGGGGGAGAACGCATCGTAAATGAACGATACAAGTGAAAGCACCCTACATCTCCTCGTGTTGCTACTTAAGAAACAGTGTATCTGTGCTTTATAATAATATTTAAAATAATAATAATAAAAAAAGGCATATTTGTTTTTTCTTTTTCCAGATTTTAGGAGTTTGGCTGGCCATGCGTTACAGGAACCAGAAAGACCCCCGGGCAAACCCCAGTGCGTTCTTATAGTCTCGCAGCCTCCTCCCTGTCCCACAGTGCAGCAGCGTAGATTCCTCTTCCCTTTGCACACCCGGAGGCACTCAGGCATTCAGCATGGACTTCAGACTGAACGCTGACACGTTGCTCTCTACAAACCATCTCACTGATTTTATGGCACCAAGAGCCCATTTAAAGAAAATTCTCTTTCTCTTTCTCTCTAGAATCTGGTCTTTTTTTTTTTTTTTTCTTTCATATTTCGAAAACAAAAGCTGGACGTCTCATGAATGATAGGATGATGTTTGGTATTTATGTCTAGTTCTCCAGTCCCATGGTTCGACCTACATCCCGATCCCATCCTTGATTTGAGAAAAAGTGTCCTGGACAGAGATTCAGCATTGATATCTGCATGCTCATAGCCGTTACTACAGCTGGTCCACTCTGTTATACAGCACCAGTACTCCACCCGGCCGATCCTCAGTCATCATCGTGCTCCATATAGTTTATAGTTTTCTCCATTGTGGGCTTTTAGTGTCAGTGAAGCAGGTAGTTCATAGATTTTTATGTGAGCTGGTCAAGGTGTGACATCTGTGATACATGGCAGACTTTGCTTCCTACTCCTTTGAGATGTTTCTTGCTAATGTGAGTTGTTGTTACAGATGTGCGACGTGAGAGTGCTAGTTGAGGAATTAGGATTTTAGTTCGATATGTTGTGTAACTGAGCCACGCAGAAGCCAGCAGACTGCAGCCCTGATGTTGTGTAAATACACGTGTCTCCGTGACGGGTTGCTTTTCCCCATACTTACACGTTTCATTTGCTTCTTGCCGAGGTACTACCCGCACTGGAACTTTAACACCTTTCTTGGTATTACTCTCAGATATTGTGTTTCTGCAATATAGTGAATTACAGGCTCGCTTTTTTTTTGTGCTATAACCCGTGGACAAAGTTCTTCCAGTGCCATCACTTTAATCCAGGTGTCTCATCTCATTCGACATTTAAGTCAATATTAGAGTGCAAGTTTTTTTCATAATGTTTTTTTTTTTTTTTTTAGGTTTTGTCAGGTTCTCTATAACACTTATTTGTCGCATAAGTATTAGTTCTTCACTTTTGTTGCTGTTATTTCTTGAAAAAGATTCTTTGCTCTCACTTTCTCTCACTTCTATGCCTCCGCCACTAGGCGGCGTACACGTTGGTAGCATGTTGGCGACGGAGGCACTGCCACCCGAGTTCTAGCTGTGTATTTTTGTTTTATTTTTGCTTCACGCTTTCGTTGTTTGCACCATTTCTCCCTTTTCATTTAAAAGTATTAAGGTTAAGGCCATTCAGGTTTGTAAGTTATTTGTATGTACTGTGTTCTAAATAATTGTAACTTTGCTAATCTTACTTTCTTTTTGCTCAGTTGTCTCATCTGTTTAATCATTCTTCACACCTTCAGTCTTAACGCTTTTTTTTTTTTTTTCGTACTGATTCAGTCCAGGTTGAAATTTGCACGTTCGCATCGCTTTTTTTTTCTCTCCAAATCTCCTCTCGTTTCACTTCCGATAACTAGGATGCACTGAATTTTCACTTGGCATATTAATATTATTGTGTATATGTGCTAAAGGTCGTTAGAGTACTAGTATCGTGGCTGTTTTGCCAAATATTCAGAATGTTTCTGTGGCCATTTCTTTTCTCTCTTTATTTAATTTATTGCCTTCGTATGAGCAGGCCATGTCTTCTTTCGTTATTCTCACAACTCTGTACGCACCTGCAACTCTTTTCCTGGATGTTCCTTGTATTTTTGAACCTGATTTTTTTCCAATTAAAACATCTTGGAGCAAAATTTGGAAAACTGCCATGTGCCTCATTTTAAAGGAAAGGGCTTGAATGAAGTAAAGATTGAAGTTTTCTTTATTCATATCCATTTATTTTGTTCTATAGTGCACTTTTTTGTACAGAGCTACCAATCTATAAAGTGCTTTGGCCCAACTGGTGAGCAGCGATATTCATGTTAACAAGTTCTAGCAATTCTTACAATTCCAACAACTGAACAAATTCAGAAGATTTCAAATGCATCACCACAGTTGAGTCATTTTAAATGTTCATATCAGGTTGTTTTTACATATTTGCATCCAAGAGATTTAATCATTTATTCTTAATTCCATCACAAAGGTGTTGAATTAGGAAAAACATCAAATTCGAGTTGATGAAAGCAATTCTGCTTCAGGGTGGACCACACCACCACCCTATTGTTGATTATTTTCCTATAATCCTATACGCAGATCCCGTCCTGGGAAATGGGTCTAAAGCAGGATTCCAAGTCCCGGAGCTATCCGGCATGACATGGTGAATAACAATGTCAGATTGCATCATGTTCAAATCAAGATGTCCAAAGAAAGATCTGGGTGAATCTTATTTAACATTTTTCAGCTGTATGTGCTCCATTCTTGCATTCTTCACTAGGTACAAAATCCCTGTACTGCTATCTCCACCTTAAACTTACAATTTATCTGTGAGTTACTCACTGTTCTTTCTGTTTTGCTCCATTCGATTTAGTAGATTGGTAGATTTAGTAAACCAGTGTTTGTAGTAAGGCTCTTGGGTGTTCAGAACACTTTAATTTTCTGGTCTGCAGGAGTATGGATGTATCTGCAAAATGGATTCCCTTCCCCTGTAGTGCGGTTGGGATTTTTGCCAGGCTTTAGCCCCTGCTGTGTGTGTGTATACTCGTATGCTCAGACTTGGTTTAGCTGCAAAACTTCACAGCTACCACCTGTCCTCTCGCAGACCGAGATGACGACGTGTGAAGTCTGTGAAAAGAAAACTCTGAAAGGGTGTCAAGTGCAAGTTCCAGCTTACAACTTCCAAAAAGTGTGAACTGCAAGAGAGGAAGATTTGGAGAAACATGGAGAAGTGAGAGGTGATGTGAGAAATGTGAAGAGAAGGCGTGTGGTCATGAATATGTACGTAACCTTTTTTGTTTTCTTGTAATTTCACAGATCATATTTAACAGCTCTGTAAAGTCCATCATTCTTTACTATGATAAATCCCTCTTACACACAAAGAGCCTCTCCATGGAAGCTTTATAGTACATAATAAGTGGATCAAGCCACACTATTTTTGACAAGTATTTTGGAGCACTTGTCCCTACTTGTTGTCCTCCTGTGTACCTGCTGACGGAGCGTGATGAGGACACTCAGGACAGAGATGCAGCTGATTAATATTCTTGCTGCATAGTCAGCCCAACAAACAGGATGAGGTAATTTCTCCTGCTAGCTTACAAAGACAAGTGGGTCAATAGCAGTGTAAGTAATTAGACTGACCGGATCCATGTTGTTTGTGCAAATGAAGACAGAGCAGACTGGTTGTCTTAACGGAAGAACTATTGAACATGTACTGCCCTTCCTTGGAGACAGACATATCAGTTAAAGTCAGTTGGAAAGAATTTCTTTGGTGTGTGTAGTGTAGTGGTGATGGTGGCTAGAACCAATGAAACAAGTTCCAGTTAACAGTTATAAGCAGTTGTTCCCTCACCATCCTTTTTTATTTTCTCTCTCTTGAAGGTAATGAGAGAGATGTTAAGGCTTGTCATGTTACCAAGAAACCACAAAGATTCTGAGATACACTATTTGGCCAAAAGTTTGTGGGTGCCTCACTATCACACCTATATGTGCTTGTTGAACATCCCATTTCAGATTTAGTCCCCCTTTTGCTGTTATAAGAACTTCCACTCTTCTGGGAAGGCTTTCCACTAGATTTTGAAGAGTAGCTGTGGGGAATTCATTCAGCTACAAGAGCATTAGTGAGGTCAGGCACTGATGTTGGGTGAGGAGGCCTGGGGTGCAATCTGTGTTCCAGTTCATCCCAAAGGTGTTCAGTGGGGTTGAGGTCAGTACTCTGTGTAGGACACTCGAGTTCTTCCACACCGATCTTGGCAAACCATCGCTTTGGAGCAACCAGTTTGGGTCTCTTAGTTCCAGTGAAGGGAAATTTTAATGCTACAGCANCGGTGTTCCAGTTCATCCCAAAGGTGTTCAGTGGGGTTGAGGTCAGGGCTCTGTGCAGGACACTCGAGTTCTTCCACACCACTCTTGGCAAACCATCGCTTTGGAGCAACCAGTTTGGGTCTCTTAGTTCCAGTGAAGGGAAATTTTAATGCTACAGCATACAAAGACATTCTGTACAATTATTTGCTTCCAACTTTGTGGCAACAGTTTTGGGAAGAACCACATATGGGTGCGATGGTCAGGTGTCCACATGCTTTTGGCCATATAGTGTACCAAATCAAGATGGTGCTGTAGCTTCCATTTAGGTGAAACATATTAAACTATAAATCAGAAATCATTATATATAAAAAAACACCATCAGCCAACAGTTGATTGATAAGAAATGCGTAAACACACTCAGTTATTTTGTCGATTAAAATGGGCTGGATTAAAAGGCCTAATAACAGTTGGCAGACTATTTTGTTCAATATTTTAAAAGCATTCATCTTCTGTAAGTGCTTTATCCATGTCAGGGTGAAGATGGATCCGGAGCCAATCCTGGGAGCACTGGACGTAAGGTGGGAATACACCCTGCATGGGTCGCAAGTCTGTGGCATGGCACCATGCACATGTGTTCAAGTAGGTTAGTAGTAGTAGCAGTTTAGCAAAGCCAGTACACCTTCTGCCATGTTTTTGGGAGGTGGGACATTAACCCAAGCTCAGGATAGTAGCAGCTTTTATACTGTCTATTTCTTAAAAAAAAAAAATAGTTAAGATGGCAAACCCTTTTTTCCACTTGACTGACATGGCATGTATTTCCTTACCATTTTTATGGCATTTTACAGAATAGGCTCCTCTCATTTACATGGGATGTGTCTGGAGTATAAATCGTTTTTCTTTTGGTCTAAACTGAAAGTGTGGCTAGCTGAATTAGCTGTTTTTAATTCTACACTAACAGAAATGGACATTCTTGGCCTACTAACTTATACAAGCTTAAAGAAATGAGTTCTTTGAGGCTGATTTGTATTGTTATAGCTTGCTAATGAGGTTCTATTTATGTAGTTTCCAGAGAACATTTAAGGATTTAAGATTTAACCTTATTTTGTTTTAAGGAGTGTAGATGTATAGTTTCTGATGTTGCCTCTGCTCACAGGGCATCTACTATTCCACAACTCCTACCCAAGAGTATTTAGTGGGGGGTCCAGCTGTCTAGCACAAAGTGGGCAGCCATTTTAGCTGCGGCGCCCGGGGAGCAGTTGGGGGATCGGTGCCTTGCTCAAGGGTCTCACCTCATTAGTGGTATTGAAGGTGGCAGAGAGCGCTGGTCGCTGCTCGCTGGTCTGAGCACTCCCCCCACCTACAGTCCCTACCGGAACCGAGACTCGAACCCACGACCTTCGGGTTCACCTTCAGGTTACAAGTCCGACTCTCAGATCATTAGGCCACGACTGCCCCCAAAAATTGTCAGGGGAGAGCGCAAACGCACAACCCCACCCCCCCGTTTTTAGTTTAGTCAGAACAAAAACATTTATATTTCCAGACATTACTTATGCTTATCCAATAAAAGAAATTGTAACTTTATAGAAAAAAGTTTGTATATCAGTAAAGAATACAACACATTATGTAACACAACTTTTCAGTGGAAGGCTGCTGGGTTTTACAGCAAAAAAGGAGCAAGTGAGACAGTCCGAGTCTGCAGAAGAACTGTGGCAGATTCTCCAAGATGCTCAAGACCTGAGACTGCTAATGTTTTTTTGTTTTTTTTTTAAAGCAAAGGTCTGTCATACCAGAGTTTAGCTTATTGCTGTTTGCTGCACTTTATAGTGGAATATTTGATTCTATAACATTTAATTTCATTATTTTTGAAGACATCTCTTCTTTACAGCATATTTGTATATCTTCAAAACCCTGAGGAAGCAAGAAGGCTTCTTAAAGGTATATTAAAGGCTTCCGAAGAAAGCGCAAAGGAAAGGTCCAGCCTCCAGTAAAGGTACAGCCCAGTCCACTATTTCTCACTTTTTCCGAGTGCATTGTCGGGGGTAGAACAATGGCGCCTACACCCTACATAGTGCACTACCTAGTTAAAAGGCATTTGGGACTCGGTCTCGCCCGCAGACGGTCATATTTCCCGCGTCTCGTTAGCACGTGACCAGCGCGTCACGCAGGGAGATCAGCACCTCGGACAGCGGCGCCTGTCAGGAAAAAACAACGCGCCGAAATCAGCGCAATCCCGCTTTAAGCTCTGTGCTGAGGAGCGCACCCGAAACAAAGATGTGTGTGAATGAATAACTGTGTAAATGCTCCGTTCTCCTGCCAGCACGCCGCGTACCCGAGAGCTGCTCTGACTCATTTTGGCAAGACGTCCATTTTCAAGGAGGGAAAAAAAAAAGAAGGGAGCAGAAAAAGCTGCCATGATTTTATTCCCAGCGACTCCGGACTTGTAACGCACCCATCACCGCGTGGAGGAGGAAACACCGCGATTCAGCAGATGGTGCGGTTTTCCCCCCGTTTTTTATTTGCGTGCATCTTTCTGTGAACGACGCACGAGCTCGACGGGCCGCTTTAAGGGCGGGATGGTGACGGACAACAAACACAACCGAGCTGCTGGGATTTTCTGCTTTTGTAGCGAGCTTGGGCCTTGAGTCTCTTATCGGGTTTTTTTTGTTTGTTTTTTGTTTTTTGTTTTGTGTTTTTAATAAAAATGCCAGCTCGAGGCATCCTGAGTCCGGGGCTCGTCGGATGGGAGGTGGCGTCAAAACATGTCCACACACACCGATGAGAAACGACCAGGAAACGAGCTGAAGATTCGTCATGATCAAATAACGGCGATGAACCATAAAAAGAGACGCGTATGACACCGATCATCCTGATTTCTGTTCTGAGTAATGACATAACTGTGGGACACGCACATGACTTTTTAAAAATCTGTTTTTTATTTATCTTTTGCATCTCCTGTCCTTTTTTTTTTTTTTTAAGCCGGATATCACTCACCTCCCGATTTTTTAAAACCCGGACCAATGGACTGACGCTTTCTTTCTTTCATTCATTCATTCTTTCTTTTTCTTCTTCTGTTTTTCTGCTCCAGTGAGACGGGACAGAGGCTTGAACAGACTCTCGGATCGCTGTTGTGCTTTGAGGCGGCGACGCGCCTGCTCTTCTTTACACATAAACATTTTAAAGAGCGCGTCAGCCGCTCCGGGCCGGAAAACCTCTCATCCGCACTAACATGCCATCAGACCGCGAATAGAGGCATTGTAGTCTGTCTCGGGCCGTTTCTGATCTCCTGCTGTGCTGTTACAAGCTTATACCTTTATTCCTTGAGTAACAAGTAACGAGAACAGGCCTGCAGATCTTCTAGATAACACACCTACCACCAGTAATAATAATAATAATACATGTAATAACAGTAATCCGCGCGCTCCTTTTCACTTCTGGCGCACACCACACGCATGTAGTGAAAGATGTTCAAGAACCGGATCCGCATGTTTTTCAACGAGCTGAAGCTCCTGGTGTTCATGCGGTCCGGTCCTCGGCAGCCCGGCGTGGACGCAGGCACGAGCATGCGGGGCCTGGGCGCTATGGGCGGCTGCGGGTGGCGTGCGTTCTCCCGCTGCACCGGCGACCACGACCACGACGCTGAGGAGTACTACGGCAGCGATGCGGGCGCGAGGCGGAGCGCGGCGGCGGCGGGACTGGACGAGCGGGACGCGCGGATGCACGCGAACGCGGTGTGGCACAGGGACTCGTCGCCTTGGGCGTGTGGGGTCACGGCGTAGACGAAGGTTCCTGGACTCGTCCATTTATTTCAATAATCATAATCATAATAATAATAAATCCTGGACAATATAAACTACCGTATTACTATTTTATTTCTACACTGGGCGTGCACTGTCTTCTATTATTATTATTATTATGAAACTCTGTGCAGAAGGAGGATAAGTAAGACTGCAGTTGCACAGTACACTAGGCCTTGTGCAATGTATTGTTTTGTCTGGAAAGGTTCGTCTGTATTTTTAAACGATTTCCGTCTTTCCGATCATGTGAATTCCGTGATTCATCAAAGGCACACTGAAACGCACATGTAGCTCGACTCTGATTGGTCAGAATGCTCAGCTCGCGCATGAAAACAGTTCAGTGATTGGCTACCAGACTCTGCGATCTCAATAATGCAAAGGTTAATGCTGTTAATGAGAGAGAGCCTATTGTGCAGCTCAGATCCCATCGCGACAGAATCCTCTGTGTTTGGAAATCCGACAACTTGAGCTGCAAGAAAGAAAGAAAGAAAAAGGGACGAGTACAGCCACAGAGCCACTCAGTCTGTTTTCCGTCCTGCTTTGCCGCGGCCGTGCAAATAAACGCGCTTCTTTGTTTATATGGAAGGATTTGGGCCTATCAGAGCTCGCCGCCTGTCTGGGCTTCCAAGCGCAGCCAAATCCCCAGTGATGAATTAACACCTACAGTGATGCATTATCAACCTCTGCTGTCCAGATGTGCACGTGCAGGTGTTAATTCAGCACTGTAAGTGTGATGAGTGAATGCATCAGTGTAGGAGTCGTGTTTTAACACTGGAACAGGGTGTTGTGTTGTGTTGTGCCTCTCAGCTAACCTGGATATGAACCTTTCATTTCAGAATGTTAGAGGAAACTGGGTTATCAGATTGCATTTGGTATTTGTAATCGATTTACAGTTTAACCCTTACAGAACAATCACGTGGGAACGATCACAACTGACATACAATGAAATACACCTGAAATACAACTGACATGAAATATACACACTTCACGTCTCACATATTTTCCCACATGTAGTAGGAGAGGTAACTTCTTTCCACATGATTTTATGCAATTCATTTATATTCATATGTGATTATTACCCATGATTCATTTTTCTTCAAGTGGTTTTACGCAATTCATTTATTTGCACGTGAATTTAACGCATGCTTTATTTTGAATGTGCACTAAAATGTGTAAGTAATTAAAAGTATACAGTTAAACGTGTGCTCAGTAAATAGAAACGGACTAAAAGCACATGATTAGTTTCCTGTCTTGTGATATTACACATGCTTTATTTCAGCACAAGGGCGTAGTTTTAGCATGGATGCAATGTTCAGCGAGTACTAAATTGTCCCCACCAATAATTTGATACCCTCCAAAATACAGATTCTCATTGGGTGCAACAGGAAGGGTTAAACTCTGTTCCTTTCTGGCGTCCTACCAATAGATATCTTCCTATGGTTGCAAAAGTCCTTGATATTTTGATTCTGATTGGGTTATCAGGAACACGTGCGATGTGATTGGCTGTGCCTTACCTTGCTGTCACGTGACAATACGTTTGGTTCGAATCTGAGGTCCCCACCAATGCCAAGAGCAAATCTACGCCATTGTTCCAGCAGGTGATTTTACAAGATTCAGGAAAGATTCAGGGAAATGCCCACTAGTTTTTTTTTTTTAAACTGTATTTACTGTCATTTTCTTTCATTCCAAAGCCAACTTCTAGCTCGTCTGTGATAAAAATAACCCAGTGTTTGGGATCTGTGTGTTCCCAATCTGGCAACTCAGGCATGCAGTAGTCTTGTTTTTGTTGATGGCTCAGTAATGTTTTTGTTACAGTAACAGTCATTACAGTGAACAGCTTCTTATAACTGCATCATTACTTTAGTAATAAGTTATAAAAACAGTCCAGCTGTTTTTATTGCACATTATTTTTAAAAAAGCAGAGGAAAGTTATATCAATCTTTAGATTAAAGATTTTGTAACACTTCTATTTTATCCATCAGTCCAAATCCACAAAACTGTAACATGAGACTAGTGATTAATTCCTTAAACTCCTGGTTTAGTCAGTTTTTCATCTTAAGTAAGGAATAAAGCACAATGGGGAAAATATTCAGTGCCATGTGGTATGATACCGCCCTGAAGTTGAATACTTTCCAATAACAGCACATCCCGAAGTCTTTTATTCACAACAGCTTGACAACAAAACCTTTTTCCTCCATTTACCGTTATAGTTAATGCTCTGGTACGTGCACCAGACAAGTTCGTTCCAGTTATCACTGCAATTATAACAGATACAAACAGTCGTTCTTTCACCAGCCCTTGAAATTACTAAGACAAAAAAAAATCAGCTTGTCATGTTACCAAGAAAGTCTTCTTTTCTGCTATCTGCTATCCAGGTCCCTATGAACGAGCTATATAAGGTATTAGAACAAGCACGTTAATTAAAATCGGCACCTTCTGACCAATCAGAATTGAGAATTCACTTGAGAACTGTTGTAGTGTAAAGCACTAGTAAATGGTGGATGAGACTAACCAAGTCATGAACATGTCATGTCACCAATGTCCTCCTTTCTTGCATTTGAACCTCCTAATGACTCCTGCGTTGTCATTTTTATACGTCACAAATTTCAGAAACATCATCCGTAAGGATGCCATGATATACAGAAGTGTATATAGAGTATTACATGGTTGTGTTTCACTTTTGACCTGCAATCATCCCTCCCCCAGTTCTGGAGAAAGAGGAATGTCTATTGTTCTATGATTGATTTGTAGAAAGGGTTATTTATTTTTTTATGAATTCCTATGACAGCTCTAAGATTGTGCCATATTGTTATATCCTTGTGGAATTTGTGCAAGCTGAGTACAAGACTGTTCTCTTCACATCCACTTTGTGTGTAAGCTGTTCAGTGGAATGTCCTTATTAGGACGGAGTATAATATGCCTTGATTTCAGGAGACCTAGCAGATGGATGACACGCTGTTTGTGTTACAGACAGAACGGTGAATAGATGTTTGGTCTGTGGCCAAGATGTGAAAGAACAGATGCGCAGAAGCCAGTAAAGCTTGTCTAATGTAGGTTAGGCTTGGACGTTAGCTAATTTAAAAACACACACACACACACACACACACACACACAGACTGATATCAAGGCAGGGTTTGTAGTTGTTCTCTCCATCGTAACAGTATTTCTGATTTTTAAAATGCCCCATATGGCAACAGAACAAAGATCAAATGAAAGCCTGATAAACAAGAATCTCTAACAGCAATCTTGGATGTTTTTTCAAAATCTCATTTCCACTGTCTGATGTCCTTGATAAACCTTTAGATGGCACGTCCTGCATCCATAATCACTGTCTTTGATCATTGCAGAACTGTTATTGTATTATCCAGATAAGTCCCAAGAGGTGAGAAAATCTCATCCCTTCCTGTGTGTCACATTATCTCCGTAAACATGATTAGCCAATGAACGGTGCAGTATGGAATATCAATCTTCATTAGCCAAACTGTCAATGTGTCAAGGCTCATAGAAGATAAGAAAAAGAGAAATAACACTGAGTCATTTTGATGTGGTAAATGGGATGCTGCCTCTCATTTCAGGGTAGATGACTTTTTGAAGAGATGGAAATCGGAGAAAACAGTGTTTACACATTAATAAACAACTCAGTGCCTAGGGACTCTTCCATTTAGTATGTTTAGCAGATGCTCTTATCCAGAGCGACTTACAAAATGTGCAAACAGTTGATGGCACATTAGGATGTATCATCTAGTGAATCTGCAAGTATTCCTAACCTGAAAGAGAAGAGACTAATGATGGCATGGTCTCGGTGCTAACAAAAAGTCCATACACAATCCAAAAAGCAATGATCATGAACTTGTTAAGGAATTAGTAAGTAATAAAACACTCTGGGTGTGCTGTTACAGGAAAATAATCAACAACTCTGAAGCGGTTTGCTTTGCATTATAAGATGGATAGTTTGTCCTAAAGTCTAATTGGCTGAGCCATTGTAAAAATCGGTGATATACACACACCTGTGACCGCATCACAATAATTCGAAATCTGTATTATTAACGGATTTTATCATATTGCTTTGTTGCCATCTTCTAAAAGCACTAAGCTTTTAGCACACACTGATGTGTGTTAGTGATTTAATCATGGGTCAGAGTGTTTTTTAGGCACTTCGCTTTGCATTATGCGGCTTACTGCTTTAATAACAGCTCACCCTGAAGTGTTTTATCTCCCTTATACCACAGTCATGCTTTTTTTTTTTTTTATCAGTTTATACTTTCATTAATGTTCCTGAAAGCAGCTTGACACCCGGAGACTCCTTCTAAAACCATGCCAAATAACCATAACGTCACCATATGAACACTTTTTAAAAAAAAAAAAACATTTATGTGAAGTGTCTGATGTACAAGTCCCAAACTGTTACTATAGAAATGATCAAATATTAGAACTAGCTTATTAATATAAACCTGTGATGTGCCATGCAGGTGGAATTACTGTCAGAGCTGCTGTTATAGAAACCTAATCACCACCTTCTGACCAATCAGAATCGAGACTGGCTGTAACAGGAAGCTAACAGGAAGCTGACCTCATGGTCTATAGAAGAGCTACGGCATATGACTATCAAGATTATCAAGAAGTCTAGAAATAATTAAGGAATATAAGCAGTTGAGCAGATTCTGTGGTCAGATGTAACAGTTGATGATTGGACACGTGAGATCTTGGACTGTTCCTTCTATAATAATACCAACAACCGCATCCTTTAGTTTTATCACCTCTGGACCAAATAGCAGCCTTCGGTGAGGACTGTGTAGGCTATAATCTGTGAGATCTGCCAGTAGTTGCCCACAACGTTCTCAACGCTTGAGTACAACCTAGTCACACAAGAACAGTGAGATGGAACAAGAGGATGATTCAGTGCACTTGTAAACAACCGACTGTCAAAATTCTCTGGGCTAGTTGACTAGACTGGGTATATATCACTCCCACAGTAACAGGAGACTTTTATACCGAAGCCTTTTCAGCTGGAAGATGAGACAGAAGAAGCTGGAGGTTTTTGTCCTAAGATAATTTCATTATTTTCTTTCTGCTGGTCTTCTCGCGTTCCCACTTTACACAAAGGACACGAATAAATCTGGAGCTCAGCCCGCAAAAAAAAAAACAATAATGATAATAAAAAAATCAGCAGCTATTGTCAAGGTTTCGTGCATTTCACATTCTTGTCACACCTCAAATTCCCTCATGTGTCGGGGTTCAGCACAGTGCTGCACAGTTAACCGATCAATGCCATTAATGCCCACAAATTGCTTTCTCTCTCTCTCTCTCTCTCTCTCTAGTGCTAATGAGGAACAGGATTTTGTTTGCTTAACATGCCATATGTTCTCCACCTATTCACCTTTTCCTCAGATTGTGGTCATGGTCAAAAGACTGCATCAGTTTTCTCTTGTGTATTATTGTGTAATTTTTGTATTTATCTCTCACGAAGCATTTGGATTGAGATTTTCTTTCAATCTCTCAGTACAAAAGCACCATAGCACTGAAGCATATATTTCGATTGATAGTTTTTGTAGTTTTGTTTTATCTAACTTTGCAATCAAACATTTTTTTTATCTTTCATATCTGTCAGGATTTTATGGAAGATAGCTACGATTGGTCACCTTCTTTGGCGTCTGTTGTGTGATTGGTTAGAAGCAAGCAGGACTCCATGAGATATGCAGAATATGTGTTGTGATTGCAGTTTGCCGTGCAATCTGTTATAACCTTGATGCGACATGGTTCAAGATCAGCCTTTGTTATTTATTTTTTTAATTTCCATTTGCTGGATTGTGTGAATGCTGTGATTCATCAAAACTGGCACAGAAACACTCATCTGAGATCAGCTTGGCCAGGATGGTCAGAGCACACAATAAACACATGTAGCCTGATTACCAAACAATTCAGATCTAGAAGTACATAAAAGATCTTCTAAACTGTAGTCCAGATCATCCCTAGTCAACATATTTGTAGAGAATGTGATTACCACAGACAAGTATTCCAGCATGTACTGA
Source organism: Pangasius macronema (assembly GCA_037577455.1). Lineage (NCBI taxonomy): Eukaryota > Metazoa > Chordata > Actinopteri > Siluriformes > Pangasiidae > Pangasius > Pangasius macronema. Next base: position 19,235,912 of record CM074960.1, read on the forward strand.
GGGGAAAAAAGATTTATTTATTAAAGAATGATACATTTTATCCCTTTATAGTTACACTTAATGTTGTGGAACGTACACAAAACAAGTTATCTCCTATTATCACGTGTTATAGCAGCTATAAACAGTTACGGCTTTAACTCCTTCCCAAAAATGCCAGATAAACAGCTCCTCACAGAAAACTTTACCGTATGTTGCTTTATAAGCAGCCTTTATTTGCCACATATACAACAGCACAGTGAAATTCTTTTCTTCACATATCCCAGGTTGTTAGGCAGCTGGGGTCAGAGTGCAGGGTCAGCCATGATACAGCCCCCCTGGAGCAGATAGGGTTAAGGGCCTTGCTCAAGCGCCCAACAGTGGCAGCTTGAACCCCCAAAGTTCTGATCAGTAACCCAGAGCCTTAACCACTGATCCACCACTGCCCCCTCATTTATGTTTGTAGCGTCCACTACACAAGTCCTTGTGTAAGCTGTTACTGTGGGAAGGATTACATATTAATATAAACCTGTGATAGACCTTGCAGCCAGAACTATTGTCAGAACTGCTGTTATAGAAAATTAATCAACACTTTCTGACCAATCAGAACCAAGACTTCAATGTTGCTGTGATAAAAGTGGTCTTAATGGACGATTAAGCTACATCTGTAACCCTAAGCAACTATTCTTCCCTCCGAAAGCATGAAATAAACAGATTTAGGGCTTAACATACAAGTTCCTTCAACTGAAAAATTCATGAAAGCGTTTTACAAAGAGCACTTGATTTGCACTGACACCAAAACCGGTGAGAGTTCCATCATACTCCCTGGAGGATTACTTTAATTATGGCAATAGGAGAACTTCAAATATCTGAAAAGGATGCTGGGCAGAAAACTCAAATAATAGAAGTTCACATAGAAATTATATTTTCTTACAGAGACATGCTGTGAATTATTCAGTAAAACAGCATGCTGAGTGCCGAGGGAAAAATCTGCGATTTTGACTTTAAAAGGGTGAATTATAACTAAAGTAACTAAGCTAAATGCTCAAAGCTGGGTTTCACATCAGTGATACAACCATTTCTTTAGATACATTGCCAGACAAAAGGGTTTACTGCAGTTTAATCACGATTATTACCACAGACCAAACAAAATTATACAGAATAGGAATTAAATAAGGAAAACCAAATCTTTGTGGAACTTATTAACTGCTCACTCTCAGATCCTAATGAGATTGTAACTGAGTGTTTTATTAAAGGCAGGCGCAGTTAGCGAGTGAATCAGTTAAGCATATAGAGAATATAGTGCTAGTATTAACTGTAAAATATAAATATGCAGTTTAGCTGAAGTGCCTAATTGCAGTGATAAAGATTTTGGCCTTTTTTCATTAGATTAGCTCTAGATTCTTCCAAAGAAATAAAGTAATTTCTACCATTTCTCATTTCACTAGAACCCAATGTACTTACAGCCAATTCTAGCAATTCTATAGTCCAATGGACTTACAACCCATTATAGACTCCAATGGACTTGCGAACCATTCTATAACCCAATGGACCTACAGTCAATTCTAGCCAATTCTATAACCCAGTGAACGTACAGGAAACACCAGAATGGGGAGTTTCCTGTGCTATGGGAGTCATGTCTGAAAGGTTTGTGTCCAGTATTGATTGGTGGGCTATGTGTAGGAGGGAAGCAGGAATAGCTAAACTCTTATTAACCTGCATGTTCTTCACATCGCTCCACAAACTGTGAAAACAGCAGATCCTGTGGCCTCAACAGTGGCTACACGCTGACTGCATGCTTTGATTTCCTGCAATTTTATGAGTAATATCTCATTTATGCAAGTCTGATCACTTTATTTGCTCATGTTACTTTAACTGGATCACAGATCATACTGCTGGAACTGGACATGGCTGTAAATATAGGAAAGGATACTATGGTCACAACTATAGTCACTGGGTTACACATAGCTGGACATGAGTTGAGTTACATGCATGCAGATGGGATTTAATACTGAAATTGTGCACATTGGTATTCCGTCCTCAGACATAAGTACAGACCTAAGTGCTATTCAGACGTTGCACAAGTGTTACGCATGATTCTGGTCTTTTTCTTCCATGATATCGGCTTGAAGCCCAAAAAAATTTACCTCAGTACCTGTGCAACCGCTCTCTGAATACACAGGACTTTCCCCAAATTTTGGACTTAAGTCACAGTCTCTGAACACAACCCATAGTCTACTACCTTCAGTGTAGCCCAAGCCTTTTCTTTATGATTTACTAGAACCATCTTGATATTATCTTTGCAGCTATAATGAAAACCTCAGTGTGGGTCAATACTTGATAAGGTCAGTAATGTACAGCGACATAATGCAACACGCCTTCATCAACTCAGCTATTTTCTCCATACCCAGTGGCTCTCTTTGGGGCTTATAGTACACTCCATGGGGTGTAGAAATAATTATTTCCTACCTGATATGATGCTCTTATATAGGGACTAGGGAGCCGTGTGGGATTGGCTTAATATTAGGTAACAGATGCCACAACAGTGGCTCACAGCTGGGTGCGTATCCACCGGGTGAAGCTCACATACCTGCTGCTGTTTGAGGACACACTCTGCTACGTCTGAATGAAGCAGATGTGCTTATCAGCAGGCTCATGCAGGAAAACAGAGTCAAAGTTTAGCTGCAAGCCTCAGTGCCATTATACAGTTGTAAAATGTCCGACTGATTATGCTGACCTGAGATCAGCTTTGACACTTAATTTATTATAATTACAGTTGACATTTGGGGTAAAAGGAACGTCATATCAGCATTTGTTCTAATAAACTCTCCCCAAGTATCTGCTGCAAGTATTTAAGCAAAATAAATTAAAGGTCAAAAGACATCATTAAAGTTTTTTTTTAATTAATTCTGCTGTTACCATTGTTGTCTAATAAGCTTTTAAGACAATAGGCCCATGATATAACCCAGTGTGTTTTTGTGACCGTGTGCCCAGGGGGAGCTGTTGAGTCCATGCCGCTGTGACGGCTCAGTGCGCTGCACCCATCAGCCCTGTCTCATCCGCTGGATCAGCGAGAGAGGCTCCTGGAGCTGTGAGCTCTGCTACTTCAAATACCAAGTGCTGGCCATCAGCACCAAAAATCCTCTACAGGTAAGAGATAGTACAGTCCTCTTCTTCTTCTTCTTNTCTTCTTCTTTCGGCTTTTCCCTTCAGGGGTCGCCACAGTGAATCATCACTCTCCACCTATCCCTATCTTCTGCATCTTCAAGACATAGTACAGTCCAAATTCACAAAGAAGAAGGGCCACTTCCCCCTGCTTCCACTTGGCATAATCCATAAATATTCTGTTACTTTATCTTCTTTGAAACATTCTTCGATTTCAAGACAGTAGCATGTGATCTATGATTCACTTTCTCCGTAATGGATTTCCTGAGTAAAACAGAGCAGGGGAAGTCAATAAGGGTGTATTTTTCTTCAGTCTGGAATCAAGCCAGTAGCTCCAAGTACAACAATTACGAAAATGAGTCATTATTAAGCATTACGCCATCCACAACTTTGTGCATTTATACTATAAATTGCATCAAAACCTCTTTTTAAATACCAACACACTGATATCACCTGCTTATATTAAATAATAATGCTATATTACCAACTATGATATTAAATGCCGGTACTGTCTGGCTATTAACCTTCAGCTCAAATGTATTTCTCTTCAGATAAAAACACTGAATGTACATACAAGTCTCAGGTTACAATAGAGACTGTAGAAACACATCAACATAAACCTGTGGTTCAAATTACAGCCAGAGCTGCTGTTATAGACAGTTAATCAACACACCAAAGATCAGGAGGTGGCAACATCTATGATTTAGATATAGCATTTACTTTTTTTTTTGTGAGCTAAAAAAAATTCGATACAGGAGACACCTGAACTTTAACCAGATTAACCACATGATGTTCATGTATATTCAGCGGGATGAAGCAATGTTGTGTGGCTTTCGCATTTCAGTGGCAGGCCATCTCTCTGACCGTGATCGAGAAGGTGCAGATCGCCGCCATCATCCTCGGCTCGCTCTTCCTCATCGCCAGCATCTCGTGGCTGGTGTGGTCGTCGCTCAGCCCCTCGGCCAAGTGGCAGCGGCAGGACTTGCTCTTCCAGATCTGCTATGGCATGTACGGCTTCATGGACATCGTGTGCATAGGTGAGCAGAGGCACATTGAAAGTGATACAATTAAACACACAGTGACCCAATGGCTGACCTTCACTATGGTCATTACTGCGGGCACTGGCCATTTACATAGCCATTAGCATTCGGGTGTTTCAGTACAAGGTTTTTAAGGTCGGCTGAAAGAGACTGTGACTCATGTTGTGACTCATTTTACAATCATTTACATGGAGCAAAATAAATGTAGAGTACATAACTGTAGATATTATGTGAATTATCTACGATATCCCAGATTATATTACTGAATTACTTTGTATTACTCCTGTAAAGTCACAGTCACTGCAGTTAACAGCCGTGTGACTTCAAACTGTTTCTTTTAAGGTTTTAATTTCTTGGCATGTTTGCCAAGCGTTTGTGATCAGATACATTCTTAGGGGAGAGTTTTGATATATACACCTTTAGTAAATAATTCACTTAACATGGAGCAGTTTAAAGCATTAGCAGAATCTGTGCTTAGATCATTAATAAAGGGACTTAAACTGAATTAAATACACCTTATAATTGTGTCTATAGCTAGAAAGTGATTAGGGAATGAATGTTTTATTTGCTAGCTGTTTTATTTATCCGGAGTCCCACTGAATTCAAAATCATATTGTACAGACACTTTTAATCGACTTCCGAGGTCACATACGATCCAAGCATTAACCTGTCTGATGAGATGAAAGAGCTGCGAAATAAAATATCTTTCAACCGACTAGGAAGCAGCTTTACATTAATATCTAAAACTGTGAAATTGTTTAAATTGACAACTCAATTAGCAGAAAGAAATTCACCCAAATTTTGCAGTTAATGTATGATATATTGTGAAAGTCCCATACTACAAAATTACCCACAATGCATTGTTTAAGACTCCTGTAGACTGAATTAAATAATCGTAGAAGTATCTATCTATCTGTTCAACCATCCATCCATTCATCCAACCAACTGTCCATTCATCTGTCCATCCATCCATCTGTTCAAACAACCACACATCCATCTATCCATGCATCCATCCAATTCACCTATCCATCCATCAGTGTCTGTCAATCCATCCATGATCAATATATCCATCCATTTACCCATCCATACATCCATACAACAAATCTATTCATTCATCTTTCAGTCCATCCATCCATCCATCAGTATCTCATTACTCATTTCAGTATACATCAGTACAAGTTGAGTTTTATTTCTCTGAAACATTTTTATACATTTTTATAAAATTATTTCAAATAAATAAATAAATAAATAAATAAACATGAAAATCAAGTTAAAACCTTTTTAAATGATGGAAATTTCCCACACTGGCCCACGTTTGGATCCTTGTTAATCCATATTTCCCGCAGGCCTCATCATCCACGAGGGTTCATCGGTCTACCGGATCTTTAAGCGCTGGCAAGCTGTCAATCAGCAGTGGAAAGTATTGAACTATGAAAAGGCCAAGGACTTGGGGGAGCCGATTAGTTCGAGCAGTAAGGCGACGGCGCGTGGCTCGCGCTCCAATCCTCACGGCCTGGGCAGTGGCAGCAGGAGGAATCGGCGCATTCGGAGGCTCAGGACTATCCTCAACCACCATTGCGGCTACACCATCCTGCACATCCTGAGTCAGATCAGGCCCAGCGAGGCGCGCATCGCCTCCAACTCCAACCGCGAGGTGGTCATGAGGGTCACGACTGTATGAGGATGGAGGTGCACTCGCTCTAAGCTGCTGAGACACAGTGTGCAAAGACTTGTCCTGAGCAGCAGCTGTGTCGTGACTCATCAGATGACGTCTCGCTCTTGTTTCCTGAGCTGAGTGATACATGCACTTGTCATAAATGAGAATATTAACATGCTGAAAAGGATGAACTTTGGAATTAAACGGTTCATAAAATGAAACACACAAGAAACAGGACTGTCTTCGTGATCTGGCACACAAGCGCATTTTTATTTCGTCTCCTCTCTGGTGTCGTTTTATACCACTATGGTTTTTACTATGTTTCATTTTCTAAGGGCGTGTGGTTTTATGAACGGACGCTGCTGTACTGAATATAATGGCTTAAAAAAAAGGACAGTGATGTTTACCGATGCTTCAATTGAGCAAGGGGAAAAAAAAAAAACTAACCGTAACCAAACCGTGACAAAGGCACACCAACCAGGGAGCAACGAATTCTTTACAATATACCAATAAATACATTTAACGAGAATATCATGAAGGGTAGGGTGCAATAAGATAAATAAAGGGATTATAACAGAGTGTTAAGTACATTCATATTTAAAGGATTGGATTTTCTCTGCAATAAAGATACCTGTACATTTTGCAGTGAACTTTGCATGAGGGTAAAGTTTTGTGCCTCCTCGACATGAGGATATGATGAATCTGTTTTCATTTCGAATGGTGCTTGTTTTAATAAACACTGCTATTCATCAGGTGTTTGTGAGATACCTAACTGTACCACCGAACCCAAAACCATTAACACAGCAAATCTAATTGGAGGGTATTAGACTTTCAGCAGGGGGCAAAGACTTTCTTTTAACAAATGAATCCATGAAGGTAAATCAATTTGAGAAATGAGCTTTCTAGACAATACATACATATATGTCTTGATGATTACAAATACTTACTTGCTCTGCTTTCCTTTTACACACATTAGCTGTGTGCATTATAGCTCACGAACACATCACAGCAGGGGGGAATGGTGGAACTCATTAACCCCAAAGGTGGAGAGCGCCTTCAAGGGAATCCAATTTCTCTAGGGCTTCTAAACAAATAGACGCAGAAATCCAGATGTAGATTTAGAGCACTAATGAGCAATCCCGAGGCGACAGTGGAGAGGAAAAACTCCCTGAGACAACATGAGGGAGAAGCTGAAACATATCAGCACAACCGGACACCTAACCTAAGGGGCATGTCGCGCTGACTGTCGTTGATAGGTGGCATGTCTCTACAGTCTGGGCTAGAAAGAAATCAGCCTCACTTCTCGCTTCCTCATATCATCGAGTGTATTTTTCTTATCATCATCCCACCATGGTGCTGTTGTGCTTAAGTTCCATAAAATTCCAAAATAATCGGCTTTAAAACTTTTTTATTCATTCATTCATGTTCAGTAACTACTTTGATTCACACGGTGAATCTTGGGAACACAAGAATACACATGGTTTGGGAGGTGGGCGGAAACCACAGAACCTTTGGGACGAACTGGTGCACTAATGCTCGTGTGGTTGAATGAGCAAATCCCCACAGCCACGCTCCAACATTTAGCGGAAAGGCTTCCCAGAAGAGTGGGGGTTATTGTACTAGCAAAGGGGGAATAAATCTGGAATGGAAAGTTCAACAAGCACATATGGGTGTGATGGTCAGGTGTCCACAAACCTTTTGGCAGAGACTGAAACCCGAGCTCGGGATTGAACAAGGAGCTTGTGAGACAGCAACACTACACACTGCACCACCCAAATATTGATGCCTTTTCTCTTTGAAAGATAGGCGCTTATCTCTGCTAGCACGTTTATACCAGTTCCTGAATATTAATGAAAGTATCCTATCCATAAATTAAAAGCGGAACTAACAGGCAGGAATAAACCCATCTGAGCTGACAGGATGTAGAGGTCATGATCATGCCCCCCAGTGACTCTGACCTTGTTCTACTTTCTGATTGCTTTTAGTAAACTCCTCTCATTTCCAGCCATAATGAGCTCTATAATGGCTTTATAGGCCAATTCAGCGTATGATTAATGCAGTCCGATGCAACACCACAGCCTACTCGTGAAATTAGCTATCGGAGTGATGTATTTAAAAGCTGAAGTCATCTTTTGGGCATCACTGTGAAAGCATGGATGACCCATCGGCCTTATTGTGGAGATATACACTCATCTGTATATGTATAGTTAGATGTAGAAATAGATACTTAAAAAAGTACAGTCCCTATTATACCAAGAAAGCAATACCCCTTTACTGTTATCTCATTCTAAGAAGGAAAAAAAAAAGATTTAATCGATGCTGAAACATTAACTGTATTCATGGATGGAAATAAGTGTATTTATGGATGCAGACCTGTTTCTGGAAATCTCTCTGCACTGTTTCATTCCAAATCTGATCAGGAAAATGAAGATCTGAGTACTAGACCAGATGCATTAGATTAGATTAGATTAGACTCTGCAGGGTGGCAGAGCTCCATGAATGGAAACTCCCTCGCTTTGCTTTTGCAAGATTTTCCTGTTCTCCTCAGCTGATACACACCTGATCAAACCGCTGAGCTAATTAACAGACCTTCTCTAAATCAACATGGGTGTGTTTACACAGGGAAAACACAAAAATGTGAGAACGAGGCTGGGAACCACTGCAGTAGGAGGATTTGTCAGACTCTTTCAAGGTTTATTCATCTATATGATGTATGTTTAGTATGTGTGATATTTTGTACAACCTTCAGCAAAGACCTTTTGATTAGACTGTAATTCCTTACACTCTGCAAAGGGGAACGAAACCTTTCGACCACAAACACTGGGGTTTCTGATACATCGTTCAGGATTTAGACCTTTATTTAGAGGAACCAGAGAATGAACTGTATCTTTGTAGTTGCACACAACTGGAGCTTTAGGACTTGTGTTATTCGTTTACACACTGCACTGCTCCAATTCGCTTGGATTTAATTTAATTCAATTCATATAGCACTTTTAGGAAGGAACCNAACCCATCCTCTTCTGGGTGATGATGGATAGTGCGATTATGATGAAGAAGCCTAAAGAACAAATTGAACACACATACCAGTGGTTAGATAGTACTCCAGCTGGACGGATGAGCCGTCTGTCTCTGTTGGTGGCAATCACGTGATTTGGCAGGTCGCCTCCATCACCCACTCCATCACGTCCTCAAAAGTTTGTATAAGCTATATATGATAGAGCGTTGAAAGTCGGGTCAGCAATTTTTACACTGTTTGATTTCTCTGGTATTTGAGCAGCTTCCAAAAAAAAAAACCCTCTGTCTCCTCCATAATCACTGATGATAGTGTTAATATTAATATGCAAAATGACAAATTTCACACTTCCACATGAGTAAAGCTTCATCCTCATTTAGTACATTCAGAAAACACAAGCTCTCACACAAGACCGATCAATATACACTGAAAATGTTTATTGTGCATATACAATATGTATATTTATCAGGACTTAGCCGTAATTTGGTCTACTTTACACGCCACATTCTGATAGAAGAGTAGAAACATCCACAATTGCACAAGTCTGATTTAGTCTAAATGAACATGTGACCAGCCTAAAAGCACCGATTCACGATCTTCTAGTTAGAGCAAACGTCCACTAATAAGAAGCTTGTGAAAAGCATGCTTAGCTCTCGGAATCAAACACACATTGTACTAGGCACAAGTTTATGAGCGTACACATCCATGTTAACCGTTCGCTTTAAGTGCTATCTACATCACTGACTGCACACCACCACTTTATATAACACCAGCCTTCAATACATCATCCGACCTCATCTCTTTCTTATTTAATCATTTTGCTGATGCAGCCTAAAAACATTTGACTATGTAGCGCCTAGGACTCTACATAAACAACATGCAACTGTCAGCACAATATCCATTAACACACACACACACACACACACACACACACACACACACACACACACACACTTTTGAGACAGGCTTTCAAAAGCAACATAACGAGAATATATTAAAACATAAGTGCTAATATAGTCAAAGGCACCTGTAAAAAAAAAACAGTAAAAAATGATTAATAGATGAAGGCAGTAAAAACAAAGAGCAAAAACAACAACAAAAACAAACAAACAAACACCTTCAAAAACACCTATTCGGACAGGATTAGGTTACATTTACAGGAACTCCTCTGTGATTTCATTTCCATCTGGATCAGCCAAGATGGCCACCTTTTCCTTCCTCCTGAGAACATTATAAAATATACTAAGCTACTCTTTATTACTATTATTATTTTATTCGTTTTTTTTTTTTTTGCATCATTGCTACTCTCTTTTAGTCATCTAGTGTGTTCCCAAATTAAGAAATCAGAAAAGCATGATGCTGTTGATTCACATCTTGCAGAATATCATGGAACACGTAATCTTCTAGGGGGAAAAAAAAAAGAATGAGCAGTTGTATCTTTAATCATCAAACGTAAGATGCTGACAAATAAATAAATAAATAAAACTGCAAACAATCCAATAACGTTCCCAAAATTAAAAGCACCGATTCATATAAAACACCTTAAACTCCCTTTTCCTGTATTAATTTCACTGCTGTCTGAATTTTATTTTGGAGGAGAACTGTAAAATGTTGTTATAGAAGTCACCCAGAGAAACTAATCCCGTCCAAATAGGGGTAAAGTGAATGATAATATCTTACAATAAGAGCGTGATGAAAATTAAAGTGAGAATGTTTCGAACACCACTGATAGTGCTAAATAACATTTTTTATACAGTCACACCTTCCATTAAATCTTGAGAACAAAATGTAAACCGATGTCAACTACACATTAGATCAGACAATCTGACTTAACGCAATGGTTTAACTTAAGCCATTAAAATAAAACATTACTACATAAAAACCAAACTAGTATTAAAATAAGGAGTAAGAAAACCTACAGTAATTAAGTTCCACAATCAGGTCGCTCTGCTATGTGATCATGTGTCTCACAGGTAAGGGTACTGGTTGAGTTTCCTCTGGCTGAGGGGGTACGGCTGCCCGGGGAGCTGCTGCTGTTGGCAGTGCGAGGCAGCTGATTGGCCCATCAGCCCCAGAGCGCTGCTCTTCTGCAGCAGACTCAGAGAGGTGGAGTAAGGTCCGGCAGCACGCGTGTGCCTGATGGAGGAGGATGAGGAGGAGGAAGAGCCGGCGGAGTTGTGCAGCTGATCCACGGCCTGCGACACTGAGGCCAGGGCAGCCGAGGCGGGGTAGGCGTACAGGTTGGGGGCGGAGCTAAAGAGCGAAGCCTCGTGCAGCCTGTAGGAGTGGGACGGACCCGCGGGAGGATAAGTGGGCTGACGTCTCAGGGATCCACCCCCTCTGGACAGTACTCTCCTGTAGTGTCCGACGACCTGGACGTCGCCCTTCTACATGCTCCTGTGTCTTCTACTCTGAAGCGCTGTCTGATGTCCAAAAAGTGCTGAGTGCTGTGCTTGAGTGCTGATTTTTGGCACAGCAAGGCAGTCTCAAACTTGAGGAAAGTTTATCTTTGCAGAAAAGCTTCGCATAACGTCAAATTTTTGTTGCACAATTTATCAACTCAGATAAAGAAAAGGGACCACCGTAGTACTATCACTGATGAGACATTAAATTGGTGGTGGGCTATTTTCAGCACAAGTCTCCGTCTGTGTGCCATCTCACAAAATCGGCATCAGAACGATTCCCAAAAATTTGTGTGTCGGACCTTGTGATAGACGTCAGCGTCACTGCTGTGATGATACAATAGCTTTGTGCATAGCGACAAATGAGCTTCAGTCAGTAACTGTATCCATAGAAAGTCAATCTGTGTGTAGGCTGAGCTGAAGTAATGGCCAGTGTGTGGGTACAAGAAAGTATTTTGAATGGATAGAAATATAAACAACAAAGTGTGCCTTTAATGCAAAGACATTTTACAATAAGCAAGTAAGACTTAGCGATTTTGAAGCGCTCTTTCTCTTTCAAACTCTTTCAAAGCAAATCACGTAAAAACACGGGCTGCTGGGGAAAGCTGCATCTCCACTGGGTTCCCTGTTTACTGGGATCGTGTGTCTGGTTCTTAAGAAATTGTGTCGCAGTGTACAGTTACACAAGAGTCTTTGTTATAAGAAACATCGGTGGCTACTGATTATACAAGCTGATTTTTAATATTACATCATTGCTCTTACAAAAGCGTTCTCCGCTGACTAGAACATGATCTTCCCAAAACACACTATAAAAAGCAACATGAAAAAAAAACACGAGCTTGCAGACTATTCACGTGTTCTTCTGTGTACCAAACAACACGATCCAGAGGAACAGTCTGAACAGTACGTCTGAGCTGCTGCTCCTATCAGTGGCCTACTTTACCCTCAGCCAGCAGCGCTTCTGGCACACGTGTCTGTTTTAATACTCACATTAATATACAGAGACCAATGGCTAATACTGTCAGGCAACTGACTGACTGGTGTAACAGCTGCCTGTTTATTGGGTTTGTCTATCTAGTTCTTAAGAAACATCAGTGAAAAGAGTTCACCATTAAACTATGGGCATATCACTCACACCTAGTGCACTGTAGATCTTGCGTAGGCTATTTCATACACAGCCTTTCATCGTACTGTAAACTGTTGCATAGAATACTGACCTTATTTAGCAGCTTACTGGTATAATTTTTATTTGATATTATACACATGTACATATAGTTGATATATATCATTTCTTAGGAGTTGAACTGAATTGTGAAATACAGTAAACCTTAAGCACCTGGATTTCAGCCTAGCCAATACACACTTAACGTGTATAACCCCATGAGCAATTTTACTGCAGATACATTCGCTGACTTTGCGTTCTTGACTGACCGATGGGCCTCATTTCTCACGCTGGACATGGACATCCAACATTTAGTGAAAACTAGCCATGGTGTTTATATTACTTGCATTCGTTAAAAATATAAAAAATTGAGAAAGCAAGTCAACAGAAACCCATAAATCAAGACAAATAAAAGTAATTATGACAAAAGAAATGGTGACGTATAAACAGAGATGTATTATGTATTCTTAAATATTCGTACTGGCATAGAAATGAGCACTTCGGCCTTTGAGCCTTTACCCTGATGGCTCATTTTGTATTCACAGCTGTCTATACACTTGAACTTTTACTTTTTTAAGAGTTTTACAGGCCTCACTACATGCACATGAGCTGTGTTGGGAACACGCTTTGCACTTTTCAGATAAAATATATCTATATATAGATATATATACAGTAGGTTACGGGTTGCTGCTATTTTGTGTTTGTGTACTTGTCCTGCACTGTCTCATGTTGTTTTGTTTTGCGCTGTTTGCACTAGGTTGCACACGATGCACTTTATGTGGCTAGGACAACTTACAGATCAGGAGTCGAGACACATTTGTAACTCTATGTTGTGTGAGGTGACTATGTTGTTTTATGTAGCACCAAGGTTCAGGAGAAACGTCTCATTTCATTGTGTACTGCGTCAGCTATATAGAGTTGAAATGACAATAAAAGCCTCTTGACTTGACTTGATAATCAACATGTGCACGAGTATGAAGAAACTCAGCATTTCCAACTTCTGTAAATCCAGGTAAAAACTTTGATTTTTCTTATACAAACATTTACCTGCACCTTAGAAAAAGACTGATAGATGAGGCACAGTATATGAACATCTCAGGGGGTGTCTCAGGGGGTGTGAGTGAGTGTTTAGCGTACAGCAGAGCGGCTCTACCTGACTCAGGTTGAGAGGCTGTGATTTAGTGGTCACTGTTCTCTGATGTCGCTCACTGCTGGACAATCCTGAGCGAGAGGACTGCGGAGCTGAAGTCTTCTTCGATTTCCCGGATGTTGTGCTGCTTTGTTCTGAAACATAAACAAATGAAAAAAACATGAGAACATAAACAACAGACCCAAAGTTTTCTCAGGAGCACAGCGCAGTGATGACGTACCGCCGGTCACGCCCTCCCATGCCTGAGTCTTCAGTGAGGGCATCACTACAGCCAGAGACTTGGAGCCTTGTCCGCTGCTCTCTGCAAAGTTGGGCAAGCGTTTAGGACGAAGAGGGCTGCAGGTGGACGAGTCTGAGTCCTGAGAGTCGTGCACCGTCACGCAGCTGATGACGTTCGCCCGCTGGTTCGCACTGCAGCTGAAAGATCATAACGGATAATGTCAAAATATTAAGCTTTATAAGGGACCTGACTCTGCTTGGTACTTTTACACTGTGTGTTCATCCATAAGGCAATGCCAGAACAGTGCTAGGACTCAGAATGAAGACTATGAGTAACATGCTTAAGTTAAGAATAGGCTGAGGACAGGGCTGTTTTTTTTTGTTGAGCCAGGGTGAGAGAATGACGTGGGGGAATTGAATCGGCGTAAATGTTTAACAAGGATTATTTCACTAATGACACCTCGGTGCAGTAAAGGTCATAAAATTTCTAGTCTATAAGATTCCCACAGAAGCAGAAAGTGTCTCGGGTGACGAATGTGCCGGATCTTCTGCTCAGATTTAGAGGTGAATGTGCAATAGACAGTGGGCACAGAGTCGGTGTGTCCATCTATAATGCAGGCTTAAATAATATGTGAAATATAGTTAACTGCGACTGATACGGATATTTGTGCACCGCTCGCAGAAAGCTTGCTGTTTGGATGCAGGATTGCACATTGTAACTGCATGAGAATGAATGTGTGAATACAGGATGAGGATTTAGGACCCTAAACAGGAAAATATTTTCACCAATATTTCTATTACATCTTCCTTATTTGTGTTTAAAGCTGCCACTTTCTGACACACCCACCCCCCAAATAAACAGTGCTCCAAGGAAACGGATCCATGGTACTCTGATCATACTGATGGATGGCTTTTAACTGGGATTTCTATGTAGTACTTGAGACTTGATTAAGGATAAAATACTTGAAAAATACTTGTTTATACTTGAAAGGTAATGACTTGTGCCTCTGCTGCGAAATAAGTAATGAAAATTCTGCTCAATGCAGCACAGTTATGAGGCAGGGCAGTAAATGCCAGTCACCTTGTGGGCGGGACTTTGGTGTCATCTTCGTCCTCTGTGTCACTGGGAATGGTGATGATGCTGACAGCTGGGCTGGGCGTGTCCGAAATGATAATTGGCTGAGAAGGGTCACCGCTGGTGTGCAGTGCAGAGGACATGGGCCTGCAGAACACACAACAACTCAACACAGTATGTATTTGAACATTATTGGGCAAACATTAACAGTAGTATTACACTGTGACTTAGTATGGTATAAATCATGGAAGCTGAAAAGTAATGAAAGGAGGCAGCACCATAATTTTATCATAAAGCTTAGTGTTAGAGAATCATTTTGTTTCGCCTGTAGTAACGTCACTGAAATTCAGCTA
The DNA here is from genome assembly GCA_037577455.1 of Pangasius macronema. Taxonomy (NCBI): domain Eukaryota; kingdom Metazoa; phylum Chordata; class Actinopteri; order Siluriformes; family Pangasiidae; genus Pangasius; species Pangasius macronema. The sequence continues at coordinate 19,251,124 of CM074960.1, forward strand.
GATTTCCCAGATCTGCCCTTTCTAATCCCAAATCCCAAATCCCTTTATAGAATATATATGCTCACTACATAGGATATAATTTTTGACACTACATAACGGAGGGTAAGAAAAATCTTTTACATTTTATTAGAAAGGAATCAGAAAATGTGTAAAAATAAAACATGATATAAATTGCACGTTTGCCACAATGGCCATGACAAACGTCCAAATTTGGATTATTTGCCTTTAAAAGTTGTAAAAAAATCTAAATGACTCTACTGTTTATCCTAATACTCTTATGTCACTGTTTGGTGAGGAATGAGACATTACCTAGCTCTGCTTTCTGCATGGCGACCTTTTGACCTCTTAACCCCGCTCTGCTGTGTCCGACTGTTGGCTGCGCCTGCGTTGAGAGTCTGCGAGGTCATGTGGCATCCCTGTGCAGCATCCTGCTGCGTGACATCACACTGGCCGCCATGACGCCCCCTGATGGAGCACAGAAACAGCACTGATGCTGAACACATGCAGCACCGGAATAAACCTGCACTCACTAAATACACCTGAGTACAAGATCTATGGGTATTGGTCTAAAGTGTGTGCTGGGAGAGTGGCGCTGACCTCCAGTTGGCACTGGACTGGCTCGAGCCATCAGCCAAAAGAGAGCCTATAGGAGAGTCAGCAAGGACTGGCTGACCAGTGCCGTGGATGGCCATGCCCGGCATCTGTTGCCATGCCGACGGGATGAGGATCTGCTGTGTGCCCGCAGGCCAGCCCTGCTAAAAAACACACAACAAACAGAAGCAAGCGATTATTACTCAGGTTTTAGATGAGCTTTCATTTTTGTTATTTAAAACTTGGGTTGTCTGTTGACTGACAAATGTGTGACAAGCACGTGCAACATAGAGACAGATATTTGAGTCAGTCAGGCAGCTCTCTTGCTCTAATACAGGGAAAGCATCTCCAACAAGCTCCTAGGAAATCATGCACAGATCTACAGCTTTGGAAAAAAAAAAAAAAAAACTGCACTGAACAGAGGTCAATTCAGAGCCATGGCAAAATCTGCTCTCAGCATGCCTTCTCACATGGACAGTGTTAATCAGCCTCTGAGTGGCTGAAATACACCATAACTGGTGGTAAAGCTGTTGAAGGCATGACAAAAATAGCCTTATAAATTAACAAAAAAAAAAGTTAGTCAAATAATAACAAAGGGTTCCAACTCCAACTTCACTCATAACAGTTCCTAACATGTTCCTAAGTTTAAGGTGTCCTCCTGCAGACTTGGAAGGTCTGTGGTTGCTGCTGGTAAGAAAACTAAAACAGGATGAGAGGCTGAGAGAAGAGTCTTGTTCAGCCACAGGACCATTTTGGAATAAAAAGATTTTAAAAATCCGCATTGCAAGATCCCACCAAAGTAAGAGGCGCAGAGGCAAGGCCGTGCTAGCTACACGGAAACTGATGTTTAAAAGGACATGTTTAACCTGGAAGTAAAAAGTAAGAACGTTAGAAATGACAAGAAAAAACATCAGTTAATTTCCTCCCCTCAGCTCTGTCCAGCAGACACCACCTGTAGATCAGTCACAGTCACCACAGCACTGCTCATTACTCCTCAAAGCTGCATATGGCCAAAACTAGTTATAAAAGAAGCATACGCAGATGGTCGTTAATCATCGATTTAAACAATGGCGTATCTGTACGATCAAACGTGCATCATGTCAGAGTGTGTGTAAATCTTTGAACCTATTTAGAAAAAGCAGTGCAGAAATCCATAACTGTCTGTATACGCCTACGCGGTACCATGAAGTTCAACAAAAACAAAGAAGTGCAAAAGAAAAAAAATACTGAACCATCTGTTCCTCTGTTGAAACAGCTGATTTGATTTTATTCATTTCACTTTTCAAGGCTTTAGAAAAGAATATTTTTATTTGCAGCAATACAAGCATCTCTAACTCAACTTCACTGAAATGGGTTTCTTCCCATTCGATTTATTTTTTCTCCCCTTGGATAACTTAGTCTGCTGAATGCTTTCCTTTTATTGGCTCACTGTCACAACACACAAACTAGGGCATGATTCATACCATGGAAACCACATACATATGCACAAAGGTTTGTGGACACCTGACCATCACACCCATATCTGGTTCTTTCCCCAAACTGCTCTCACAAAGTTGGAAGCTCACAATTGTCTAGAAAGTCTTTGTCTCTCCCTTCCCTGGAACTATGGGGCCCAAACCTGTTCTGGGATGACCACGCCCCTGTGCGCAACACAAGCCCCATGAAGACATGGTTTGCCAAGGTTGGAGTGAAAGAACTCGAGTGTCATGCACAAAGCCCTGACCTTAACCCTCCTCACCCAACATCAGTGCCTGACCTCACTAATGCTCTAGTGGCTGAATGAACACACACCCTCACTAACTCTACAATGAGACGTCCAAAAAGCACATATGGGTGTGATGGTGAGGTGTCCACAAACATTTGGCCATTCAGTGGGCCGTATTGGGGAAAATGGCACGCGTCTTTGAATATTACATGTAACTAAGTGTCTAGTGGCTTTGAACTTGTTTCCATGCAGCTGAAGTTGATTCATCATTTTGATGCTGTATGATAGTTTAATTAATCAGACAAATCTGAACTCGTTTCTATGCAACTGTGATGAAATAATGTCATTATTGGTGTTTTGCATCATATAAAATCTAAATTTTTCAACCGCATCAGTTATTCTAAGCAGTAGGTTTAATAAATAGAGATAATAATAATAATAATAGCTCTGGAATGGTTTTATAAGGAGGGAGAACAAAGCAAGAGGGAAACCTGATAACACAAACTGTTCCAACAGAGGAGTAATTTCAGGTCACGTGACATTTGTCTCATATCATCACGTATGAATTTAGTATTCGAGGACGAGTTTACTCTTATGTTTCGAACAATCCTAAGCACTAAAATAACTAACGTGTGGAATTTGTGTGTGGGTGTGTGTGTGCGGGGATTGTGTGATTAGAGCCGACGCTGGAAGCTGCAAGCAGTAGTAGCGCAGGCTGGGTGAAGCCACATGCGTCCCATCATGCTGTGTCTGCTACCCCTCGAGCGAGCTGGACAGGAGGGGAGAGGAGAGGGAGGGAAGGAGGGATTGGTGGAGGAGAGAACAGGTTTGAGAACAGCAGGGGGCTGTGAGGGAGCCGTGGCACGGCTTTACCAGCATGGCTGCGCTCGGCTCCAGGTGCCCTGCTATCGCAGACGAGCGGTTCAATGCCAGGGGAAGTGGGTACAGGGGGGGCACTCCTTCTGCAGGGGGGTGTAGGGCAGCGACCATCAGAGGTGTGCAGGAGCCCTGCAGGGGGATGGAGGGGTGTGAGGAAGGAGGAGGTGTTGGAGGCGGTTAGAACACACTGTATGGGGCAGAGGAGCGCGTGAATCGCCACATGGTCTCAACAAACACCGCCGTGAAAATTCACACACAGAGTGAGCCATAATAGAGAGGAGAGTTGGGGTGGAAAAGGGAAAATGATTAGTTCATTAAAATTTACGTTGTCTTGAATGACTGTAATACTGAAACTGAAGGACAAAAGCACCATTTGGACAGTACTCATTTCTCAGAATAATCTCTCTGTGATTAAATTATCTCCTCTGGGAATTAAACTCTCGCATCATGACAGCTGGGAATTAAAATAGGATGAGTGAGTTTCTACCAGCTTTCTTTTCCCGCAAACCCAGATGTCTGTGGAACATCTGGAGACATGATCGTATTACTGAATCGTGAATTTATTTATAGAAAACTAATGTCATGTGTCACATTTGTGCCATACGCAAATGTTAAAATGAGGCTTTGTGCCACACGGTTTCATCTTCCGATTGGCTTCCGGGGCAGACAGAATGGACAAAGTGTTATGACTCCAAAGCAACTACAATTTCGAGATAGTTGCAAAACATACCCACTTACCTACGTAAAACTAATTCCATCCAAATAGTGTAAGGGAGAGAAAAATATATAACCAAAAAAAAAATTAAATACTTATATTAAAAATCATGCGAGATCTGGTCCACATTTCTAAGAGATTTATTAGTACTGAAGACTATAAATCCACATAATGAAAAATAAAATACTCAGAAATGAATCACACACATATACACACCATTCGATCCTACAAATCATCTCATTCAAACATGTTGTTGCACAGAAAAAGCGACGCCACATGCAGGGCAGACTGGGAGGCAGAACTAAATCCAGGTACAGCATTCTCTCTTCTATGCGCACACACACACACACACACACACACACACTGCAGCATTACCTGAGTCAGCATGCTGGGCTGGATGTGCAGGGACTGAGCGGACTGGTTCTGGGGGACCATGGGGACAGAGTTGTCCATCCGCACTGGATATCCCGAGTGCTTACTGGAAGGCTGAAGCCCTGCTGGAATAAAGAGCCCAAATTTACAGTCAACCAAGATAAATTCAGAAATAGCAGTAATTAGTTCTAATCAGTGCTTAATTTCACCTTTTAAATTAATTCTAATTAGATACTGAAGGAGTGTGTGTGTGTGTGTGTGTGTGGTAGTAGTAGCAGTAGTAGTGGTGGGACCTTGTATAGTGGGTGGGCAGACGATGAGGGTCTGCTGGAAGGGTTCAGTCTGAGTGCACAGCTGGGTGTGTCTGGTCTGCAGTGGGACACTCTGCTGCGTCAGACCCGGGATGTTGATGGTGGCCTGCTGGTACAGACCCGGCTGGTAGTTGAGCAGAGGAACGTTGCTGCTCAGAGACAGGGACTGGCCACCGGAGGGCGCCATCTGCTGAAAGACACAGGAGAGAAGGTCATGGGCGTGGCTCTCAAAAGGAAAGTGATCCGATTACTGCAGAAACCAAAAAATTGGATTTATTTATAACATCGTGCTCATGTTGAACAAAATTAAACAGCCGTATATTTCCTCGAACAGACTCGGTGCTAAAAGGAAAGAGCGGACTATGTTCTGTTTTGGGAAAGGTCATGTGCTAACAGCAGGCAAAAATCAGGCTGCTGCTTTTCAGTGCTCACTTTGCTCCTCTGTGGATTTATTTCAGTCCGGATTGGCCACGTCAGTGTTTTTCCTTCTCCTCCTCTGAGCAAATTACAGGCCAAACTACCTACTAATTTTCACCAAACTCTGCAGTCATCTGATAATTTCAGTCTCATCCAGATGCAATATATCTGTGATTTTTTTCTATGCAGATGTCGCCTCATGTTGGGGGGGGGGGGGGGGGATGTTTGCTTGCTGCTACTTGCTATACTTAGTCTCGTAGCGAATGCATCAGTGACCCTCCCCCAGATATTAAACATTTCTTGAGTCATGAAATGAAAAATAGATGCTTTGTTGCAAGAAACCTTGATTCACCACAGACTGAAATAAGAACCAGCATCTCTGCTGTACTCCAGTACCTCTTCAACCACATGGACCCCACGCTGTGAATGTGACCATGTGACCCAATCCCCAGCCCGCAGTATGGAAACATGTCCACACTGTTGTCTGTGTTAATCACACAATTACATATGCATGGATACAGACTAGGATTTTTCTTTTTTTTAAAAAAATGCTTGTTTAAGGTTGTATGTGATTAAGTGTAAAGCTTTCAGCCCATCTGTGCTAAAGAGCTTGTGCGCCCACCTGACTGTGCTGACTGAGCTGGCTGCTGAAGGTCACGGTGAGGTTGGTGGCTGCGCTTGGCCCGCTGTTGCTGCTAAAGAGGTTCTTGTTGTTGTCAAACGCAGTACATCTGCGCTTACAGATCTCCATATTTTGGAAACAGGATTTTACACTGTGCAAAGACAGAGAAATGAGATGAAAAAAAAAAACTCTCCCATAAAAACACTCAAACAACTAAACAAACAAAAAAAAGCCTACTGAAGGGTTTTCCACTGCAGATAAACAAAACAGCCCTTTTATATTCTATACACTATTATTTTAAAATGTGCCTTGGTAGACACAGCTTACTGTGCACTGTGGGGAAAGTGCAGGAGATGAGTCATGGTTACAAACGGGTGGTTAAGGGTCTTCATCGGCGTGATCCTTTTATCTGCGTCGAGAGCGAGCATCTTCTTTAGCAAGTCGATAAACTCCCGCCTGTCAGCCTTCTCTGCCAAAATGTCTGTGCCTTCCAGATTAGTCATATTAACCTGCAGGAGAGAGATACAAATGTGTGTGTGTGTGTGTGTGTGTCGTATTTTGCATCACTTGGAGAGCACTGCTTTACTTTCAGCGAAGAAACTCTAGCAAATTCGTTTATTCGGCATGTTCACATTATAAAATGATTAGGTACAAAAATCACATAATTACCTGCATCATGTCATCAAGACAGTTGAAGATGTATTTCCGAGCCTCTTTGGACTTGATGCCGAGCTCTGACTCGTGCTCCGTCGGCGTCTGGAAGAAGAATAAAAAGCATCATTCAACTTCATCCATTAAACGTTCACTATGAAATAAAAAGCGGCAACTAAAAGACCTTGAGCCTCCACAGGGGGTAGCTGGCATCGGGTCCTCTGTGGAAGAATCGGCTGGTCTTTGTTCCTGCACTCAGGAGGTACTCCGCTGGTAAACCTTGTGTCTGGGAGATGTAACGGATCTGCAACAGCACAATACGTAAAGTGAATTATTCTCCTTAATCCTTATGATACCGATATCAGGGCTGAGAATCGGCTGATACCTGGCACCAAACGCGCTCACGACAGCTGAGCAAGCTCTTTACACATTTGATCTGAAACATCACAGATGTGCTGATGGCAGGCTTTAGGACAATTTGCATCTTATGTTTTGCAGGTAAGATCTGTCTTGTTCCACAAAACACACCAATGGATGTGTTTCAATCAAATCAGAAAATATGCTGAATCTAATATCCAGCATTTTATCAAAGAGGTGATGGTGAAGATGCTTTTCCATGACAGCACCTGATTTTTTAAGATTTACACTACCAATCAAAAAAATCAGAATATATGCAAAAGAAGAGCCATGTGCATCAAGACTAAAGAAGCCTCTGGGGATTTCACCCTCATACCGGGGAGAGTGGGCAGTCAGATATGAAGCTCGTCGGAAGGAGAGAGAGAGAATTAATTTGTAATGACATCCAGTAACTCTGTTAAAAGTATTGAACTACAGCGGACACTAAGGAGATACCTCAAGTTTGCAGATTAAGTCCATTTAAGGTGCGTTGTATTGCTCTAATGTTGAGCAGTTATTCCTGTGCTTTCATTCTCTCATTTAGTAAAATTCATTAGCAAATATGTGCACTGAATATCAGATTATTATACATATGCATCACTGGCGTGATCACAAAGTTAATTAATCCCACACTGTTAGAAGTTTCATAATGTATGAATTAGCAGAATAAGCTTCTACAGAGCTACAGGCTGAGATATTTGGTGTTATATATACACACACGTGTGTTTGATAATTCTGTATATTACATCTGTCAGTCAAACAATGAACAGCCAACAACAGGAGGCCATTTTAATCTCAGTGGGAAAATTACAGCAGATTCCATTACAATAAAGACACAGCTTCCCTGTCCTCTACACCCCGTGGTGTGTACTGACCTGATCATACTCCGAGGCTCCGGGATAAAGTGGCCAGCCGAGGAAGAGTTCAGCAATGACGCAGCCCAGAGACCACATGTCGATGGCCTCGCAGAATGGCAGACCCAGGATGATCTCAGGAGCACTGCGAGGAGACAGGCCTTCTTTAGTCGTGTGAAGCGTTTAAAAGTTGTCAGTGATAACAGTAAGTAGAAGGGGTGTCAAAACATTTTGCTGTAGCAACAATATGTGAACATGTGGAATAGAAAAATTTCAAAGTTTGTTTGAAAAAGGGCTAAATTGATGATGTTACGTTACATCCTATGCAGTGAGCACATATAGAACATGTGGAAGCCTGATTGTGTGTGTGTGTGTGTGTGTGTGTGTGTGTGTGTGTGTGTGAGGTCAGTGGTCAGTCACCGGTAGTATCTGGACTGCAGGTAGGTGGAACACACAGCCTTGGAGACGTGGCTGGCTGAGCCGAAGTCGATCACCTTCACCCTGTACGGCTGCCTGATGGGGTCCACCAGCATGATGTTCTCGGGTTTGAGGTCGGCGTGGATCAGGCCCAGGCTCTTGAGCTTCATCAGCGCGGTGGCCACCTGCTGCAGGACGGGCCGGATGCACTTCAGCATGAGCGGGCTGAACTTACTGTGCTTTAGGAAGTCATACAGGTTTTGCTCCAGCATCTCAAACACCAGGCACGTGTGGTTCTTGTGCTGAAAGCACTCGTACGAGCGCACAAAGTTGAACTCATCAGCGTTCTCTGTGCTCAGCCGGCTCAGGATGCTCACCTACAAAAAGAGATGGAGTTAAGATAGAAAAATATGGCTACATGGGTGAATCTTCAGCACTGCTACTACACATAAACTTTGTTATTATAGCAGTTTTTGTTTATAGCACTGAATAGCACCTTGTTTCTGAAACTCTTTCACTGATAAACACTTAACTTCTCATTTTCAAACCTTCATACATTCTTTTTTAAAAGCTGTATTTCCATTACAGCAAGGCAACACAGATGTCTAGAAGTGTGTTTATGATTTCAAAGGGTCTGACTAATCTGTACAAATAGCACACAACAAACTGGTTCTAAATGTGCGTGAAATTAAAAACAAACGTGAAAGAGGAATCAAATGATCTTTGAGATCGTGAGTTTGAATCCTGACAGTGCCACACACATCTGTGCCCGAGAGTCCAAGAGAGCAAAGCTGGCCGTGCTCTCTGTGTGGGAGAGATGATATACTCTCTCTCCCCAGTCAATCACACTGACACGAGCCAATCATCGGGCTCTATGAACTCGTGTGTGTGGAAGGGGGTGGATAGCGCTTTCCTCCAAGTGTACTGCACTGAGTGAGCAGCAGTTTCAAAAGATCAGATGCTGCTTTGGCTGAATTCTGGCAAATAGCCATCGTGTGTATTTCCGCAGAGACTCCAGGAGTCTGATATTAATTTATTCTGAAAGAAAGCCAGGACGGTTGGAATGAATGAAGTTTAGCTTTACCTCGATTTGACCCTGTCGTGCATAAGATGGATGGTTTTTGAGGATCTTGATGGCCACGATCTCGTTGGTGCCGCGCTTCCAGCACTTGGCGACCTGGCCGAAGGTGCCGCGCCCGAGGAACTCCAGCACCTCGTAGCTGTTGGAGACGGAGCAGAGGATCTCGTGCTGCACCAGCTGGTAGTCTCCCTCACTGTGCGAGTTGCTGCTCTTAGCTGTGGAGGTGGAGTGAGTGATGGACTGTGCCGTAGTGGTGCCTCCTCCCCCTGCTCCGCCGGCCCGGTTGGACAGCACAGGGGCCGAGAGCTCTTCCAGGATCTGTACACTGTCGCTGCTCTCCACCTCCTCGCTCTTCCTCTTCACACCACTCTGCTTCTGGTAAGCATCTTTGCCCCGGTGGCTTGAGGACGACGATGAGGACGAGGAGGAGGAAGAGGAGGAGGAGGAAGGTCCAGGGACGCTGCCAGTGCTGTCGGCAGCTCGTACAACTGTATGCTCACGGGCACCATTGGAGGAAGGAAAGCTGAGGCTGTTGGAGCCATAGTTGGAGTTGAAATCTGGCGCTGAGGGTGAGGACACGCCGGCTTGTCCTGGGCTCTGCAGACCATAACTGCTCTCGCTGTCCCATGCAGGCTTCTCCAGCTTGAGCTTCTTGGAGCGTGAAAGACCGCTGGAGGAAACCGAAGGGGAGGAGAATGCCTGGAGCTGGGAGGCCATAGCTAAAGTAAAAGACAGGATCAGAAACACTGACATCATTAATATGAAACACAGATACGGTCCTGGACAGCAACCATAAGGTGTCAGAGAGACTGAATTTAACATCAGAACAACATCCAGAGAAGTAAAGACACACCTTAAAGCCATACTGTCACAGCCTGCCATTTTTCTACATGGCGTAGACTTGCATGTTCAGAATTTTCATTATAACCTTGTCATCCATCCTTTGCGTAGTCTGTGTGCAATTTCCTTAACAAGGTAACTAAATAACAAGCTCTGCTATACTTTCAGAAAGGTGTATTGCGATGCTATTCATCATGAAAAGAGATGATAATATTGTTCATCACTTATCATCTAGTACTGCTATCATAATTCCATCATAAACATCTAAAAATAAAGGAAGTTTGACAAGTGATTTATTCCTCTTGTACCACAACAATTTGCCAGCAAATAAAATTCTTAACATGTTAACAAATGACAAATGACCCCCCAACACACACACACACACACACACACACACACACACACACACACACACACACACTTTCTCTTGAAGACAGAGAAACTTGAAAGTTCAACATCCCAAAGACTTGCACATGGTCGAAAACGTACCATTATATTATACATATTTTTAAAAATCCACAAAAACTCAGTCAGGATGGTCCCATCTCTCTCTCTCTCTCTCACACACACACACACACACACACACACACACACACACACACACACACACCTGATCTATACACTTAGCCATATTTCACGACCAATACTGCTGATATATTGTCTCAAACTGGTCAGAGATTATTTAAAATTAAATTTAAAAAAAAAAGTAAAAAATAATAAATCATAAAATCATTTAAAAAATAATAGTCTTAGTCACATTTTTTGTAACACACCAGATTACTGTGTATTCACACAAATCAACGTTATACAAAAATAAAGAAACAGGAAGGATGCCTCGTTGCCATGACAACCGTGAATTTCTTCCTAGAGACAAGAAAATAATGATGATGATGATGATGACATGATTTCAAAATTTATTAACAACCGGGCACCAAAAAATATCTATATTTTATTCATTTTAATGCATTTTATTTTCTTTTGTAAGCGAGTACACACCACTTATCCTTATAGCGGCTGTTTAAATTCGCCACGTCGTTAGAGGTTAGCTAAACAAGTTAGCACTCTTCAAAACAACATCAACAACAACAAAATAACATCATATTATTGACGGAAATTAAATGTATAAAGCTCCAGGGAATAGTAAGAATGTCCTCAGAAAGCTGTACATGCTAAAACGCTAAATATTCCCTATCTAGCACTGAAAAGTTAGCAAGGTTACGGATGAAGCTAGCTGGCGAGCTAGCTAACATGGCTCTCGTCAAGCGCACTGCAGTGTAGCACAAAATAATTTTATTACACAAAATTCAGCGATATGGATAATAGATAACATTAACTAATGTTAATTAGGTCGCTAGTTAGCTGTTTATCTTTACCTCACCTGATTACACTGAATTCCTCAAGCCCGACTCTTCACCCTGTTAGGCCTCATTTCCCAAAATAACTCATTAAAACGTTATTATCCACAAAATCCATCTCCTCTGACTGTAATGGATGACACGCACAGTAGCTCTGCATTATTCCTGCGGAAACACGGCCACAGAGGCATCGTTTCACACCGCAAAGCGGCCCTCTGGAGCCCCTCAAAACAGCACCAAACAGCAGGAAGCGCCGCACGGGCCGCGCCCAAATCACTCCCTACTCCACTAAGCAGTGTGCCTAAAGAGTGCGTCACATCGCAACCGCCAAGGCATCGATATGCCACCTACTTAGTAGACTAGTACGCGGTTTGACACGCAGCCCTGTGCTTACAGGTCATGGCGCTTGCTGCTTAATTACTTTCTTTAGAACAGAGCTCAAACTTTTTCGCATTCAGTGTGTTATTGAAGCCCTGAAGTTGTTACGGAAAATTAATCAACGCCTTCTGATCTGAGATTTATTCATATTAGCATAAATATTATGCTATATTATATTAAAACTAATATTCAATAAATTAGTCTTATTGATAGAAATAAAGGATTGGAGAAAAAAAAAGTTAAGTAACATATTGTATTGAAATAAAAAGTTATTAAGTCAGAATAATGAGATATTAAGTTGAAAATATGACATAGCACTTTAAGATTCATTTTTTTCCCCTCACAGTTTTCTGTTTTCAGAGCTTCTGAGCTCTGAGGTAAATCCATCCATTCGAATATTAGGCACATTAAGCAAATGTCACACCACCATCACATTTACAGCACTTACTGAATCCAAACTAGTTTCACTATTAACATTTTCCAGCACAGTTGATTTTAGGGTGACACATTTTCCAGTGCTCATAATATAAACCTAATAATAAACCGATTTTAAAAGCGTGTTGTTATTTAAGAGAGGAAAAAATGAACTGGTGATATGGTGAAGTTTCCTGTAAAGAGATGTTTATTGATCATTTGTGGAAGGAGTCTCCAGTTTCAGCACTTTGTAACAGCCAGGATGTTTTCTGCCACAGGAGAGTCTTCAGAACAGAGGACTCTTACTGTTCTTTGTAACGTGACAAGCTGTATTTAATTTTTTTTATTTTTTTGCCTCAAGAGAGAATAAAGAGAGGCTGTTTATAAGTTAACGTCTGTTTATAACAGGAACTAATTTATCTCACTGATGTTCAACAACATTAAATATAACTATATAACCATAAAATGTGTTGCAGGGTAACATGCCACACTCAATCCAGCTATGGATACTGTGGAAATTATTGTTGATGAAGCAGAAATAAACCCACTATTTATCTATATTGTGTGAGTTAAACAATAGTAATTTGTTTATAGTACTGTTGTATAAAAGCAATATTACACTCACAATCATGTACTGGATATCAGCATGGCTGTGATTACCTGTATTTACTTATACATTGTTAAAAATGTAATTGTTGGCAAACTGCTGTGGTATAAGTGGAGTAAAATACTTCTGGATGTGCTGTTATAAGAAAACGATCAACGTCAGGTTGGTATCAGTAACTCTGCACCATGTCAGGCCATCATTATTTATTTTTCAAAAACAGCACACCCCATGTATTTATTCCTCACATATTATAACCTGCATTTCCAGTCACACTTGTTTCATCGATCAGGAAATGGAAGTAGAGAAAACACTGGCTCATAATCCGGTTTCAGAGACCAGAAACAGCTTCCTCCTTCTTCACCAGGACCTGGAGGAGTCGTCCTCAGTGAGACGAGCACTGAAAGCCGGACGCCCCCTTGTGTTTTGACTTCAATCCCATAAAGATCATGCACATAAGCCTCATGTATGACAGCTTGTGAGTTATGTATTGATTTCCATCAAGTATTTCAGTTTTCTCTTGGTCAGCTTCCATCACCTGCTGATAAAAAAAAAAATACAAGAAGGGGTGCCAATACATGCTGTGCCGGAAAATTACAAGAAGGGGTGCCAATACTTATGCACGTTCCTGTATGGGGTGTTGTTCATCTATTTATTTACCTGCACATAGATATGAATAACATCCCCAGACAAGCCATGCATAAGTATTGGCACTCCTGGGGTTTTCAACATTTTTACATTGCTGTTCTTCATTTTCAACTTATTGATCTGTAATGAGTATTTTGAAGGGCTAAATAAAAATCTGAGTAAAAAGTACACATTTTTAGTTCGTTTAATCCTAACAGTCATGGTTTTCCTTTTCATTTTTAGTTGAGAAAATCCACAAAAAGGGAGTGTTATTACTTTCCAATGAAGTGCCATAATACTCAACATGAAAGCTAATTTCTGTCGTCTATAGACCGAAGAATAGACACGATATGCCTCAGAGGTTCAAATCCGAGTTTTTAAATATCCAAAAAAAACCTTGACAAGTAATTTGAGATGGACGTACTTCAGAAGAAAATGTTAGTGTTTAAATTTGTTAAGCAGACTTGTTTTTGTCAAACTGTTTACTGGTTCAAATCTTTGCAGCCATCAAGACGAGAGAAGGAAAAGTCTTCTACCTGGTCTGATGGCCTCCAGAAAGGAGACAAGAATCCCAGCGCTGCTCTTTTCCATCAAACGAGAGATCAACAAGCCAACAAAATTTCAATATTTGTTGTAACAGTAACCCACATGTCAGACTGCATCATATCAGCATCACCCCAACACCCCCCCAAAAAAAAAAATCATTTCCACCACATCTTCAGAATAATAAACTTTTTAAAACTCAAAAGTTAAGTAAATCAAATTTTATTTAAAATCTGTTGAATGATATTGCACAAGTTACACCATAAAAGCCTTAAAGATCTTTGTGCGTCATAGTGCTCAGGTAATTGTGAAAAATCCCCAAAATGCACGTACAATAGAACAAACTGTAGTGTTGGATGGTCCAATAGAATGAGCTCCTATAAACAAAAACTTAGCAAAGACACCATCATGAGCCGTCATGGGTTACACACTGACGTCCGGATGCAAAAGAACTGCATACTGTAACAGGCTACAAGCTGGGGTGTGTTTTCTGAACCATTCATAACACCAACCTCATCAACCTCATCTCAAGAATGTTCTTTAATTAAAAGCGGCTATCCAAAAGTCTTCTTGCAGGTTAATAAGACCTATTTGTAATCGTGTTAAATTGTTCTGAAGTCCATTTCTGTCCCAACATAAAGGGCTAAATTATTCGCTGTTTCGTATTTATATGTAGTCATTCATGTTACCTGCCAGTTCATCTTTTTAGTTTTTTCCCCCCATGTCTATGAGATTTCAACTACATTCTCAAATCTGATTTTTCAGAAGGCACTGATTAATTTTCTATAACAGCAGCTCTGACTTTAGCGCAGCTGTTTATATTAATACGCTCTAATATGGTATTGTTTCTATAGTAACGTACACAGGGACTTGTATTGTGGACACTTCGCATGCATAATCACTGATATAGTGAAGAAGACTTGAGATTGTTTTAAGATTTATGGAAGGAGTCTCCAGTGTCAGTGCTCTGTATGAGCCTTCAGGACAGAGGACACCGTGCTCTCTCCGGCTTCTCTGCAGCATGACAAACTGCGTTTTTGAAAACTGACTTGAAGAGGCAAAGAAAAAGAGAGGCCGGTGAGGAAATGACCGGTAAAGTTGCTACAACGTAAGTGATAACAGGAACAAACTTAAATCACTTACTGGACACCAATCTCGATGCTGATGTAAGGAACAAGTCAACAATGACCTCTTCAGGTAGCAGTAGATCTTTCCTTAAATCTAATTAATCATATTTTCGCAGAAAAGACACCCCAATTTGTCGCATGAATACAAGGCTTGGGTAGCAAACGATCCCTGGCTTCTCCTGTAAGGTTTGTTCCTACCTGAAAATAAAAAGTTGTACAGTTATGTATAAGCACCATCATAAGTGCAAGATTTGACCATTCACAAGTTCATATTTCACAACAAACTATCTGAATCAACCCCGGTCTCTACTTCACATCATTCTGTGTCGTTTCTTATATGAGCGGTGGTGATGGTGCTGCTGTTCTCGGCTCCACAAAAGTACAAAATAATCCACTTGTTAACAGAAAATAAAACAACGTGGATGCCAGAAATTCATCCTCATTTTTATGTATTTCTTCCAAAAGGTGGAGCTTGTTAATAGTCTCTCATGTCTCAGTGAAGTAGAAACGGGAGGATTATAAAAGGCGCATGACGCACAGCAAGATGATTTCACACAAAAGCTCTGTCCTTCACACTAAAGTTCTCGAGAGTGCCATGTGGACAAGTCTGAAAATAATTCCTGTTATAATGTGGGGCTGAATACAGGGAGAAGAAGTGTTACATTTCATTACCTATAAATATCCTCCATACCTCGACTGTCTTTATAGCTGTGATAAGGGCATCACGTGACTCCTTCGCTTTGCTGGGACACTCACTAACTCACCACTGGCCCTGTTTGGTTTTGATTTGGACAAAGCAAGAGGATGCCTCCTTGTTTTTTTGGCTTAATAGTAGGTCCAGTCCTCTCCGTGTTTATTCCTGTGCGATGCTCCGCAGCACATACTTGACCGTGTATGCGAAAGCAGCGAAGCCGACGATGACGAACAGGTTGGCTAGCGCTCCTCCTAGGAGTCCGTGGTTGCGGTTGACCCGCCGGGCGTCGGCGGGCGGCGCTATCCCAGCAGGCACGTGTCCGTTCTGGGCCGGGCGTCCGTTCTGGCCCTCGCTGTTGGGCACAACATCGGGCAGAGGCAGGGCCTGAGAGCGGGAACTCAGCTCTTCCTGCAGTCGCTGCTTCTGCTTGATCTCCTGTCAGGGAGGAACAGAGGAATAAGATTACAATAATGAAGGAATGAAGCGCATTATTTTGAATTACAGCTGTCAGAGCTGCTGTTATAGAAAATTCATGAAAATTCATCCCCTCCTGACCAATTAGAATCATGAATTCAATCGGACTGTGGTATAAATAATGGTTGTTCACAGAAGACATGTCATGCAATTTGTAGCTTTTGGATAGTCGGGCTACTGGTACTGGTACATCGACTCCACCCCGAATGGCATCTAGGTGAGCCGTTAAAAACAATAAGGCAGGAAGTACCTCACACTGACACACCCAACAGCTTCAAGTCATCAGGCAGATTTAAGCGTGACTATAAGACTTTGTACTTTTTGTCCAGGTATGCATGCTAAGCTATGCTAAGAGCTGTGTGGCTGAAGTGGCATGACGGAGCGAGTTATTTTTCCTTTTGAGCACGTCCGTCTGCCTACATGTAGTACTTACATCAACGACATCCGGGAACAGCTCGCAGAACACTTTGTCCTTGATGTTAAAGGCGAGGCTCTGCGAGGCGAGCTGTCTCTTCTGTGGACAGCAAAGTTGATGTGGGAAAATAAAATAATGCTTGATATTTTGCTGATACTAAACAAGAGATTCACTGTAAATAATGAATGAATATTAACTGACTGATATTAAACACACTCACGGTAAAATCGGATGTTTCTATGCTGCCCAGTGTGGGACCTTTTTCCACCATGAAGCTCAGGAGGCCAGTGAGGATGGTGGACACTGACCACGCAGGGTTCCACGTGTCCGGGTGAAAATCAGTGATGGAGAGACACAATCTAAAATAGAAGCAGAGAAAGCGGTAATGATAAGAGATGACTGGTATATTTGCAGTGTTGCTATCCATATATAAATCAGCCAATCAGGTTTTCTCCTTCAGTTCAGCACCAGAGACTAACACAGAGCTCCCAGTGGAGAGATTACAGAGCCTAGTGGGCGGAGCTAACCGGACATCATCAGCACGTCTGCTGGGTTATGACATGATACGGTCAAAACGTGGAAGGATTTACATTTATAAACATTGATCTTACTTATAATTATTCTGCGCTGTGTTTAATATTAGCTGTGACTAATATTTCAGTCGCACATTTAGCACAAATTTGAGTAATTTAAACCTGAGACTGCTCCTAAAATGTATTTCACATATTTACATTTATTTATTTATTTTATTTTAACCATTTAACATTCACATGACTTCACTTCTGGTTTATAACTAGCAGCTGGGAGGAAGAGTGAGGATGCTGTGGGAATATATATATATATATATATTTTTTTAAATTGTTTGGTGCTGAAGGTGCATCTTTGCACTTACATTCATAGTAACGCAAGTGCAAAACTTTATTTAAAAGAAAAAGAAGAAGAGAACAAACTAGGAAAGGAAAACATGTTTCCATGTGTACCTCGTGTTACATTTAAATCTGCCGTTGGGTGTGATCATGTATATGCTCGGTGGCTTGAACGGGAATTCTCTAGGGAATATGAGCTTCCCGTGATAATAACCGCCTGCGATCAGACAAAAATAAAGCGTTAAAGTAGATCACACACAAACACACACTGATTTCAGAATTATATATGAAAAAATAAATAAATAAAACCTTCATAGGGTGTTTTCTCAGGACCACGGACAAGATAGTGCCTGAAACGACAGCAGTGATGGTTTAGACAAATTTGATATCACAAATATCAGTCTATAAAACCTCAGCTCACGCAGATAAAGAGTTTTTTTAAAATGTTATTAAAGCGCTTTACCATTCCAGTATGTTTGAAGGGAGCGGTTCTGCACATATGTACGGGACCGGATCTTTCTTTATTCGCAGGTAATCCTGTTTTAATCTCTGTGTGGCTGTCGCAGGAGCTCTCTTGTTAATATTGCTGCTCATCTAAAAACAGGACGACATTTTTCACATCCAGATTTGGAACGTGACTCATCCTAAGAAAACTCCACCCTGAATATTAATCTGTACAACTAATGTGTGATTGAGTCGACATCTTTATACTAAAAACTCCTTTCCTTGACTTGTTGATCATTTTTTACTCACACTGCAGTGGGATTTTAGCCCTCACTTCATGTCTACTTAAACAGAGCGATGCAGCGGCGCTTTAGTGCTTTAGTCTGTCCAACTCTCTCTCTCCTCCTCATCCGTATACTCTGCTGAAAAGGATCAGCTTCCATAACTTCAACTTTCATGCTAACACCACCATCGTGTCTCTGCTGTATCTCAGCGCAACTGCGTCGTACTGCATTCTGGGACTCAGAGTCCAGCGTTTACACCGACGTCTCCACTACGTCAAGGTCGGATTTCTCATTATGATGACTTTGGGTGTCGCTGGAAAACTGAAACCTGTTGTTGTTGTGTTATTAGGCACAAACAGCAACACATGAATCGACACGTTATCCGTTATGCTCGAGATAACTGAATATTTTTCTTGTCCCCCCCGTGAGGTCAGTGCGGGACATCTGTAAGCTTCTCACAGGAATAATGAAGATCCAACACCAACCAATTAACAACTAACTAATCACCACACACATCCGAAACATTTCAGTCTAAACAGAGTTCATGTGTCTCAGGGTGGAGTTTTACTTTAAAGAAACACTTTCCTTATTTGTGTCCACACACACACACACACACACACACACACACACACACACACACACACACAGAGTCTCTCAGTGCATACTTAAATGAGTTTATTTACTTTAGGTTGCTAGTCTACACAGGTAAAGTAGAGAATATAGATTAATGTACTGGTAATAAATATTCTACTGTATTAAATGTGACAAATTAACTAAAACACACACACACACACACACACACACACACACACACACAGTCTCTCAGTGCATACTTAAATGAGTTTATTTTACTTTAGGTTGCTAGTCTACACAGGTAAAGTAGAGAATATAGATTAATGTACTGGTAATAAATATTCTACTGTATTAAATGTGACAAATTAACTAAAACACACACACACACACACACACACACACACACACACACAGTCTCTCAGTGCATACTTAAATGAGTTTATTTTACTTTNTGCTAGTCTACACAGGTAAAGTAGAGAATATAGATTAATGTACTGGTAATAAATATTCTACTGTATTAAATGTGACATAAATTAACTAAAAAAACATGAAGTAATTCCCATCACCAAAGGGAATAAATCCAGTGTGTATAAACACACACACACTCACGCGCGCGCGCGCACCTGGAGACAGACACCTAGCATATGCTAACAGCGTCTTACCTCTCACACACCGGCTAAAAACTCAAACAGGCGCTAAAAATTTAATCTAAAAATAGTCTAATTTTACTTCCGAACGAAAACACAAACAGAAATTCGCAAAAGAAACATAAATGCAGCTTTGAGCTAGCCGAAATCCTCATCTGTGCCCCTTTCCAATATGTCCCCCCCCCACAAAACACGGAAGTGATGACGATAACGAAAATAAAAGTTCCGTCTCCGTGTCAAAGTAAAAGCGCGACAGTAATGGAAACAGGATGTGGCATAAAGACATTCATTCACTCATTCATTCGTTTGTCTATCTCTCTATTTATCTATGTCTAGTAAGTGAAATAAATTTAGTAAATTTACCCTGTCTAGTCCTGTCTGTCACACCCTAACTTCCTGGGTGTGATGTGGAAATACACCACAGGGCACCACACACACACACACACACGCATCTTACCACAATCTTACCACCTCAAACACCTCTTTTTAAACATTATTTTGTTACTCAATAAACCACCTTTCCATCTGCACAAAATTTCCAAGACCTGTTTCGGAGGCTTGTTAGGCTACGCACCCAATAGCGTGTGACAGACATCGACTCACACTGATTCACAATATGGCATGTGACAGACACTGACTCACATCTCAAGCTTTATCACTATGTAACTTAGAGGTCTATGGACTTCTGTGGATGTAATAAGTCTACACAAGTCACAGTTTTGATCTAGCTCATGAGAAAACAAAATGGTGGTGAAGTGGGTAGTGTCGCTGCCTCACCCCTCCAGGGTCCTTAGTTCGATCTTGAGCTCAGTTTAGAGTCTGTATTTTACATGAACATTCTCCCCATATCTGTGTGGGTTTCCTCAGGGTTATCCAGTTTTTTTTCCCAGCAACATGCTGGAGTTTGTTGTTCATGATGCTTGGATGAATCATGCACGTTATGTTGTTATAACCTACACTCTTAGGGGGAAATGTGCTCCGAAGAACCCTAAAACATATATCTCCCTATCATAAAAGGCATCCAGGTTCATTTTAGGTGGTGAAGGACCCATAATTATCCAACGATCCTTTAAAGAAGCATTAAAGAATACTTTTTTTTCTCAGAGTGTACTCTTTTCCACTACCAGGTGCCGGGGTTGGTTCAAGGAACGAGTGGAGTTTTTATAAGACCTGACTCACATTTCTACTGGTTTAAAAGTTACACAGCTTCACATGGAATATAACACTAATAAACCGCTAGTATCAGTGATTCTTGGTTCTAGACCAGCAGTTTTGTTGCTGACGCCAAACTGGTGTCGCTGGCTAAGTACTGGTTCTTCTGGTTTGGGATTGGAATCAAGACCAGCACCCTGTCAGCAGAAAAGCATTAAGTGTTTTGTCACTGAGATGCCAAACGCCAAAAACAGACACAGAAAGGTTTATTTTAGTTTTATTTTTTTGTTACAAAATACCACAATTCTCACGATATATTAGCATTTTGCATCTAAAAAG